>JARYHS010012519.1:121045401-121087398 GCA_031002005.1 Vandiemenella viatica | reverse complement strand
GCGTGGAGATCTCTTCTGTACGGCACGTAGCAAGGCATCCCAGATATGAGAATGTTCATGTCTGGGGAGTTTAGTGGCCAGCGGATGTGTTTAAACTCAGAAGAGTATCCTGGAGCCACTCTGTAGCAATTCTGGACGTATGGAGTGTCGCATTGTACTGCTGGAATTGCCCAAGTCTGTCGGAATGCACAATGGACATGAATGGATGCAGGGGATCAGCTAGGATACGTACGTACGTCTCACCAGTCAGAGTTGATTCTACACGTATCAGGAGTCCCATGTCACTCCAACTGCACATGCCCCACACCATTACAGAGCCTTCACCAGCTTGAACAGTTCTCTGCTGACATGCAGGGTTCTGAATTCATGAGGTTGTCTCCATGCCCGTACACGTCCATCCGTTCTATACAATTGGAAACCAGACTCGTTAGACCAGGAACATGTTTCAAATCATCAACAGTGCAATGCCGGTGTTGACGGGCCCAGGCGAGGCGAAAAGCTTTGTGTCGTACACTCCACAAGGGTACATGTGTGGGCCTTCAGCACCGAAAGCCCATATCGATGACGTTTCGTTGAATTGCTCGCACGCTGAAACTTGTTGATGGCCCAACATTGAAATCCTTAGCAATATGCGGAAGGGTTGCACTTCTGTCACGTTGAACGATTCTCTTCAGTCGTCGTCGGTCCCGTTTTTGCAGGATCTTTTTACGGTCGCAGCGATGTCGGAGATTTGATGTTTTAGCGGATACCCGATATTCACGGTGCACTCACGGGAAAATGCCGACCTCATCGCTACCTGGGAGATGCTGTGTCCCATCTCTCGTTCGCCGACTATACCACCACGTTCAAACTCATTTAAATCGTGATAATCTGCCATTGTAGCAGCAGCAACCGATCTAACGCCTGCGCCAGACACCTGTTGTCTCATATAGGCGTTGCCGACCACAGTGCCTTACTCTGAGTGTTTACATATCTCTATGTTTACGTACGCATGCCTATACCAGTTTCTTTATCTCTTCAGTGTATATCCACTAGTGCCTGCTGTACAGAAGCATCTGATACGTGTATTTATGGACTTTCATACCTTAACAGTGTTTTTTGTATCATGGTTATGTCAGCGTGTAGCAGTTTTCTAATGTCTTTTGACTCGCTCAAAAAATTCTTCGTTAATAAAAGTCGAAAGAACACAACTAACTAATGACTTGACATTGCCATTAGTTTTCAAATGTATCAGTGTATTTTACATCAGTCTGACGTATGGGTGGCGAAATGTTATTCTGTTAAGTCTGGATGGAGTGAAGGAGGTTAAGCCACACGAGGAAAGGGTGGTGTTCTCACGATCTGACGTTATATGGGGGGCTGGGTATAGGTGAACCCCTTCATGCTAAAATAATGCAGCGCGCACAAATATTGTGCAGAACTCTGCTTTCCGGGTAGTGACAAAATGTGCTGGAGAACTCTCGTGTGACTACTACTAAGACCGCCTTCGCATCTTCCGGAAAAAGCACACATCACTGTCATCCACTAAAAAAACAATATTACGAACACTTCCGCATTAGGAAGGTAAAAGAAACACCAGTGCGATTAAACATTATGCGGAGATTGCCTGGGAGATGCGGTAACACTTTTCTCAGCAAAAGACTACTCTCTCAAACACGCTCCTCAGCAAAAGATTATGCCCGTAAACTGGTAATCGTTCGCAATAGAGTCTTTGTAATTAGCAGCAGACGATTCTCGAGGAGGAATGGGAAGAGAATTGAATCGAATTTTAATGGCGATGGAGTGCATGCTCCGGTGGGAAATTCTCCTCATCTGATTACTACCTTCATATTATTATTTTTAATTATTATCTTTTATACTTTAAGTGTTAAATTCTTCACAAATCTACTTTTGTCAATAACGAATTTTAATTTTAAATTCCTTTATCGTTTTTTTTTTTAAATTATTCATTACTACCATTGTCAATATGTCACTTATGCACTAAATCGAGAGCTAGATAGTGCCCCTGGTCATCTTTCCCCTTCCACTCACTATTCCTTATTCTTCGACCAATGCACTTCCAAGTCCTATAACCAGCATACGCCTTGTACACTCCCAGCACTCTCTTCGCACTTTGTCTGTCTTCGTGTGACTCACAGTCCATTTCCTCTATCATATTAGTTGCTGACTGCGACAATTTCCACAAACAAATCTAGCTGCTCTTCATTGAACGCCCTTATCTCCTGCATTGGATACCAGAATGAGGGTGTCAAACCACACTATTACATTCAACCAATGATCTGAGCAATGTTTTGTAACCCAATTTCCTCACTTTTTTGGTATTACATTTTCTCACCATCCTTTCCAGTAAATGAAGAATTTTGTAACATTTTCCTACCACCTGCCAGATGTGTCCCGGACAGCTGAGTTTACTGTGAAATGTTATGCTTAGATTTTACCTTAAAGCCTTAAACATACAACTCTGTCCCAACAGTATAATCATAAAGAAACTTTAGTTTTTTATCTGTGCCCTTAATAAACTGACTCTTCTTAGCGTTTATCTTCATTCCATTTTGACCTTTATAGTTAGAGAATATCACTGATGTGTCTATAGAGGTGTTTACTCACAGGGATTAGACGGAAGAAATACCTTCGGAACAACCTCCCACTACCATTGCTAAACATGTCAGAACAATTGGTACAAATATATTTATCGTGGTCGTCGGGTGCGTTCGTTTAGACGGCGGCTGGCCCGTGAGATGGCTGCCGTCACGGGCCAGCAGGATCGTCGACCAGTGTTTGCTTATGCGTGTAGTGGTAGGCCCGGTGGTCTGGGAGATAGCGGCGGTGATGTATATGCAAATCCAGGCTGATCCGTCCGTGGCGCCGCATTAGTTAGTGGCTGCGGAGACACACTGGAAGCAAACAAGGAACGCGGGTTTCTGTAATCACACGCGCCTCTGCGCAGAGATTATATAACAACTACGCTTCGCGACTAACGCTTATCTATGCCAATTATTCTGTGTCGTAATACGAAATAGTTTTAAGGTGCGATATATATTTACAGAAAATGCTGTCATGTGGTAATCTTTGGTTTTACTTTAGCTTGATCATTTCTCATTCAGAATGAAAACTTTTCAGATCGATCTTGTAATGTCTTTAAAAATGTCCTAGACATCTCCGTTGGTTTACTGATGTTTTATTTTCTCTGCGCACAAAAGATCGTCTTCGGTGGGGATATTAAAACTCAGACCTTTAGGAAGGCAGTGCACTTGTGATGTCAATGTTAAAGCCAGCTGTTATGTAACGCCTGCCATTCGTTCTCTGTTTAACTTTATCTAATTAAATAATTTCGTGTTAATAAGAAGAATCATTTTACCATTTATAATTTGTGGACGATTACTGTTTAAGTTGACAGAATTGGCTTTGGGTATGTAAAATAGTTGCAAGTATGTACATTAGTATTTAGTCTATAGTATTTTCAAAAAACTTTGTATCTTAAATATTTAGTTAAGAAGATAAGTATATGAACTTTGGCTTTTAAGTTTATACCCAGTTGTCTCCTTACAAACTATTTATTGTTTTTAAACAGATGGTTTGGACTTTAAAATTATTTGTGTTTTTCTTTAAAAGTATTTACAATAAAATTTTATGGGAAATTAAGACTATCTAGATTCTTATAAAACTAATATAATAATAACTGATTCTCATACTCGTGTTTAACCATAGCCGGTTATCTGAAACAGGCGAATACAATACGCAAACTGGCAGGCAACTGCATTTGTGAACATCGAGAATTTTCGATATAGATTCTCATATATATAGCAGTGCTGTGAAAGCAAAGCGGGTGAATTTGCACCGTAATTGTCCAAGAAGGCAAGCACTTATTCTATTAACCGATTTATGTGCTTAGCTCAGCTTCAGGAAGATGTCTGATGAATTATTTTTACTGTCGTTGAATAAATGTAAATAGCCGTTCATCATTCAAGAAACTAAGTTTCATGATAAGAGTGTTAAAAGTGAAGTAACGAGCGTTAGTGCAAATACGCTTGGTGAGATTACATTTCATTCCTCCCGCAGAAGGCTGGGAGGCGGGCTGCTGGAGAGTCATAGGGGACTCTTTTCAGCCAATCTACTACTACGGGGAGGGAAGGGGGATGGAAGGTCGGCCGTGGCCTTGTTGGGAACCATCCCAGCATTCGCCTAAGTGTCTGAGGGAAACCACGGAAAACCTCAGACAGGATGGCCGAACCGAGTTTAACCCCGGTCCTCCCGAATGATAGGTAGGAGGCCAATATTGGCCTCCTCCCATCTCGGTCGCTTGGTGAGAAGATAATTTTCAAAAAATATATAACCATCATATAACAACCTGACTGCGAGTTAAGCTGAAAATGGTTCCACTTCTTCATCGAAATTGATCTACCAATGAAGAACACAGAACATTAGCACCAGTGTGTAATTTTTTCTCTCTCTCTCACAGGATATAACTCACTGGCACCTGAGTGAATAGGTGTAGTTAGTGTTTGTTGGTCCAGTAACAACAAAATTAGCCCATCTCGATAACAATCTATTATTGACTCGCGATGGTTTCATTCATGGTGACATAACTCCCGACGTTTCTCGTTCCTCCGGCTGAAAATGTCTCCTTAATATATGTGATTTGTGTCAGGGCAGGACGGAACGGCTTAGAAGTTCACGTTCACATTAAGATCTTTCTCAAAAATGCTTGTAGACCGAAGCACCTGGAGCACAGTAGATGTGTTTACTCAATACAATGCCTTCATTTATAACAATCTTGGAAAAGGTTACGAAAGATTTCACATAAATGATGCGTATAAATGCCAAGTTTGATATTTTCTTCGATCGGTTTTACACAAAAAAAATTCCTAACACCAGTCCAATCACCCGCCAGGTTTATTCCGATTTAATTTTTTGTACTAGATGTTATATTGCAGCATACGTATTACATGATACATTACAAATAGTATGATTGGATTCCAGTGGCTATTACTTCGATGTTAATTGGCTGTAAACATTTAATTATCCAGTTTACTAGTTGTCTCTGCTTTTCTAATGAGTCCCAATATCCAGATTAACTTTGTGCAATTTTAATGTTGTATAATAACACTGCTGTGACGGAACCGACAAAAACAGAAGTCCTGATAACAACCTATATTCAATCAAACGACATCGGAGAGCAATTTGATGAAAGCTGCTGAATGTCAATTGGATGGTATAGCCGGAGTATCTTACGAATTTTTAAACGGATGTACTTTCAATCGCAAATTCAATTGAGGGAAGTTTTAGCAGGGGGAAAAATATGACCCGTTTTGTGGATGGTTGAGCACACACAGACTTCATTTCTGATAAAAAGTTTCATATTGCTCTGCTTCATCAGTGAAGTTAATGAGATATTGTATTACATAAAACAATGCCGGCACTGTTCCTGTAATGAATGGAATTATGGATGGTAACGACAAACATTTAACGATGTTTGATATAAACCTTTATAATGATTAGGGGAGCACGTATGACAAGGTCATCGGATGTACATTCTTCTTCTTCCGAATAATCCATTTTGAGGGTACGATAAATCAACTTTGGCTATGTTTCTTTGTTTTTAATTTTCTTTGCTTCCAAACTTCCTTCATTCTTTGAGAGTGTTGTTCCTTTTGTTCCTGGGTCCATTTACTTCCCTTTATGTATTTCTGTCTCTCCTGAAAACCTGCCTTGTGAATTACTTCTCTAAAAAGTGTTCTGTTGTCTATTATATCTGCTTTCACTCCAGCATTTTTCATGTCCTTTTCAGTTTTAGTGAACTATGTGGGTTCGGTTTTGTATTTGTTCAGTAAGGTAAAGATCTGTTTTGTTAGTCTATTATTATCCATTCTGTATATGTGCCCGTAAAATTTCAGTCTTCTTTTCCTCATTATAACTGTTAATTTTTCTATTTTCGAATATAGTTCTCGGTTTGGTCTAAATTTGTATTCAGCATTACTATTAGGTTTGGGTCCCAGTATTTTTCTCAAGATTCTTCTTTCTACTCTTTCCAGTTTTTCAAGGTCCCCATATCTTGTTAGCTTAAGCGTTTCTGCCGAATACAAAGTTTCTGGTCTAACCACTGCTTGATAGTGCCTTAGTTTTGTGTTCCATGATAAGGATTTTTTGTTATATACGTTCTTTGTCATATGAAATGCTCTTTCCATTTTATGTATTCTAGTTTCTATCGCATTTTCTTTTGTGTCGTTCGTTATCCATTCTCCTAAATATTTAAAACAATTTGTTTTAGTTATTGTGCCATTGCGATGTTTAAGATTTTGAGGAGCATCATTGATGTTTGTCATGAACTGTGTTTTTTCAAAAGATAGATGTAATCCTTTTTTGGCTGCCTGTTTCTCTAGTTCTTCGATTTGTTTTTTTTTTTGTACTATTCAGTGTATATTGTTGTATTATAGATGAAAATTGTCCATATAAAGGGCTTTTCGTTTTTGGTGAAACTAAAATTACAATCTGTAGATTGATATAATTAAAATATGTGAATGGTGCATTGCTGACACAGAATCTAACCATGTGTCTTAGTTTCTTCAAAACAGAGAGATTTTTGATAGCTAACAGCGGCGTCACCTTCAGGATTTTTTTTTTTTTTTTTCGTTTCTGGTTGCACGCATAACAACGCGGAGGTCATTAGAGGCGGAAAAAGATTGGGGGCCAACGAACGGAAAGGAATTCAGTCATGGCCATTGCTTTTTGAAGAAACCGTCCAGGAAATCTAGGTTTGGGGGAAACCAAGGAAAGCCCAAGTATAGATGGCCGGATGGCGAATCCAGCTTGCTCGGTACCATCAGGTGAAAAAGTATTACTGAGCTACGTAAACAGGTGATAAAATGACGCCTTATATGCTCAACTGTTTATGGTTAACGCTCTGGCCTCACATTCGGGAGGACGGCGGTTCGAATGCCCGTCCGGATATGGGTTTTCCATGGTTTCCCCAAATCACTCCAGACGAATGGTTACAAAATTCCTTCAAAAGACCATTGCCGAATTCCCCTCCGTCTCTTGTCCCATCTCTAATGACCTCAACGTTGACGAGGCGCAAAGTCATGAGAAAAAAAATCAATAGTATAAATAAAATCTTATGTATGTTTCCAACCTAATTTAAGGGCAAAGTTTGTCGTGTGTTTAAAGATTTGTTTCTCTAGAAACATTGTTCAGTCATTGTTCCTAGCAACTCTGTTAACAGGAAAAAACTTAAGTTTGTTCTTAGAGAAACGATACATTTTTTAAAAAAATTATCCAGCATATGATCGTTTCACAATTTTTGCGTAAGTGTAAAATATTTCAACTAACCGATTGCCGTATGTTGACCGTTAATGCTTTCATTGGCCCGTTACAAAGGGTCCCACGATTCGTGGTGTCTGCTATTAGTGGGCGGGCAGTACACTATGACTGCCTCCCATCTGGCGGCTCCTATCGCCGTCAGACCCGTAGAGGTCCTCCGGTCGCAATTTGCGGCAGCCTCCATTTGCATTTACATCGCCGTGATTAACCCCGGGACGCAGTCTTGGGATCGCTCGCGTGGCGTTGTGCCAAACGCTCATTCAGGATTATATTGGAATTGGTGGCACATTCGGTGCCCGTCCCGCGACGAAATATCGGCATAATTTACGTGGAGCATAAAGCTTTTGTGTAGGCAATGTAACATTGATTCAGCAGACAACCACATTACACTGCGAGACAAGTCCTTCCCAACGCATGTCTGTAAAATGTAGTAACAAATGAATAGGCTGGTAGTGAAATTGTGTTTCAGGTAAGACATAATAAAACTTTAATTCGCTATAGTAAATCGCACTGCTATAATTGTTGTCATACTAAATTATTTAAATAAAAATATGGCACCTCTTATATTAGTTTTTATGTTTTTTATGTTCAAGAATATTTTTTCTGATAATCTTTTTTTTTGCTTTATGCTCTATGTTGACGTTGAAGTAATAAGAAGGGGGAACGACTTGCCGCTGTGCAATGAATACTCCTTGGTGCCAATAAAATCTCGATCTCACGTGCCCGGGCCTAAAAAGGAAATCTCTTACGTGGATCAGAAGATAATGATAATCTGTTCATATATAGGCGAAAAGCTACTTTACGAGCCGAAATAAGCTGAATAATCTCTTTTTCTTGGCGTTTTTAGGGTCGTTTATGATGAAGACGTTAGAGCTGGGAATTGATTGCGGAAATATGTAGATGGAGGTTTTTATGAAGGAATCATTCACCCACAAATCTGGGTAAGCGGACAGGGGATGGAAATGGAGTCATTTCGAATACAAGACCCAAACGTTACTGTTTACTTATCATAAATGGTATAGATATTTTGCGAAAATTTTAGGATTTTTTGTGACGAATACCAAATGCCGGCCGATTTTCTCATTGTTTTTTTTATTTCACATTTTTCATATTCTTGGCCAAAGAAACAGTGTTGATTTGTAAGGAAATCGTAGTTTTGGCTGAAACTGATGGATTTACTTTATAAAGATTTATATAAGATTAAATATTTGGCAAAAATGGATTTAATAATGACGTTATTCAAAATCTATATTGTTAACTGAATGAGTAGGGTGCCGGAATTCTGTGTTTAAAAAGATCTTGGATAGTTATAAAGATCCAATTGGAAGAAAGTACGATTGGATTATTGAAAGATACAGGGAAATAGTAAGTTATGTTGTGAGGTCCTATTTGCGATGTAATTTGAGTAGAGTTTTATGGAGGAAATGAATATGTTCAAATACACTTTATCGCTCTATAATGTGATTGATTGCTGAAATAAAACGAAATTTGTTTGGCGATATTACTATGCGTTGTATTGCATCAGAAATCGTTATTATAGATCAGTAAGCAACATACCATTCACAGAACATAGCACCGCAGAACTTCTAGTCATTCATTCCATTTTTCAAAGCGCTGAAGACCAAAGAACTTCAATGCAGTCTTTCCAATCTGCAATTTTTGTCCTCCGACCATTTACAATAAACTAAAGTGGGGTAACATTATTGGAATGGGAGCCCCGTATAATTTTCGTCCGCCAAGTAACATGATTTATATTTGCCGCATATTATCCATCTGCAAGGAGGGGTTATAGTTTAACGTTTAATTCTAACTGCGAAGTTTTGCCATATTGAAGGCTAGATGGAGGCAAAATAAAAAAAATGGCATTCGAAAACAAGATTCTGTACATGGCTCCTACCGTTTTGCTCCAACCCCTTCTCAATTTTCCCCACATTTACGAAGAGAGTTTTATTTACTTGTACGAAAAGGCACTTCCGCGCGAAAATCATGCCACAGTCTTAAAGATGATCATAATTATATTTTTAAACGACTTCATCTTCTAAATTTTCTAGGATGAAGCTGTGATGGTATTGAAAGTCTGTCCTGGAAGGAACTTCTTAAATAAACACTTCTTTAGGGATCTATGGATGAACCAAAAGAAGACAAACCTGTAACAGATAAGATAACAATAACAGTTTCATTAAATATAAAAATAGGTTTGGAGTTAGTAGAAGAGGGAAGACCGTTCTGTGATGTGGAAATCAAACTTATTGCTCAAGCAAAACCATCTGAAAAACAGTATAACACTTGTGAAAGAAGTTTTCTTCAAAAACTGAACTCTTTTTATTTCAAAGTTTAGAGCTAAGGTTAAGAAAAAATGCCTAAAATTATATGTATTGACTAGACGACCCGTGCGAAAATTTCGCGAATAAAATGCGATTAATAGTGAGGTTGAATATAATGTCACGAAGTTCAGTCATTACTCTTCATACTCCTACTTCATTTATCGATTTTGGTTAGAAATCCAGGGTGATAAATGGCTCGAAACACAAAAAACGTATTTTAGAAATATTGACATTTTTGCGTTTTATGGGTAGAATTACGAAAAATTCCTTTCTTAGAATATAATGTTACCACGGCGGAAACCTTAGTCTTTAATACGATATGTCATTTATCAATATCGATTAGATATCAAGGGAAATATAAGGCTCGTGACAGAAAAATACGTTATAGAACAATTTATACTTTTTCCCTTTAATAGTTGAATTCCAAACACTTCTTTCTTAAAATATGATGTCAGCAAAGCTGAGACATTATTCCTCACAATCGTACTTGATTTATCGATTTTGGATAGATATCAAGGGAGATAAGTGGCTCGAGACATAAAAAACGCATTTTAGAAAAATTGACTTTTTACCTTTTATGGGTCGAATTACGAAAAATTCCTTTCTTAAAATATAATGTTACCACGGCGGAGACCTTATTCTTTAATATGATACCTCATTTATCCATATAGGCTAGATATCAAGGGAGATAAATCGCTCGTGACACAAAAATCGGTTATAGAAAAATTTATACTTTTTTCCTTTAAGGGTTGAATTCCAAAAACATTCTTTCTTAAAATATGATTTCACAAAGCTGATACATTACTCCTTATATTGCTACTTCATTTATCGATTTTGGTTAGATATCCAGGGAGACAAATGGCTCGAGATACAAAAAACGCATTTTAGAAAAATTGACTTTTTTGCCTTTTAATGGTCGAATTACAAATAATTCCTTTGTTAAAATATAATGTTACCACGGCGGAGACCTTATTCATTAATATGATACCTCATTTATCTATATCGGTTAGATATCAAGGGAGATAAATCGCCCGTGACACAAAAATCGGTAATAGAAAAATTTATACATTTTTCCTGTAAGGGTTGAATTCCAAAAACATTCTTTCTTAAAATATGATGTCACAAAGCTGAGACATTACTCCTCATAATCCTACCTCATTTATCGATTTTGGTTAGATATCCAGGGAGATAAATGACTCGAGATACAAAAAAAATGCATTTTTGCCCTAAAAGGGTCGAATTACGAAAAATTCCTTTCTTAAAATATAATGTTACCATGGCGGAGACCTTATTATTTAATATGATACCTCATTTATCTATATCGGTTAGATATTAAGGGAGATAAATCGCTCGTGACAGAAAAACGCATTGCAAAAATATTGATACTTTTGCCCTTTAAGGGTTGAATTCTGAAAACTTTCTGGCTTAATATAAGACGTCACTAAAGCGGAGATCTTAATCTTTAAAACGATACTTCATAAAACGGTTTCAGATAGGTATCCAGGGAGATAACTGACTCGTAACACAGAAAACAGAATTTTAGAACAATTTACATTTTTGCCCTTTAAGGGTCGAATTCCGAAAACTTTCTTGCTTAAAATACGATTTAACCAAAGTGGAGACCATAAACTTTAAAATGACACCTCATTAATTGATTTCGGTTAAGTATGAAGGAAGATATAGGCTTGTGACAAAAAAAATACCTTATAGAAATAATATATATGATTATAGCATTTTATGGAAGGAGAGCCTTGACTTTGAGGATATCAGAAAAAAAGATACTGAAGAATTTGAGGTACGGTATCAGAGAAGCTTGCTGTCAATTAAGTGAATCTATAAAGTACGGAATGAACGTGTTTCGAAGGAGATGGGTGAAGGCATTAGAGACAGGATAGTATGTCACATTTTACGAATTGTGCGAGGGAACAGTCGAAGAAAGAACCACAAATGAATAATAGTGTAAGATTACAATAGAGGAAGCAGATCTTCGTTGTAATGAAAATGTTGAATTGAGATTTGCTAAGTGCACGAAGGAGGATGTCATCAAACCATTAGAGAGACGGATGACAGGAAAACCATAAAAATTAAAAACACGCGAAATAGCCTTAAACTTAAACTGTTCGCGACAGATATAGAGATTTTGAGATGACAAATATTGTCTCCATATCTCTTTTTCGTATGCATTTGATCTGTATTAACAGTGTCTCTGGGGAAAGGAGTATGTGATTAAGAAAGTCGCTGAAGCATGGAATCTGTGAGACAGAAGAGTAATAAAAAAAAAGGATGTCTAGGAATTCTGAGTTATTAGTTATGGGAAGAACGTATGTAAGGATTTTAGCAAAGCTCTAGCAAAAACGCGTTAAAAGGCCGATAAAGAATTTAAAAACATGTTAATATAATTGTGAAGTTGTACATTATCGTGTAACAGTCTGTAGTAGGGTACTGTTAAATTTATATAAAATTAGTGAGATTAAACGGTTTCACATTACAGTATGCCAACGACTCCCCTTTTTAAATTTGAATGCAAGTGAAGATCACAGAGATTTAAACGATCGGAGAATCTACCATGTGGTATGACAGAGTCACCCACAATGAATATAATTAAATAAATTAATTAATATTCAGATTTTCTTTAATAATATTCAATTTTGTAAGGTGTAAATACCGTAAATAATAGGGATATTGTATGGGTAAATAATTGTATATTAAACCCGGGCAGCCAGAGTTGTCATTATTATAATTCTAATTTCTGCAAAACTTGCTGCTCAGTAACGTAGAGGATAT
The DNA here is from genome assembly GCA_031002005.1 of Vandiemenella viatica. NCBI lineage: Eukaryota > Metazoa > Arthropoda > Insecta > Orthoptera > Morabidae > Vandiemenella > Vandiemenella viatica. The sequence continues at coordinate 121,074,973 of JARYHS010012519.1, read as the reverse complement.
GGGAAGCTGGAACTGCCATTTTCGAACGGTCGAGAGCTGGACAATAACTGGGTCTCGCGACTTAGCGGCGCCGACGCTCACAACAGCGCTGGTCCGTTAGACGGGGGCGCTGAACTCACCCCTCTCCGATGCTTGCTCGAGGTCAGGCAGAAAGTGCGCGAACGGAGACAGCGAATGCTGGCCGCGATATAAAACACGTGACGACGGACATGTATTGATGACCAATCGTGAACGTTTATAGGGGTTCCCAAATGTTAATTCAAGGGATTCTGTTACATGTTGCGAGTGGGGGACAACTTTGCCGAAGAAGAAGAGAAGAGGCCAATTTGAGGACGCTTGCTGCCGGGACGAGCTACTGTGCAGACGTGTCAGCCGACACGCTCTCGTCCGGTGATCACTGTCTGGTTCTGATCACTCTCTTGCTCTGGGAAGCGAGAAGTTGTATGGCATGCCTGCCATTACCTGGAAGCTGTTGTGGTAACTCGGTCGTATCCGCTAACCTGGCTTTCGCAGCTGCAGTGGCACTGTGCGTGTCACGTTTCACCACGACGATGCATTCATGGTAATGTACCGGACGCATACGGTCACAATTCATTGGGTTTTGACGAGACTTGCGAGCCCTTAAGCGGCACTGAGATAAGACTCTGCTCCCGTCACAAAATCACTGAGCTAGCTAATTTTCATGTTTCATTTCAAATTCTAAGCATCTTGCTAATTTGTAGATTCAAGACGATGCTTTTCTTTAACTTTTTATGGCGCCCCTGGGATACTCCTTTGTTGTCGTAAATGTTAGCTTCAATTTGATGGCCTGTGTTGCCACGTTGATAATATGTTAACTTTGCTATTTGTTAAAATAATTAATTCAGTTTTGTGTTTGCTTTTCATCGGCGGATTGTAAACGTCGGGTATTGCTTGTTTTTGTTGTCTTTGAATATGTTTGACGTAAAGTTAACTATTACCCGGCCTTGTATATGCCATAAGAATCAATAAATGGGATATTATTTTGTGTACAATATTCATGGTTCTAGTTCCTTTCTAGTTCACCTTATTTTTAAATGCATTTCATTTTCATATTTAACTAATAAATAACACGTTAGCCCCCCCCCCCCCCTTTCCAACGCAGCAGTGTTCTCTATTACAACCAGGAGCAAAGATAGATCGAAATGTACAGTGAGTGGTTGATCTCAGACCGTGGCAGTCGCGGGAAGTTGTTAACGTGAGTGTATTTATTGATACGAACTGAAGTTGAACTTCCACACCCGTTAACGAAGAAAGGCAGTCATATTCGAACAGCTGTGGTAATTCACATTACACTGACTTTCAAGTCTTCAGAAAATGAACATTGGCAGTGTAGCGTATTGAACAGGGATTGTTGTGGTACACTGAGCAAAAACTATCATTTTTCACTTGAAAAGAACCTGCAACTATTTAAACTAGAAAATAACTAACTTAATAAATTTCAGTTGGTGGTAAAGTGACTTGTGTTATTTTTTCTACGATGATAAAATATGCTGACCACTCAATTTTGGTACCCGCATTCATTAATTTATATAAAGTTCCAATGCATAGCCTCAGTCGAATACATTAAATGACGAGAATTGTGCAGGTAATCTACTAGTATTATATGTCCGCTAACCGAACAGAACTTTCAATTAATTATGCATATTAATTACTCGGATAATACAGCAGTACTAAATGATGACTGTGCTAGTGATTGTTTAATATTACGTAGCTTCGTTGTAGTGTTATAGTATCTAGGTGATTTTTTTTTCCGCGATACATCTAATAAGGGTAACGTTACACCTTTTCAAGCCTACAATATTCACTTCCCTTCCTTCTTTATCACACTTTGGTCTCCAGTCGAAAATAATAGAAACAGGTAACGGTGCTGAGTTAGTTAGACGTTCTCAGTAGCATAGTATTTAATGACCACTGCTAGCTGATTAGACCGTTGCCTAAACTAGGCGTGGCCGACGCTTCGCAATGGAAGTCTCGAACAAAGGCTCTTCTCTGCTCTGAACGCTAATGAGACAGAACATCTGCAGCCATGTTCGACCCCTCTACTCGCCTGCCTGGCGAAGCTACTTCAGCACGATCGGGTCCAGGGAGCGTGCGCAGATCTCCCTCGTTGGAGAGGAAGCGCTACTGTTATATTCAAATCATTACGTCTGTAGCAAGTCTTGCCGTGCGGTTAAAGCTAAGAAGGGTTTTTCATAAACATTCTACTTCACGCGCAATCACACATCGGTGGTTAACTTTCCCATTTTCTGAAAATAAAGAAAATGTTTCATTTGGAAATAAATCTTTTCTGTGTGGTAAACATAAATTACCTTACTTAAATACGGAGGTTGGGTTTCTGTAGCAGTTTTTAAATTGTTTCAATTTTGTTGGTAAAATAAGTAATTGGTGTACTGAGTCTAACAATTTTATAAAAGACTAGCTGCTACATGTGACTCTGTACGCATGGACTTAGAATTTTATTCCTCGAATTGGGTATAGAAAGCTGTAAAGTATGAAAAAGGTGTTCCAAAAATCACGGAGCCGCGATAATACGACGGTGTATGGCAGCCGTTCACTCTCATCTTCCACGTACATATAGACATACCTGTACATCAAATTGGCCAATTGTCTGCAAAGTGGCATTGCATTATACGTAATTGCCTTCGCGTGCGATCAAGTAGTTATCATAAAAATCCATACATGACACTTTTTTGATAAGCAAAGGGGAAACTTGTCTCCGGGTTGATTTGCGGTGTCTGGATATGATAATCTTCTAGGCCCATGCTAAATATTATTGAATATTGCAGCGCGCCGTAAAATTTGTGTGTGTCAAAACACTGGTTAATATTTCGTCATGATTTTGTATACACACACTGATTGCGAGAGAAACAAAGCCTGAGTGACTGATATAAGATAACAAAAATTTGTATACGCTATCCATCTGTCTGTAACCGTAAGGTTAATTTTAAAAATTTCACGACAAGATACGTTATTAACCCCGAACAATGTACGCCATGTGCTTCTTAATGATACACACTATTTCCTCGTCATATTTGATCAAGAACGGTCCAACCGTTTACTAGTGAAAATGTAACAAACAGAAAGTTACTTTAGAATTTATAATATTACAGTAGATGGATTTTATTTTCGCTGATAGAAACAACATTAGTGACGATATTTAAAATGAGCGTCATGTATAATGACTATCTTCATGTGAAATATCTTGAATATCACAATGATATTCGTTAAGGGTAATAGTAAGAACGATTTTGTGTTGAATAAATGTGAGAGAAACATGTCAGATTATTACGTCACAGGGGAATAATTCTACAGGTATTTATGACCCAGAAACAAGTGTACGTTCTTGATCATCCTCCGTTTCCTCAAGTGCTAAAACTGCCAACTAATTTCTATTGTCCAGATTGAATTATCATCAATATGGTTCCTTTAAAGACTCTGACATGAAATCTTAGTCCCAGCAAAAAGACATGTTATAGAGGTCATTCTAGTCCTTTGTAGGTCATTCTACTCGCTAAACAGTAGAATGGTTGTAGTACTGTGAACAAAATATGCGAGTACCTCATGCCTTTGCGTGAAATCACTCCATCATTACTCCACCATCATCCGTCCATCATTACAACATCACTCGGCCTTACTCGACTATTACTCGACGATCACTCGTCCATTACTCGACCATCACTCCAGCATCACTCGAATATCACTCAACCTTTCACCTGACCATCACTCGTAATCACTCCACTATCATTAACCATCACTCCACCATTACTCCACAATCACTAAATAATCACTCCACTATCACTCCAACATCACTCGACCATCACTCCAACATCACTCAGCCATCACTCCACTATCACTCGACTATCACTCGACCATCACTCCACCATCACACAGCCATCACTCCACTATCACTCCACTATCACTCCACCATCACTCCAACATCACTCAGCCATCACTCCACTATCACTCGACTATCACTCCACCATCACTCCACCATCAGTCCACCATCACTCCACAATCACTTGACCATCACTCCATCATCAATCCACCATCATTTCACCATTACTCGACTATCATTTGACCATCATTCCACAATCACTCCACCATAAATCAACATCACTCCACCATCAATCTACCATCACTCCACCATCACTCGACCATGAGTAACATGCAGCAACTGTTTGTGTCTGCAGCGCAAGTATAGAAAAATGGATGAAAGTTTGCTGATGACGTACCTAGAATTATTAGAAAGCTTATGGCAAAGATACTCTTAGCTATTAGTGGGGGATAAAACATTCGGTTTGTTCCAGGAGTATAATAACTGTTCGTGTCTTCTTTAGTATATACCTACAGTAGTATGGGATTAGGCAAGTGGATTATACACTCATCTGTCAGTAATATAAGACAATTATTATTTTTGTATCTATAATGACTGTACTAGTACAATATACAGGGTGTTACAAAAAGGTAAGGCCAAACTTTCAGGAAACATTCCTCACACACAAACAAAGAAAATATGTTATGTGTCCGGAAACGCTTACTTTCCATGTTAGAGCTCATCGTGCTCGTATTGTGGACGGCTGTGATACAATACGCCATTCTCCAGGGCTGCATCAGCTCATCAGGGATTCCATGCGACGGAGGGTGGATGCATGTATCCTCGCTAACGGAGGACATTTTGAACATTTCCTGTAAAAGTGTTTGGAGTCACGCTGGTACGTTCTGTTGCTGTGTGTTTCCATTCCATGTTTAATGTGATTTGAAGAGAAGTAATAAAATGAGCTCTAACATGGAAAGTAAGCGTTTCCGGACACATGTCCACATAACATATTTTCTTTGTTTGTGTGTGAAGAATGTTTCCTGAAAGTTTGGCCGTACGTTTTTGTAACACCCAGTATGTCTTACTTAATTATTTGGAAGTTGTAGATCAATATTCTCAATTGCTGATATTATTACTAAATAAATACTGCCAAAGCAATGGAATGTTTGTTCATTTATTTGATTTCTGAACGCGTTTCACGTCTCTAATGAGTAATATATACACGCAATCAACAGGTAAAACCTGTGAAAATGGTTCATTCAGGAAGTGAAACGTGTTCGGAAAGTAAATAGACGAACAAACATTCAATTGCTTTAACAGTATTTATTTATCAATATCTCACATTTGTTTATGCAGAAGATGATTTTACTCACATATTGCTTAATCTGTATTTCTGATCTTAGAGAACTTCAGTGTGAATAGTAGAGAACACAGGACAAATTGATACTGATATCTTCACCAATGTTTCGCCGTCTAAGTCTGAATGTGTCGGCAACTGGCTTAACCCTTTCACTTCCTTATTATTTCATTCATTCACAACCCAAAACACACTACTATGAACAAAAATACATCGCAGTGATCCATCTAAATAGTAATACTTATACACACACCCATCAGTCGATAGGCAAATGGAGATCACTTCTGTTAAATTTACCAGTGTGCTACCTCTGTGGAGGTGTCAATGCCTCGTGGCGCCGACTCTTGGGTCAACGAATAAGGTGAGCATCGTCATATAATTTCTCTAAACAACTTACAAAAAGGAAAAAAAAAAAAAAATTGATGTTAGTTATTATAGTTAATTGTCGTTACAGACCTGTTGTTAGTCCATACATTCACGCAATACATAGTTCCTAGAGCTTGTATCTGTAACACATTATGAGTTTGTGAAGAATTTACCAGGAAGGTGAGACAGAGCGTGGTGGGTGAGCGGTTAACTTTCTGGTCTCGCATTCGGGAGGACGCGGGTTCGAATCCCCCTCCGGGCATCCAGATTTTGGTTTTCCATGGGTTCCCCAAATCACTCCAGGCGAATGCCGGGATGCTTCCTTCAAAAGGGCCATGGTCGAATTCCTTCCTGTTCCTTGTCCCCAGTCCCATCCCGCCTCTAATGACCTTAGCTGTCGACGAGGCGTAAAGGAATAAGTAAAAAAAAAAAAAAAAAAAAAAAAAAAAAAAAAAAAAAAAAAAAAGAGGTGAGGCCGTAATTTAGAAACTTTCTCAAACAATTTGAAAACTGTGCGATATTGTAGGCATATCGAAACGAAATGCTTATGTCAAATCTCCTACTTCCATTATAACACAGATTTGGGCACGGGTGTTACCCAGACGATCTCAATAAAATCGGAGTCATAAATTAACCGCTATGTCCGATTGATCGATGTTGTTGTTGTTGTTGTTGTTTAGGTTTTAGGGCGCGTCGACGACGAGGTCATTAGCGCCCTAACAAAAACCAGGACGTGACAACGTGGCGAAATTGCCGTCTATGTGGCCGACTGTAAAGGGGTCGGCCACAGAGACAGCACAATAAAATACTAACATACTTACTAAAATACCGTCTGCATGGCCGACTGTAAAGAGGTCAGCCACACAGACGGCAACATAAAATATAAAACTGTGACTAGAATATAAAATTACATACATTAACTGGTTGGCTGTACATGGGCCAACCAGGTTAAAAAACAAGTTAGATGGCTGGCTGTAAAAGGGCCAGCCATATAATCAATGTCACAAGTAAAATCAGTACTTGGATTGGTGGTTGTAAACGACCACCAATCCAATCTAAAACCTAGGCCGATCTGCCCAAAATTTTTGGGACAAGACCGGCCAAGCTGCAAAACTTTAAAACCTTAGACACGTTGTGACGGTCATCGTTTAAAATAAGGGACAGATCGTTGGCTAAGCAGACGTCTGCCCTTAAATCTAAAAACAATACACATTCGGTTAAAATGTGGCGTACCGTCAAAGGTACGCCACAAGCATCACACTCCGGAGGGTCCTCTCGGCGGAGAAGGAAACCATGTGTCAGAGGACAGTGCCCTATGCGGAGGCGAGTAAGGAGAACCTCATCCCTCCTCGCCCGCTGGAAGGAGCTGCTCCACGGCTGAACGGTCGGTTTGACCAGCCGGAGCTTGTTATGCTCAACTTCCAGCCACTGCCTCTGCCAAACATCAAAAACAAATCTCTTCGCCGCCGAGGCAAGGTCTGACTTTGGGACCGGTTCAAAGTCGGTTCTGACCTTGTCGCAGGCTAGCTTGGCAGCTACATCAGCTGCTTCGTTCCCCCTGATTCCCACATCGCCCGGTACCCAGCAGAATAATACCTCCTTTCCACGAGATTGGAGGAAAAGGAGGGCGTCCTGGATGTCCTGGACTAGACGATCTGCTGGATACATATTTCCTATGGCCTGAACACAGCTCAGGGAATCACAGCATATGATGAAACACTTTTCGCGATTTACTTTCATATGCTGGAGCGACTTTAGCACGGCGTAGCACTCGGCAGTAAAAACGCTGCACCTGCCGTCAAGTTTATATGTGTAAGTCGCTCGAGGGAACACGACGGAGCAGGCAACTCCGTTAGCCTGCTTAGACCCATCCGTATACACCGGGGTAAAAGTGTGATGCTCATTTAGAATGTCAGTAAAAACATTATTAAAAACACTGTCAGCGGTACAAACTTTGTTGTACCGAGACAGGTCTAAAATAATTCTGGGCCTCTCTAAAAGCCAGGGAGGAGATTTACTCCAACCCTGGTGATAAAAAGAGGGAAGCTCTAATCCGTATTGTTCTAAAATAGCCTTTGTACGGTAGCTGAACGGTTTAGTGGCTCTATACCGGTTGGTATAGAGCCGCTCGTAGTTGGGATGGAGCACTATGTCGTGCACGGGACTGCCAGGTGTTATGGCAACGTGCAGGTAGTGTCGCACCATGAGGAGTTGCCGGCGGATGGTAAGCGGCGGCTCGCCCGAGTCAGCACAAATGCTGTCAATAGGACTAGTGCGATATGCACCCGTGGCGAGCCGAATTCCAGCATGGTGGACACTATCCAATATACGGAGATAGCTGTCCCGTGCCGAACCATACACAATACAACCGTATTCCAACCGCGACCGTACAAAGGCTCTGTAAAATTGTAGCAGGCAGGAGCGATCAGCGCCCCATGACCTGCCACACAAACATTTTAAAACATTTAGAGCTTTTGAGGCTCTGGCTTTCACATCTTTGAGATGTGGTAGCCAGGTTAATCTGTTGTCTAAAATGAGGCCCAGAAACCGAACTGATTCAGTAAAACTTAATACGGTGTTCCTCAGGGTAAGGTGAGGCTCTGGTAAAAGACTTCTGCTGCGAGTAAAAAGTACACACCGGGTTTTCTCAGCGGAGAAACGAAACCGGTGTGCACTGACCATTCGTCCAGCCTGTTCAACGCGAGCTGCAACTGCCGCTCAGCGCTTCTCAGGCTAGACGATACAATAAAAATTAAAAAGTCATCCACATATAAGGAGTACCGTAGGGGACTCCTTATAACGGCTGCTATGCTATTTATAGCAATGGAAAAAAGTGTAACGCTTAAAACTGACCCCTGAGGGACACCGTTTTCCTGAATAAAAAGATCAGACACTTCACTACCGACTCGGTACCGGAAGCAACGACCAGATAAAAATGATTTTAAAAAACGGGGTAGGTTTCCCCTAAAACCCCATTCATGTAACTGTTTTAAAATCACATGCCGAAGGTCGAAAAAAACACCGACAAGGTGTTGGCTGCGGATGAACGCATCCTGTATTGCCGCCTCCAGGAGGATCAGATTGTCCAAGGTGGAACGGAACTTTCTGAATCCACACTGAAAGCGGCTCAGTAGATTTCGGGATTCAAGACACCAGACGAGGCGGCGATTGACCATCCTCTCCAGTGTCTTACCCACGCAGCTTGTAAGGGCGATGCTACGATAGCTACCTGGCAGCAATTTGTCCTTACCAGGCTTTAAAATAGGGATAAGCGTTGCTTCTTTCCACGAGTCGGGGAAGTGTCCTTCGGTCCATATCTGATTAAAAATATCTAAAAGGTACTCCTTAGCATCTTTACTAAGATGCCTCAGCATCTGGTACTGGATCAGATCAGGCCCTGGAGCAGTGTCGTTTGCGCTGTTTAGTGCTGACTCCAGCTCCCAAGATGTAAATGGGCAGTTGTAGGCCTCTGTATTCGACGAATCGAAGCACAGCGGGCGCCTCTCGGCAGCGACTCTTCGTCGCTGAAACCGAGGGTCAAAATTAGCAGTCGATGTGATGGCGGCGAAGTTCTCCGCCATCAGCTGCGCTATGCTTCGTTCGTCGGTAATTATACATCCGTGATCCAGTAACCCAGATACTGGTGGACGGGAGTACCTTCCAGATATACGGCGGATAGACTCCCATACTTTCGACGAAGGTGTGGAACGATTTATTGTGCTCACAAAGTTCTGCCATGACCTTTTCTTGCTCTCCTTAATAACACGACGCGCCTTAGCTCTGGCTATACGGAACGCTGCCAGGTTGTCGGATGTAGGGTACAACCTGAAACGCCGCAGCGCTCGTCTGCGACCCTGAATGGCGGAACGACATTCGTCGTTCCACCAGGGGACGTGCGTCCTTCGCAGCGTTCCGGAGCTTTTAGGCATGGAAACGTCAGCTGCCTGGTGAATCACTTCGGTAAAGTGATTCACCTTCTCCTCAAGGTTGTTATACACATTAAGAGTGATGGAGCGGCGGTAGAGTTCCCAGTCGGCTTTGCTGACGTTCCATTTGCGTCGGTTATTTCCTCCTCACGCTCAAACTCTACGTGCATCCATATTGGGAAGTGGTCGCTTCCATGAAGGTCACGATCCACCTCCCAATGCACGGAGTCCGCGATTGAAGGGGGATCACAATGAAAGGTCAATGGCAGAGGACGATCCGGGAAGCAGTGGTAAAATGTGTCATTGCACCAGTATTGAGGACACATATTTCCCTCTTGCTCTATTAATCTACCACCATTCGGCCTCGTGGGCATCGGCGTTTGAGCCCCACAGCGCACTATGTGCGTTGAAATCTCCTAAAAGGAGGAATGGCCGAGTAAGCCTGCCGCAAGATGTTAGACATGTCGTCATAACTGATGGGCGTGTTAGGTGGTAGATAAATAGAGCATACTGTGAGTTGAGTGGGACCATAAATCCTCACTGCCACTGCTTGTAAATCAGAGGTGAGAGCTACAGGTTCGGAGTGGACAGTGTTTCGGACAAACACTGCCACTCCACCCTTCGCTCGATCACCCTCGGTATCGTCCTTACGGTACACGTCATATCCTCTTAGCACAGGTTGGTGTGATGGTCTGAAATGTGTCTCTTGTAGACAGAGACACAAAGGATCAGACCGTGCTAAGAGGTGTAACTCGTCTTTGTGAGCTGTAAATCCATTGATGTTCCACTGAAGTATGGGAGCCATCCTTACCTATTTAACCTCACCCGCCCCGGTTCGGGTGGGTCTTCGGCCACTTCCTGCTGAGGAACGGGACCAGTCTCGTCCACCAGCATTTCCGTTTCTTCTTGCCCGGAGGCGGAGACAGACATCTCCGACCCAGAGGACTCCTCAAAATCCTCCCCGTCCTTTTTCTTCTTCTTCTTCTGCCTCTTCCCCTTACTCTCCCTGCCGGTGGGCGGTCTGGGAGGAGAAGAAGAGGGGGACTTTACAACTGGGTCGGATCAGTCTGTCTAAACTTATACCTCGGATCTTTTGGTCACCTCTATTTCCACCGCTAGCAAATGGTATCGCTACCATTTCAGTAGCTCGCGGTGGAATAGGAGGTGCCGTTAATCTGATTGCTGGTGGAGACTTTATTTCTGCTGCTGGACAGGTCGAGGTTGCAGATGTGTTGCTAGCGACATCCGCGGTCTTAGGTGTTATGACCATCGTGGGTTTTGCACCACACTTGCACTGACATGAGCACATAGTGCTTGTGCCCATGTCTGCAAAGGATGTCTGCGTAGCAACACTTTCTTTCCTGACGGGAGTCGAGACCATCTTGGCAAAGCTTGTTCCGAATATTGGAGCGGCGAGCGCTTTCGCCTTCTTCTTTGCCTCTATATAAGGTATCCGCTCTTTGGTCTTCAACTCCTGTATCTTGCGCTCTTCAAGATACACTTGACACTCCCTACTCCAGGCAGGGTGCGACCCGGAGCAGTTGACGCACACCTGTGGGAGCGCGCAAGTGACACCCGGTTCGTGTGCCCCCTTGCCGCATCTACCACAGGTGGGGTTGCCCTTGCATGACGCCGTCGTATGTCCGAACCTCTGGCACTGGAACAGCGCATTGGGTCCGGAACATACGGACGGACGTTCAGATTAATGTATCCAGCTTTTATACACTTGGGCAACACTGGAGTGTCAAACGTCAGGACGAAGGTGGCAGTCTTTTCCAGACTGCCATTTACCCTCCGTGTAATCTGACGCACCTCGACCACTTGCTGATCCTCCCACTCCTTAACGAGTTCCTCGGTTCCTAAGTCCATGATGTCACGGCAGGTGACCACGCCTTTCGAACAATTTAGGGATTTATGGAGTTCGCTTTTAACGGCGAACTCCCCGAGCTTCTCACAGTTAAGGAGCTGGGATGCCTGCCGACTGGTGGATGTTTCCAGCAGCAGCGTCCCGTTCCTCAGCTTTTTAACTGATTTTAGGGTACCAACTAACCCTTCCAATCCTTTATTTATATAAAAGGGGGACACTTTTTCAAATGTCCCCTCTACTCTCTGCATCACAACGAAAGCGTTCTGGATCGAACAGACTTTCCCGTTACATTTACTTTCCGAAGCGGGAGGGCTATCAACCCTGACCCGCTTCTTGGAATTGGGTGTATTTTTATTTGCCTGCGGCACACCCGTACCGCAGGGTTCTTGGGGTTTTTTTGTGAGGCTTAATTTTTGGTCCCACGAGAAAAACCAGTATAAAAAGGAATGCTCATACAACAGGGGTGCGCAGGTGCCCCTGAGGTTGCACGTTAGCGAGTGAATTTCCTCTCCACCCATTCACCTCCTCGGCACGTGGCTGACCTTGAGGTTGAGGGGTTTTTTATAGAGGTTTTTACCATCCTCGCGATCCGGGCGATTAAGCCAAGATCCCCGTTCTCCTAGGCACACAACGTTCCACCGCCACGCCCTACGGTGGTCGTTGAAGCATGGTAGGAGTTTACGATGTGGGAAACTTGCGGCGCTCACAAGTTTCCAGCTCGGGCACCGCGGGTTCGCCAAACCCGTACCTGGCACTTGCGTACCAGGCCCCTGCGGGGCCGATTGATCGAGAAGAAACGGCCATATAACACTTGCATGAAGCATTTAACCGTGATCTCCAAAGTAACTTCGTAAAGCTGCAAATTCCTCTTACACTATCTGTGAGCTAGCTACAGATAGCCTAACGACTCGATGCGTATAGGGAGATCGCTGGATATTTAAGCGAGCTTTTAATTACGATCCTTTTAATGTTTATGCCTGTCTAAAAAATTGTTTTAAAACAAGTTTTAATTGTAACGTAAGGTTATTCTTTCTAACGAACAACCAGTGCTATATTTATCCTGTTTTGTATGGAAGACTTATTCTGTAATCATTAATTTTTAAACATTTGTGTATTATAAAATGGTGAAGCTTTTACTGTAAAATTAGTTTCAATATATTAAATTTAATTATATTTACGTACTGCAAATGTAAATACTTAGTGTGACTGAGTGGCCATAAAACCAGAGGTACAGAAAATCAAAGGAAGAAAGAACGCCTTAACATAATGATAAAAGATTTACCCAGCGTGGTGGTGTAACGGTTAGCGTTCTGGCTTCGCATTTGGGAGGACGGCGCGGCGGTTCGAATCTCCGTCCGGGCATCCAGATTTGGGTTTTCCATGGTTTCCCAAATCACTCCAGGCAAATTCCGGGATGCTTCCTTCAAAAGGCCATGGCCGAATTCATTCCCTTTCCTTGCCCGTCTCTAAAGACCTCGCTGTGAAGAGAAGTTCAGCATTAAAAAAATAAAAAAAGAGATTTGTATTCAATTTATTTGTAGATAGAGTACTCATTGGCCTTCACTACTATAGTCATATGAAATGAGGCCCTCCAGCCTGAATTCAAATCCTCTTCCGTTGTACTATCGCAACCGTGGAGAGTACAATACCGAGCAACAAAAACGATGCAGTGATTTGTATCTCACAAGAATAACTGGAGCGGGGACCGTAGGCGTATTGTGAACCCGGTAATATCCGTAATCCGGCTTATGCAGCGGTGGTTCGCCTGATTAGTTGTGTGCAGTGACCCCATTCAGAGTGCGCCGGGGTCGCCGGTAAGAACCGAGGAGCCGCCTGGATCCTGAATACAGCAGCCGGGGAGGCTTCTAATTAAATCTGGCGCACCGAGGCCGAACAATAAGCGGGAGGTGCAACGGCACTGCTGCCAACCTGATACGTTCACAATGTCTGCACACTTCCTTGGGATTTGATTAAACTATGCACAGATATTACTGAATAGCTTTAACAAAATATTTGGAGAGGAAGTTATACAAACAAAACGTATCGGGAATCAAACAGTAATAATCTACTGTTTAATCTCGAAAGATCACTCATCTCGATAGCTATTGGCTGGAGAACGCTGTCACGTGTCAGCCGTCGCTCGCAAAACAGCGACCAGAGATAACATTAATAGAAATTTGTGGTTATGTTCATAATTTAATAGCTAAGCAGCTGCTACCAAATTAATTGCCATAATACATTCATTAAGTTTGCTTTTAGTAGCGTTTCATAGTAAAAAAAAAAAAAAAAAAAAAGAAATCTGATAAATTTTGCGCCCGAAAAAACGTTGATCTGCTTTTTTAGTAACATGTTGCTAATGAAAGCAACTTAAAAAAAAACGTTAAAAAATTAAATTACTCATGGTCTCTACTGTAACCGTGAATGCCTATTGTCATTCCGGCTTAGCATAAATTTCAATTTAATTAATACTGTGAATAATGTTGTTGCTTGACCAAAGTCTATGCATTACGGTTTATTTGCTTTTCCGGTATTTTACTGACAATTTTTGTAGATGGTCTTTATTCATGTTCACTGTACGTGAGTTATTAGGTTATCAGACCAAATATGTTACCAAATCAACTATTCTGGAAATCCATTTCTGCCGAGTTGCTCAACTGTTTAATAATATGGAATGTGTATTAAGTTTTATGGCCATTACATAGACTATGGCCAATGATTACATTATGAGTGTTTGCACAGTCTCAATAAAAAACAACGTAATTACGATGAATTTGTTAAACTTTGCAGAGTGAACTTTAAGGGTCAAATACAAATCAAGTTTGTATTTAAGCAAGTTCGAGTTTGAAATAATTATACGATTGCGCTATCGTCCCTGTTCGTGATTAATACCTACCTCTATTAATGCTTCTGAGTTCTTCAGGCTCAAGAGATTTTATTCATCCTGAAACACATGTGAAGTTTATAATTGGTCAAATCAGATCATCCTGTCATAATCTTTCATTATAAACACTGGAACTAATCTAGACCCGTGACGATACGCTAAAAACGGTCCCGTACCACAGTTTCTTTATTTGAATTGTTAGATTCTGACAGCAAATGTGGCACAAAAAACGGGGCCAAAATATTCTTATATCAGAACTCAGTCATCAGGTGTGTGTATGTGTTTTTTTTTAAAAATGTGCAGATATTTTTAATTACACACGTACTCTACAATGTCATATAGGAACAAGGAATACCAGCTTCCAGTCGAGCAGCTATTCTCCCTATCTCCCCCTTAACACGGTTAAATGAAACACTTCATTAAAAAGATATACGTATTATACTTTTTTATTTCAATTTTTACCTCAGTGTGTTTTGTATTCAGTCAAAAGTAGTTTTACTTAAAACTGGGAATGATTTTTATAGTTTCGTTTGTTTATCTAGTTATCTGCAAATTAGGTAGATGCATTGTAGTAAGATGTTGAAGAGTATTTATATTGTGAGGGCTAAGAACAGCAAGGAGGAATCAGCTTTACAGGTAATTATTGCAGAAGTTTCTTATCTACAAATAACAAGCGCATTGCAATGGAAATTGAAACAATTCTGCATGAATTGGATGTCTCAATCAGAACTTCGTGATGATAGATAATCCAATAAATCAGTTTTTACTTAAAGGAAGAGATCCTAGCAACGCTAATAGTTTTTGTGATTGGAAGGATCAGCGTATGATATCAGTGGACGGTGAACTCTCCTTTGAATCACGTAACTGAGAACAGGCTCACCACAACGTCCCTTGTGTAAAAGCTAGATCTATATCTAGGACTCTCAGTGGATCAAGTTACAATTTAGTATGAAATAAAACCAACTCGATCACTCTAGTCCTGTTGCATAGTGTCTTTCAAGGCCAGCATACAGAAATAGGCTGACTAGTTTTTCCCCCGATATGTACGAGACGTTCTTGTAAATATGTGCGTAGATGTATGTGACGAGTGTTGTTACGCTTAGACTTTTGTTTTATGTTATACGAAGAATGAGGGTGTATAGAAGAATAAGGGTGTATAGGAAAATGAAGGTGATTCTTGGTACTGAATAATGCAAGCACAATGTCTGGAAAGGCACCTAGTCTTCATCCGACCGAAGAGTAATATACGATTTCTCCTTACGCAATACGGATAAATTTGGGGTTTAAGTCAGGAATCTGGTGATTAGGAATTGGGCGCTACTATTTCTCTTAAAATCGCCATCGCCTTTAGTCATATCTGGCACGAGAGGCGGTCGCAGTTTAATTTATATCGGCCTCGTATAATCCCTAGTAAGTTCTGTTTGTATGTATTCCTATACCAGTTGGATCCTGTAAATTAGGGTATTCTCAAAGTGGGGTACGCAATCCCCTAGGGTATAGCGAGTTGATCGTAGGGGGTTCGCTATAAAATTTAAGTTATAGCGGCTGACTGGCTGTCTTGAGTTTCCAACACGCCGCACAATAGTGAATTGAGACTCAACATGAGCAAAAATGCTCCCAAAATTGACTCAAGCTGCTGGAAGAAACAAGCCCATCAATAACGTTAATTAATAACATTGTGCTCCTCATCACTGTATTACTTTTATAAAATAAAAATCCTTATTTTTAAAAAAAAAAAAAAAAACAGTTTTTTAAAATGGGGTTCGCCATTGTCTGGGAAATTTTAAGGTGGGTACGCAGAGCTAAAAGTTTGAGAAATCCTTCTAAATTGTAGAAGATAAACACGTTCAATGGTAGTGAGCGGTAGTTTTGCCAATTCCTTTACTTGTTTGTATGTTACTATGCTGGGTATTGTAAAGGGTATGCATTGGTGTTTTTTTTTTTTTGTTTTTTTTTTTGCAATTGATAGACAGGTACAGCATTAAATACTTTTATCAACCCATAATCTGTCTGGACCTGAAGCTGTAGGTGAAACAAATAAATTCAGAATATTTTAAAAAAACAGAGTGGTTATAGTATTTGTCAGCAAACGCTAGATGAAATACTAAACTCCTTCATCTCAGTTTCAGTTTAACTGCATCTTCGCTTACTTACAAACAAACATAGACACATACGTTGTAAGCATCTTAGAATTTTAGTAAATTCTAGCCTCGCACCTTTAGGCATTAAAGGGTAAAGTTTACTCTGTAGTAAAAGATAGTTTTCATTTCATGTACAGGTTATGGGAGTAAAGCTTTGTATAGCATAGAGATACTGTAACCAAAACACACTAAATAAAACCCTTTAGGAATAATAAAAGTATTTAAAATTAAATAAAAGCCCTAAAGTAAACCTTCTATATAAGAAAGAAAACATCAGTTTGGGAGGAAATAGATTATATCCCACAAGTTCAATTTCGAATAATAGATTTTGATATAGGTTAACTTTACAGTTTCTAAATCAATTTGAATGCAGTAAAGACTTTCAGTAGTGGCTAAACGCCGAATATAAACTTTGAATTATAATAAATAAACTTTAAATCAACTGAAAATTAAATAATCATCAGTAATCCAACTTTGTAATTATGAACTTCTAACTGGGGAGCATTTTGTCATTTTTAAACCAATTTACGAGCAGTAAAGTAACTCAATACTTGATAAACCAACTATACTAATTTTCTGTAATGATATTAACACCTTTTACTAACCTTAAATATGATAATCCAAAATAATCCAGTTGAGTACACAAGCAATTTCTAATGTTTGGCATTTCACTGTTTTCACACACTTTCGAACAAAATAAAGTAATTGTAAGGAAGTAATCATGCAATTAAAATATAAATTCACTAAAATTTCGTAGTTTCTGAACGTTTAAATAACTTAAATCAATTTTTATACTTTGTCAGATACTCTGCACTTTTAATAATTTTTTATCTCAAAATCCTAGAGAACATTCGAAATAAAAAGTAGATTTCCGGGAAGACCTAAAAATCTAATATCACATATAATAATTTCAAGTAATTCCAAGTAATAGAACCGATCTTATAGAGATCTTAAAATTTATTTTTCATCACGACCATGAGGTCAACTTAGAAATTAATTTCGACCGATCTAAAGTAGGTACAGAGATGAGATAACTTTCAGAATACGTAGTTTAATTCATTGAATCTCTTGGTAATTTTATATTTGCGAGAAAACTAACAGAAATAAAGTTATAAAATTAAAACTGAAATCACACTTTGGTTACGTCGTAGTTAAACTTTCCCTGCACCAATTTTAATAAAAGTTACACCAATAAACTCAGGAATTTTAGTAGAAAACGGTAATAATAATAACATTTATGTAAATTGTGGCTTTAAGAAAATGACGAAATGTAGAAGTTTCGAGAACAAATGTAATCCCCCAGAGTAGAGAAATAGTTCACTCCTACACTTACAACTTTTAAACCAGCTGCTTAAAATTATTCACTAAATATCCATTATTTCACAATTAAATATGTCGAAACACTGTCACACCTAAGTTTTGGATAACTGTTTAGTTACTGAGATATTTCAGATCTAAATCGTAGAAGTGTTAGCAGAAAGTTGTGTTTTGGCTCTGACGTCAGCGAAGGTATAAATCACAGGACGCGGTGGTGACGGCGTCTTTTCCGGGTTTGTAGTCGTGCTAATAAGATGTTATAAGCGTGTGCGCCGGTAGGTTGGCAACTCCGACTTAGGTTGGTAGCTCAGGTCTTCGGTTGGCACTACCGGGTTCGGCCATGATGGAACATTGTCGGGGGGGCGTGGCATTTGTTTACCTAACATGAACCTTTAATTCTCAACGGGGTGTTGGTCGGTTTCTACTTCTCTCCATAATCTGTGATTTTTGGAACGATTGTTCGATTGCCTAAGCAACTTAAGAATGCTGTTTGAACTTTGAATTTCATTCTAAATAAACTCTGAGAATTTTTGAAAAGTGAACTGTTTTATTTCTGTAGCTGCTGTAATACCTTTTCAATATTTGGGGTCTTCAAATATTGTGGCGACCTGTAGCGTTCTAGTTGTATCCTGGCAACATGGTCAAATTAAATTAAAGTATTCAACAAGTTTTCATCGGACTGGGAGGTGTGATCAAGAGAGTAAGTTAAGGCACATAGGCGATACTCTACCCCGGTGTCGGCCTAAGTCCTTACATGGGACTTTAAGGCTAGTGTTTGTTCAATTACAAACTGTGGAGAGAGTTTACCGACCATAAGTGCTTCAAGTGAACCCCTAATTGTGGATAACAGCTTCTTCGGGAAAACCTACATCGACCTTGGCGGACCGAGAGCAGCCAACCAGACCACATCACCGACGCTACACGACTACAGCTTCGAGTAGCTGTGAGCAGACTTCGCAGCCGACTACGCCTCTTTCACTTCACCCGAAGTGTTGACCAGTGGGTCCAGAGGGGACGGGCGACGCGGTATTCGCCACAACACATCGCTCCGCTCGTCACGCCGACTAAGGACTGCTAGCCTGCGCAAGTTAAGTAAAATTATTCTTCATTTCAAATCGGGCCGCTCCATCCTAAACTTTGGCGACAGTTTAGGCCTGCCGGGAGCATTCTTTCCTATCATCTATGCAGTTTCTTCCTTCTTTTTCGTGCTGTATAGAAACATCACACTTCCATCAATAGTTGACCAAAATATCTTATGATATTGTTCGAAGGTTACAATCACAGTAACCGCATTTTTACTATTATTTATGCCATTACAGTGGCAAACTTGTGCTCGATTTTACTGAGTGATAAGACTTTGGGGGTAATCTATTTTAGCCTATCAGCCTAATTTTACCTGGCTTTTCATTTTTTTTTTTTCTTCTACGAGTGAATTAACAGTGTTTTGGAACTTTATGTTGGTATGTAACTTCGATCAGCTGTTTTTGTGTAGACCTCCGATCAGCTGTTCTCGTATGCAACTCAAAGAGTTTACTACTACCGAGATTGTACATCTCCGCCGACGATTTACTGAAACATACTGCATTACAAAGATATTTTTTTTTTCTTTTCTCTTTTCTAGACCGGTGTTTACCATCTGTTTCAGTGATTGTCTTTGCTGTGTTTACATTTGGATACTTCGATGCTTACAGTGTTTTTGTTTTCTTTAGGAGTGAATAATATTCTTGTGTAATTCATTATTTTTATTTCTTTTTTGTGTTTTGGGAATTTCTATTTTTATTTTCTGTGTGTTTCTTATTTACATTTAAGCGTCGAACTTTGAAATTTTGAGATCAGCTGTTTGCTGATATTCTGCTATACCGAATTGTGATAATTTTTTTTTTGGGGTTATTCCATTCAATTCCTTTAATATTGTTTTCTTTGGTAGTATTCCGTTATTGTTATTGTAACTATGGCATCAAATGATGAAACACCTATTAGAAGTTTAGTATCTTATATGGGGGAGGGGGGGTGATATGAGAATTCATTCTATGCAAACCAGATCTAGGAGCTTAATAAATATGACACAACAACCTGATGTTCCAGGTTCACAGCCTGCTTCACAGACTGCTGAACATTTTAGTAATCTAATGCAACTTAATGTTAATGAGACTGATAATACTTCTGACAATTCACTTCAGTCTACCACTGATACTATCCCGGTTCAGGAGGAACTTGTAGAAAATACTCAACAACCCCATCCTCTACAAGTGGCACATTCAGCAGAACCAATTGCAAATTTGACACCTAATTCGGGTACTGATCTTCCTCTATTGCATTCAGATGAATCTGATATAGAGGACACACCAGCTTTGCAACAGCCTAATTCACTAAACAACTATGATCCCAATTGCCATAGTGTTACCTCACACACGACCTCTGAGAGTGATTTTCTGGGTTGGAATAATGGGGATAACAACACGCCTGAAACACAAAACCTTACCCATCCATCAACTGAAAAAATTATTAGTAATGTACAGACAGTACCCGCAACTCCTAATCTTGACATTGTGTCTCTACTCCAAGCACTTAACCAAAAAATTGATCAGCAAACTAATAAAATAGATGAACAAAAACAAGATGTCAAACAAGATTTCAAACGTCTTGATGATAAACTTGATAAACACAAGGATGAATTCAATGTTAGGTTGGAACAACACAATAAAGATTTGAAACAACTAGAATCAAATTTCAGAACCACCCTCAACAATTCATACATATCTTTGGAACAGAAACTCGCACAAACTTTCACAACCCAAACTAATTCTCTTGAAACCCGCATTAACCACCAATTGGGGGGCAAAATATCAAGTCTTGAAAAGAGTTTAGCAAATTCTGAAGAGAAGTGTGAAGCAAATAGGACAGAATTCACAAACTAGTTTCAAGAACACCGCACAGAAATGTTACAGACATTTAACAGCCATGCAGATAAGGTTGAAACACAACTGGAAGATGTTAATATCCAACTTCATTCAGTTAGAGACACATGTTATAAAAATTCAAACATTTTAAGCAACAAATTGGATAATTTTCAAAAAGAAATTGTACCTAGAATTGACACACAAGATTCCACAATTGCTAAAATATCAGCTGACCTACAACATTTTGTATCCACTTCAGCTGACTCCATTAAGTCTATTCACAACACTGTTTCAGCAGTAAGTGACAATGTAATTCAAGTACATAATAGGGTTCAAGTTTTAGATACTGCTACTGAGACAAATACTCAACAAATTGCAGAAGTACAACAAAATGTTTCTAGAATTGATGAGGATGTTACTTCACTTACGCAGGAGGTTGAAGAAAACCATTTTGAGTTATGATTGTTTTGGGAGGGGGATAAAGATGAAAAGTCTGTTGAACCCCTTACCATCAAACAGAAGGCAAACACTTTTTGCAGAAAGGAGGAATGTTCTTAAACTTAAAATTAGTATACCTCACAAGGTGCCAACACAATTATCCTACCTTTTGAGGATATGTAAGACAATTCCTGCCATTTTTAATATTTTTCTACTTTATTTTGGGATTTTTTGTATTTGTATATCTGAGTTCATTGCTCAGCTGAGTTTGACTTTTGAAATGGTATTAGGGCCAGAAGATTTGCCAACTCTCTACTTTTCTAATGAGTACTTTCATCTAATAATATTTGAACATCTACCTTGGGAAGTCATACACCAGATTAGATTGGATAGGATTTCTGAGACACCAAGGGTGGAACTTATGGATGTTGAGATGGATTGTCGAAGAGATAAAGTTGTTTGTACAAGTAAGGAAGTTGATGCTCTAGTTAAAGTAGAGGTGGAGATATAACATGTTTTCCTATATTTTTGGGGGAGGCTGGAAGAGAAGATAGTACCATTTTGGGGGAATGCATCATTTATTTATTTATTTATTTATTTATTTATTTATCAATCTTGTTCCATGGATCCCTGCTGAGGAAATACCTCTGGGATGTGAAACATGTCATTGTTGATACATATACACATAATATGAGTCATATCATAGTAAATATATACATATTTTACAAATACAAGAAATAATAATAAAAATACATTTTTGCAACTGAGTTTTGCAAACGTCATAATGAGTACAATTAATTATTTTCTTCAAATTCTTGAATGGAGTAGAAGGAGTTGCCAATAAGATAATCTCTAAGTTTTTGTTTGAATACATCTTTATTATCTGAAAGCTGTTTTATACGATTAGGTAGTTTATTAAACAGATGTATCCCAGAATAATTAACTCCTCTTTGTACTAATGACAGAGATGTTTGTGTTTTATGCAAGTTATTTCTGTTTCTTGTATTGAAACTGTGTACCTGTGAATTAGGTGTAAACAGGTTAAAATTTTCTATGACAAAGCTCATGAGGGAATATATATACTGAGAATACATTGTAAGAATATCGAGTTTCGTAAAGAGTTGTCTGCAAGAAGTTCTTGGTTTTACCCTACACAGAAACCTAATAGCTCTTTTCTGTGCTATGAAAACTTTTTTACTTTGTGAAGAGTTTCCCCAAAAAATTATGCCATATGACATTACTGAATGAAAATATGAGGAGTACACCTGTTTCATTAATTCTAGATCTGCTGTTAGAGAAAGTGTTCGTATTGCAAAGGTGGCACTACTTAACTTTGCCAGTAGTGTAGTGATATGATCATGCCAACAGAGTTTCTGATCTATTTTAATACCAAGAAATTTTATACTCTCTGTTTCTAAGATTGTGTTGTTTTTATAGTTTATACATATATCTGGTTGTGCATAGTTTTTTGTTTTAAAACCTAATATAATGTGTTTTTTCAAAATTTAATTTTAATGAATTTGCCTTAAACCAATTTGCTACTACTCTAAGAACTTCATTTACATTAAATTCTATAGTACTGTTTGGTGTTTTACGCACAGTCAGGTTAGTGTCATCTGCAAATAAAACACTCTTAACTTTGTCGGATAAATTTCCAGGAAGGTCATTGATGTATAACAGAAAGAGGAGGGGACCTAAGACAGAGCCTTGTGGAATTCCATGTTTTATTTTCTCCCAGTCTGATGAAGCATCTTTACTTATTTTAGAATCAAAAATTGAAACTTTTTGCATTCGGCTTTCAATGTATGATTTAAACCATTTACCTGCGGTCCCAAAAAATACCATAGTATTCCATTTTTTTTCAAAAGTAATTCATGATTTACACAGTCAAATGCTTTTGCAAGATCACAAAATATTCCTACAGGATTCATTTTATTATTCAGTTCCTCAAATGTGTTATTTAAAAATGAATATATAGCCATTTCTATGGATGATCCTTTTTTGAACCCAAATTGTGAATTAGTTAGGATATTATAGTGTGTAACATGTTTTATTACTCTTCTATACATGACTTTTTCAAAAACCTTTGAGAATGTTGAAAGTAATGAAATGGGACGATAGTTGTCTACAAATGTTACTTCTCCTCATTATTATTATTATTTTATTAATAGGGCCAGGAAACAGAGTCCTGCCTGCGAATCCCATTATTATTAGGGCCAGGAAGCAAAGACTTACCTGCGAATCCCATATTTATTAACAGGGCCAGGAATCAGAGACTCACCTGAGAATCCCATAATTATTAATTGCATTTCCACCCATCATTATTATTATTATGTATCAGTGTAACAAAACAAGGCGACCTCCTATATAAAAACACATTAGGCATCACCTAGGGATGACCTCATATACCAACATAAGGCGTCATTGTTATTCCATATAGTTACACAATTTCATACACAATAAAATATATATAGGAAACATGAGCAGTCGACACACTATAGAGACAAAAGCGGAGATGACCAAGTTTGTTGCACATAATGGAGTCTTCGAGATATGATATTAAAACCGATGTGAGTTTACATTCTTCTTACTGAGGAATGAATTGAAAGCTATTATGGAAGTTATTTACTGTCTTAAGTGTTTATCTATGTACCGTAGAACGGTTTTGAGACAGCAATTCCTATTGTCTTCTACACTAAGAAGGTTGAATGATGTTAGTAATATGATGAGGATATACACAAGCTTTTACATATTTTTTCTAGTAAAATAAAGCACTCTACGAAAACTTTTTATAATAAACATTACTAAAGATTTTCCTACTCTATGTAACACTTCATTCGCTTTGCCTTATTTACCCAACTTAGGTTGAGGATTTTTGTGCTTTGATGCACTTTAGGCACTTCATAGTGTCCTTCAGCAATTACACTTATGAGAGTAATGTTTTTTATAAACAATAACTTATACCACTCGATTTGACTTTGATAAAATATAACCGATATCTATCACTTTTTCTCTTGTAACATTATTATGAGATATTTGGTCCAGGGGACAGAGATCCCATTATAAGTACACTACTATGACCTACCTATTTTTCACAACAAGAGGATAATATACCTATTGTAAATGATGTAAAATTTTGTCATCAGTGTACTGATGAAGTGAAACTACGTTTCAAACATACATACCTTACTTTTCTACTCTTATTTTACACAGCAGTGTACTGCTGCTTGGAAACTACGTTTCCTTATAAGTTACAATTTACCCCTATACATTTTTTAGATGTTTCTTTTATTTTGGGGATAGTACTTTGTAAATACTTCTAATAAGTAATATTTCTTATAATTGTAACAAATTCAGTTGAATTAAGTGATCCAATAACTTGGCATGCACCAAGCTCATTTTCCTATGTTTCTAATTTGATATGGATAGGCTTGTATTTTTCTTGTACCTTTATTTATTTTTCCTTTGGATTCTTTCTTGTAACATTACTTACTTATAGGTATACTTATAACTTGTACATGTTTTTCATTTTTCTTGCTATTTGTAATTATTCTACCACCTTTACGAAGAAAAATAATTGTTTTTGTTTCATTTCCCAAAACTCGTGGGAACATTATTGTAATTGCTATGTTTTTTGTATTCTTTTGTATTTTACTTTTATATTTTTCTTGTATATGCATAGGTTAGTGATTAAGAATAATTTGGCCACCACTAATTCCCATATGGTTTTCTCTGTTTTGTATCTTCCACAGACCAGCTAGCTGACCGAGTTCCCCAGGCTTCTCCTGCTGCGTCAGGAACCGGGGAGGATGGACGTTACTCGGCAGTTCTAGCCATAAGGCTATTGGTTTATATAATTTTGCGAGCCTTAAAGTCTGCAACCGTTACAGGACTTGGGTTTTCACCCATTTAGGGAGTTTGGTAATGAAGGGTTAAAGTGTGAAAAGGGAAAGTGGTAGTTTTGAGGCCTAAAAAAAATCAATACAATGGTAAAAACAGAGACGTTTATAAAACGAAGGACTTTCCTACATGGAATTGCATAATACAATTGTTTATAAGATACCACAAATTTCATTTCAATGTTTATAAAATTATACACATTATTGGATTTTTTTTGAAAACAAATTTGATATTTATTGTAAATATAGTTTTCAATGTAATTTGTGTAAGGTGCATTTATACTATTTATGTTTTGTATTCTAACAATTGGTTTGATATTTTTATAAGTTTGTGAGAACACATATGTTTATAATTTTGTGATCATTTAATATTTCATATTTTACATTTTTTTGCTATTTGATCATAATTTGTCATCAATATTGATCCTTTTAAGAATGAATGAGTTTTTGAGAATTTTTGTAATAATGGCGTGAGTGAAAGTTAAAGTTTTGAAGTTGTTATAAATAATAATATTTGTTTGCTTTTGAGTATGAATGGTGGAGAGAGAACCGAACCAACAAGCAATAGTTAAATTTTATGGGAATAATTCATTTTCTTTTTGGGAACTCAAATTTTTTTATTTTTTTCAAGATGTTCAGTTAGTTTTCTTGGGAAAATAACTTCAATCTTCGGGGGCATGTAAGCATCTTAGAATTTTAGTAAATTCTAGCCTCGCACCTTTAGGCATTAGAGGGAAAGTTTACTCTGTAGTAAAAGATAGTTTTCATTTCATGTACAGGTTATGGGAGTAAAGCTTTGTATAGCATAGAGATACTGTAACCAAACACACTAAATAAAACCCTTTAGGAATAATAAAAGTATTTAAAATTAAAAAAAGCCCTAAAGTAAACCTTCTATATAAGAAAGAAAACATCAGTTTGGGAGGAAAAGATTATATCCCACAAGTTCAATTTCGAATAATAGATTTTGATATAGGTTAACTTTACAGTTTCTAAATCAATTTGAATGCAGTAAAGACTTTCAGTAGTGGCTAAACGCCGAATATAAACGTTGAATGATAATAAATAAACTTTAAATCAACTGAAAATTAAATAATCATCAGTAATCCAACTTTGTAATTATGAACTTCTAACTGGGGAGCATTTTGTCATTTTTAAACCAATTTACGAGCAGTAAAGTAACTCAATACTTGATAAACCAACTATACTAATTTTCTGTAATGATATTAACACCTTTACTAACCTTAAATATGATAATCCAAAATAATCCAGTTGAGTACACAAGCAATTTCTAATATTTGGCATTTCACTGTTTTCACACACTTTCGAACAAAATAAAGTAATTGTAAGGAAGTAATCATGCAATTAAAATATAAATTCCACTAAAATTTCGTAGTTTCTGAACGTTTAAATAAACTTAAATCAATTTTTATACTTCGTCAGATACTCTGCACTTTTAATAATTTTTTATCTCAAAATCCTAGAGAACATTCGAAATAAAAAGTAGATTTCCGGGAAGACCTAGAAATCTAATATCACATATAATAATTTCAAGTAATTCCAAGTAATAGAACCGATCTTATAGAGATCTTAAAATTTATTTTTCATCACGACCATGAGGTCAACTTAGAAATTAATTTCGACCGATCTAAAGTAGGTACAGAGATGAGATAACTTTCAGAATACGTAGTTTAATTCAGTGAATCTCTTGGTAATTTTTATATTTGCGAGAAAACTAACAGAAATAAAGTTATAAATTAAAACTGAAATCACACTTTGGTTACGTCGTAGTTAAACTTTCCCTGCACCAATTTTAATAAAAGTTACACCAATAAACTCAGGAATTTTAGTAGAAAACGGTAATAATAATAATAACATTTATGTAAATTGTGGCTTAAGAAAATGACGAAATGTAGAAGTTTCGAGAACAAAAGTAATCCCCAGAGTAGAGAAATAGTTCACTCCTACACTTACAACTTTTAAACCAGCTGCTTAAATTATTCACTAAATATCCATTATTTCACAATTAAATATTTCGAAACACTGTCACACCTAAAGTTTTGGATAACTGTTTAGTTACTGAGATATTTCAGATCTAAATCGTAGAAGTGTTAGCAGAAAGTTGTGTTTTGGCTCTGACGTCAGCGAAGGTATAAATCACAGGACGCGGTGGTGACGGCGTCTTTTCCGGGTTTTGTAGTCGTGCTAATAAGATGTTATAAGCGTGTGCGCCGGTAGGTTGGCAACTCCGACTTAGGTTGGTAGCTCAGGTCTTCGGTTGGCACTACCGGGTTCGGCCATGATGGAACATTGTCGGGGGGTGGCATTTGTTTACCTAACATGAACCTTTAATTCTCAACGGGGTTTGGTCGGTTTCTACTTCTCTCCATAATCTGTGATTTTTGGAACGATTGTTCGATTGCCTAAGCAACTTAAGAATGCTGTTTGAACTTTGAATTTCATTCTAAATAAACTCTGAGAATTTTTGAAAAGTGAACTGTTTTATTTCTGTAGCTGCCTGTAATACCTTTTCAATATTTGGGGTCTTCAAATATTGTGGCGACCTGTAGCGTTCTAGTTGTATCCTGGCAACATGGTCAAATTAAATTAAAGTATTCAACAAGTTTTCATCGGACTGGGAGGTGTGATCAAGAGAGTAAGTTAAGGCACATAGGCGATACTCTACCCCGGTGTCGGCCTAGTTCCTTACAACGTACAAACTTCATTTTGGTGCCCTACAAGTGATTTTTGTTTTTTGGAAGATGTAAGGTGCCCCCTATACCGATTTTTTAATCTCGCTACCTGTACAGCTTCCATTAATGCTAAATGCATCGTATTTAATATTAGTAAACGCAGAGTTTTTTTTAACTGTAATTACTAATTATCGAGGACAAATTCGAAATGACGACCACTCAAGTGCCAAGCCGGCCTAATATTCATTTCATTTTCACTACCGGCTAAGCAAAAAGCCCAGAGACACATTTAGTGGCATAGGCTGGCAAATAATCAGAAATTCGCTTCGAAAAGTGTGTTTGCTGAAACAGAAGATAGTAATGGGAACAAGAAGATGACGGTGATTGAAATCAAGAAGGGAGTGCCATCTGCTTTGTAAAGCTCATGTGAGCTCTAAAACTCATATGAGATCTTCAACAGTTAACGGTTAACGTGGAACAGTGTGAACTCTATAACATGCATGCGATCCTCCCGAACACTAAAATCACTAAATTACTTAGTTCAAAAACATTTGTCACGGAATTGTGAAATAAGGTAGGGCCTACTCATTGACGGCTTAAACCGTTTCTTTCATCCATGCAATTTTGGACTGGAATAAATGAAAAAGATTTTAATACTGGCAGCGTTCGCTCTGTCAGATTGCAAATTCTTTTGCTGTCTATTCTGCCTAACACAAATAAATGCTTCAAAATTTTATTATGAAACTAATTACACAGGTCTGCGATTAAAAAGTTTTTTTTTTAATAATTTCATTTCAAACATGTAGATAGTACCCTATATATTGATATTATAACCTTTGTTTGAATGTATTACGTCACATATTTTTTATTTGCATATATTTAGATAAATATAGCTCTAAATCGGAATCGTAGAAAAAAACAAGAAATTGTAAAGTATTTCAAGAAAAAGAATACTTGAAGTATCTTGCTGTGATATTGGCGGCTTAACACAAAAATTTACGTCTAATACACTGCACAAGAATGGCGAATTTTATAGATTCTTTAAAAACAAGCTTGAAAGCTGTCCTCTTGCATACCGGCAATAAATTTGCATTAATACCTGTAGCTCATTCGTTTCATCTTAAAGATACTTACGCAAACCTGAAAAGTGTTTTGGAGAAAATAAAATACACCGAACAGAAATGGTTAATTTGTGGTGACTTAAAAATCATATGTCTGGTTCTTGGTCAACAGCAAGGCTTCAAAAAATTTCCATGTTATATTTGTAGATTGAATAGTACAAGTATAAATTTAAATTGGGAACTTTCAAGTATCTATGTTAATGTTTCGCTAGCTTATCTGATGTTAAGCTGAAAAAGGAAATATTCATGGGACCTGATACCAAGAAACTGTTTAAGGCTGCAGAATTTGAAAAAGTGATGACAACCTTCGAACGAAACGCCTGGCATAGCTTTAAAAATGTTGTTTCTAAGTTTTTTGGGAACGCAAAAGATCCTGATTATAAAAATATTGTTCAAGAAATGTTAAACGCCTATAAAAATTTAGGCTGTAATATAAGTCTGAATTAAAAAAAAAAAAAAAAAGTTTCATATTGATTGTTTTCAAAAAATCTAGGCGACCACAGTGAGCAACAAGGTAAACGGTTCCATCAAGATGTATAAGAGATGGAAAGAAGGTAACAAGACCGCTGGGGTACTAATATGATGCCGGAATATTGCTGGATGATACATAGAGATGAAGTAAAAATTCATGAAAAAAACCAACACACACTCACACACAGACACACACACATATATATATATCTATATTTAAGAAAACATTGTTAATAATTGTTTTCTTTGTGTATACGTTTTTGTTTTATTTAAAATGCTACAGACCCAATAAAAAATTAGGAAAGTATTCTCAAATGATTGATTTTCTTTCATTTTATTTAATTTTTGTTTTGTACT
>JARYHS010012519.1:121019959-121044401 GCA_031002005.1 Vandiemenella viatica | reverse complement strand
GGCGCCATGGCACTGCTTGAATAACCACAACATTTCAGATAAATAACTGGGGTTGATTTTATTTGTGCTTAAATTGTTAAAAGGACGTGCAAATTTCAAATAAATACTTTGATTTTATTTGCACTTACATTATTAAAAGGAAGGGTACATCTACATCTACATCCATACTCTGCAAATCACAAACATTGTGGGTGGCAGAGGGTGCTAAGTACCAATCCTAAACCCGCCCATTCCATCCCGAATAGTGCGAGGAAAGAAGGAATACAAATAAGTATCAGTACGGCATCTTATTTCTCTAATCTTATCCCTCCGGTCATTGCGACCTAAATAGGTTGCGGAAGCAGCAGTATTTCATTGCACTCGAAATTTAAATTTTTTCGCATATTCTCCAATAAATTCGAACGTAAGCTACGTCGTCTGTCTTCCAAACTATCCCAGCCCAATCTATGTATCAATTCTGTGACGCTTTCATAAGGGCTGTAACAACAAGTCACGAATCTAGCGGCTCTCCTCTGCACCCTCTCAACTGAGTCAATCAGAACCTTGCGATACGGATCCCAAACCCCACAAGAGTAATCCAGATGCGGACGCACTAGTGTTTTATACGCTATCTCCTTTGTTTGAGCATCACAATTCCTCAAAATACGACCTATGAATCGTAATTTAGAATTTGCCATGCCTACGACGGAAGTTATGTGCATGTCCCATTTCATGTTGCATTGTACAGTCGGGGACAGAATTCGAGAGACCCCTCGCCTTTCGATTATGCTTCGTTCTAGACACGAATACCGCATGGGACAGCATAACTGGTAGGTGGTACACTAAATTCATGATAAAATAGACCTCTCATACCCAGCACTTTACCCAAGACTAAAAAAATGAGCCCGCGCAGCAAGAAACTCGCAGACGCTCAGAGGGAAAGTTCGGAGTTCTGCAGTAAAAATAATCACGAATATCACCATTTTAGTCATAATAATTATTTAAATAACCAAATTGATTAATTATAGAGAGATGGTAACACTTTTTTCGTAATTTTGATAACCGTTGCGTATTTTTTTTTCCCTCGAATAAACAGTTAACAATTCGCTAGCAAACGCAATTATATGGCGAATACAGAAAAGAATCGCTAAATTACGCACGGAAAACCAATAAGAGAGTTTGAATGGACTTAGTTACACTTTCTAACGCTGCAGCGTTATAGAACTGTGCGTGTGACAAATACACACAAAGGTTAAGGGTAAGTAGAAAGAGCATTCACGAAAGAACTCTAATGGTAAACTAAGTCACGAAATATAAATAAACTATTCCCAGAAAATTAAATGGTGCGGAATATTAACACCTTAATTTTGTTTTCATCATACCATATTTAGAAGGTAAGCTAAACTTGAACGCAGTAGCAACAGTTTTAGTAGTAATAATAATCATTAAGAACAGTAAATAAATAAAAAAAATCCGTCTGCAATGTGAATTAGCGGTTCCACATTTTAAATCTGGAAGATGGAAGTAGTAAAACTATCATCTCTCTCTTTGTTTCTAACTAACACTGATACTTCTATAAAATTTTCTGTCAAGCTTTATTTCCTGCCGTCCAAGCCCGATGGGTTATAGGTAACACTGTTACCTGGCATTCGGGAGGCCGCGAATTCAAACCCCGTCGGGGATCCAGTTTCAGTATTCCATGATTTTCGTAAATCTCTCCAGCTGAACTCCAGAAAAGTTCCTTCAAAAAGCGGTGGCTGAAATTCTTACCCGATCCTAGTTTCCAATACTATCAGGATTCATATCACATTGCCGCCGAAGATATGACGAAGACAAGACAAAAAAAAATAAAATAACGTGGTGGGTATGTGGTATCCGGCTTTCGGGAGGTCGTGGGTTCGAATACCCATCTAGCCATCCAGGTAAACGTTTTAGATGGTTTCCCCAAATCACTCCAGGCGAATGCCGGGATTGTTCCTTCAAAAGGCCATGGACGAATTCCTCCCCATTACTTGTCCCCAGTCCTTTCCTGCCTCTAATGACCTCGATTAGATGTAAAGCTAGAAGCAAAACATAATTGCTCAAATAAAAATAATTACATCTCTGTGGTGTGTTTTAGACCTTTTCCTTGTTGGATTTATCTTATTCGACGGCCGAACATGGTAGCGAAGGGACTAGAGTGCTATTTCCACATGTGGAGAGTCTCTAGTTCGGTGTTGTATTAGGGCTGGTCGACGTGGAAATCATTATAGAGAGAAAAGGACTTGGGGCATGTTTCGGGAAGGAATTCAGCCTTGGCCATACCAGAGAATCATCCCAGCACTCACGGAGTGATTTCGATTAATCGGTATTGTGGTATGTCTTGTATCGTCTTTCAATTGTATGAGCAAAAAGCATTTGGAAATACATCAGTACACAGGATAAACACACAAAACGGTTTAGCTGGATGAATGGCTATCGGGAGGAATGCCATTAAAAATTTAAAGACATTTTTATTGAACCAAAAGGCAATTGACCTCCTTCAAAAATATCTCGCTGGTCCACCTCATCTCACAAAAAAATATTCCTTGTTTGGTGCCAACTAGTAACATGGCTGAGTTCTAAACACGTATTAGGATAAAAAATTTGGAAAGTAGGCGTACTATAGTGAATCTGTTTAGTGCACACGGGAGGGGTATTTAATTTCAGTTGAGTGTATAGGATTTAATCTCTTTAACATTATGCGTGGTTATTTCGTAAGAAGAAGATCTTCCTGCTGGCTCAGTTCAGACGCAAGGGGAAGTAACCGATCCGACAAACGTTTCGAGGAAGTGTTTATTTACCAGTGGCTCTGAGGAAGTGAAGAACACTTGTTCAGTAGAATTAGCTCTAATAAAATTTGTGAATATGACCATCCGTACACGAAATATGCCCATTTTCGAATTACGAGCACCTACAAATACAGTGACAGTCATTTGCCGAAAGTAACAGAAACAACTTCATATAACATATTAAAGTTACTTCATCATAATTAGAAGACCGATGAAAATGTTGAAAAATAACATTGAACTAATATGTATAGGTCATTAAAAATTTCTGAAATTACTTCTCGAGGTATTTAACTTCAGCATACCCTCATTGCGTCTCTTGTAATGTTCTACTTGCACTATTTGATTACAAAATTAATTAATCAATATTCCGTGATAATGGAGCTATTTAAAAGAAAAAAAAAAGCTGGAAGTGCACGTTGTGCACGTTATTGAAAATTGACATGCCTCCCATCTGCTGATGTACAATATTTTATTACCTTTTTGTGCCATTGACCATTTAACCTGCTGGACTATTGTGTCAGCCTTTGTTGAGCTAAGCTGTGGAACTCTATTGTGAAGTCAACACAAGACGACACACTACCACTCATTCAAAAGCAACCATATGCGCAGAACAACTCGAATCAGTGACCTTTATTATTATTAATAAATTTTTCTCGGGCTTTTCCAGCCATTGTTAAGATGTTACATTTTGTGGACGTTTCGAAGGCGTCCAACTCTGTCCTCATTTTTCAACCAAATATCAATCATTAAGGCAGAGTTGGACGCCTTCGAAAGTCCCAAAAATGTAACATCTTTAACATGAACTGGAAGCCCGAGAGAAATTTATTCATATACAATGCCGTGAAAGATTACGATCTTACTTTATTATTATTACTCCGCGATTCACTAAAAGTGTGTGGTGGAGGGTGTTATGCTCCTATCCGAAAGGGTAAGGTTTGGAAGGATATACGGGATATGGAAGGAGGGCCTTTACAATTCCGATGATAGGTTCTTAGCCCCCTACACTGGCTAGCGCTACTGCTTAAGTATCTTGGGTCGGGACTCTTGCGAAGGAATTTGTTGAATAAGTCTGCGGTCGTTGGTTTGCCAACACTTAAGACAATTCCGTAGGCCCACAGAACAAGGAACTTAATCTTACATTTCCGGCATGAGATTTTCCTCATCCTACGTTCAAATAACTTGAGCTTACCTGAGCTCACACTAGATAACAGACGGAAAGAATTATACAGGTTTATACCCGTATATCCTCAGTAACTTTCTGAACTTTTTAAAATTGTTTCCAGCCCTTGACATCTCGACTTTCGAGGTCATTGGGAGAACGGGAATATGGACCTTTTTGTGTGAACTATACCGACGTTCGCTTACAGTGATTTGGAAAAACTGTAGAAAATCCAAATCTTGGATGGCCAAGAAGCGGATTTTGAACCCGCATCCTCTCGAATGCCAGGCCAGAAACATTATCGCTCGTCCACTACACTCAGATTTTTTAATGACCGTAACATATAGATATATAGGAACAATAATTATAGACGACTCGGCCATGAATCATTTTAATATATCTATTTTTGCAGCCTAGTAGTAGACGAAAAAATATTAGATCAACTAAAGATGCCAGATCTTAATCACATCGTTCTCACGAACCCGGAAACAACCATAATATACCCTGTTATAACACATATGAAACGTTTCAATTAGTTTATCGAAGATAACATCATTTACTTTTACATATCCAGCGTTATTCCAGTTTGAAAAGCAATCATCCCTTTTCCTTCAGAATGCAGGCATAAGACTTTTTAAAGCTCCACTGCATATGGAATTAGCAACGTCATTAACTGTAAGACTGACAGCAGTCTTTTTCCAAGACCATTCTGCTTGTAGAAAATGCCGTGGTGGCTCCCAAAGTGAGAAGTATTCATTGCGCCCGTTCAAATTCCTGTCGGCTATCATATTTCGTTTTTTTTCATGTTTTCTCAAAACCTTTGCAGATTAATGCCAGGATGATTCCTCTGGAAGGCATTGATCAACTTGTTTCATGTTCTTTGTTCACAGTTCTCTCCTATATTTATTTACCTCGACAGTAAGAAGGCGTTTAGCGCTAATATTAAAAAATGTTTAATGTATATAAAATAAGAACTGATGTGCAGTTTTCAGACGTGAATTTTAATTCTAAATACTGTAATATAGAAATATCAAATATACACAAGTTATATATATAATATATATATATATATATATATATATATATATATATATATGTGTGTGTGTGTGTGTGTGTGTGTGTGTGTGTGTGTGTGTGTGTGTGTGTATTGACAGGTATTAGACGCATATGTTATCACAGCAATATCTGAAAACTTATTTCGGATATTTTTAAAAATATTATCTTTTCTTAGCGGGATTAGGGGTAGTAAATGATTCTTGTTTAATTTTTCTGCAGCGCGTCACAGCGCCTAGTATTTAAAAGTTATTCACACATCGAAACGAGATAATTCTTTGCAGTTATCATTTTGTAAACGAATCTAATCCAGCAGTATTCTTGTCAAACTTTTACAATTACAAAATTTTATTTTGATACTCGATGGCAGATGATTCCGAAGTCACAATACAAGGAAATATGCATCGTTTCTTGCCAGAAGACTTCCTCATCGAATGTGCGAGTTATATTCAAACACTAGTATGCTTCAGTGTCAATCGCTACACCAGCCACATCTAGAAATTGAGTGATCCTTTTTTTTTTTTTTTTATTTATTTTTTTTTTTTTTTTAAATGGCTTTCGGCATCTTAGGACACACAGCCAGCCTCATGAATTTTTCCAGATAATTAGACGCACCACAGGACGGACATCACATTAACAGACACAACATTAAACACCCATGCCCGCGGCCGGACTCGAACCGGCGACCTTCGGCACTCTAGCCCCTACGCTACCGAGGCCGGCAGTGAGTGATCCTTCTACCGATTGTTAAATATTCTTTTTTGGAATAATGTTTATAGTCCGACCAGTAAGCTTTGTGAGGGGGAGGGGAGGTAAAGTAAAACTGGAAATGGATAATAAGATAAATACAGGAATGAGATGGCAGAATAGTGCAACATCTGTGTGGCTCACTGTTGGGAAGAAGCAAAAGAACACATAGTGTTAAAAGTTCCAACAATGCATAGGGCAAATTACGCGGAAATGGTATATTTTAGAATGTCATCGACATATATTCCGTCTTTCTTAGAATGTAGACCATTTCCGCCTATGCACTTTCTATTGTGTTCATGTCAACGTTTATGATTGGATGATCAGTTTCCTGCGTCCTTGGCTCCTCGAGAAACCATCAGGTGGACGAAATATTTGTCCTGCTGCGACATGATATGGGAGACGTAATCCACACCCTTACAGAAGTTAACATCGTGTTATACGGAACAGACACCCAATTTTCAAAAATACGTCGGTCACAGATGACTATCCTGCAATCTCAACCTTTACAAATGACAATATTTCACCTCATCGCTGAATTATTTGTGACTCCTCGTAGACGAATATTCTATTGCAAACATCAATCCTTAATGTATCTTTAAACTGTAATGATCTATTAAAAAAAAAAAAGGAAGGTGCTGCCAGGCCTATCCTGGCCAGAAGTTGTTTTGCGTGGAGTATTTGTGTAGGACTGTTCAATTAAATGACATTCCTTTCGATAACCAAATATACGGCATACCACGGTTTATTTGTTTATATTTCCAGAAACAAATCTAGCAACCCTTTTTTTAGCACCCTCTCTTACTCCTGTATTTGATTCGTAAAATGAGGGTCCCATACTACACTTAGATATTCGAACAATGGTCTGACCAAAGTTTTGTAACCCAATTCCTTTACTTCTCTCGTACATCCCCTCATCACTCCCCCCAACAAGTGAAGAACTTTGAAACCTTTTCCTACCACCTGTCAAATGTGTCCCGCCCAATTAAGCTAGTTATCTAAAGTAATGCCAAGATATTATCGCAGAATGCAATAAGTGACGGATATGATAAAGGAGCTGGAATGGGATTTATTGCAAGACAGGAGGAGGATGAGGAGGGTCATGGGAGTGTACAGGGCATATACTGGCGATGAGTCATGGAAAGATATTGCAATAGGTATTAAAAGTAGTGCATGGTAGGGAAGAGATGACCATGACCACAAGCTGGCACTCGATTTCAGGCACAA
Organism: Vandiemenella viatica; assembly: GCA_031002005.1. NCBI lineage: Eukaryota > Metazoa > Arthropoda > Insecta > Orthoptera > Morabidae > Vandiemenella > Vandiemenella viatica. The sequence continues at coordinate 121,037,426 of JARYHS010012519.1, read as the reverse complement.
GGGTGTGGGAAGATTCTCTTTTTTAGGTAAGGGTGTCAAGCATTGGAATGAGTTACCAAGAGAAAAGATGAATAATTTACCGAAAACTTTGAAAGAATTTAAAGATAAAATTTGTAGAGAGCAAATGTAGGTGGGTGCAGATAGGGGGAAGAATGGTGTGTAGGGAAATTGCCACCGGAGCCTGTGCTCCAATGCAATTAAATTATATTAAAAATTTAAAAAAAATTGTTTAAATTCATAATTCTAGTTATAAAACCATTTGAATATAGCTCTTCATGCAATGTAATTATTACCCTCCTTCTCATATCACTCAAATTTCTAGATGTAGCTGGTGTAGCGATTGACACTGAAGCATACTAATGTTTGAATATAACTCGCACATTCGATGAGGAAGTCTTCTGGCAAGAAACGATGCATATTTCCTTGTATTGTGACTTCGGAATCATCTGCCATCGAGTTAAACTACATTTTCCTTCATTAGAGCCTAGACAAAGCAGTATCAAAATAAAATTTTGTAATTGTAAAAGTTTGACAAGAATACTGCTGGATTAGATTCGTTTACAAAATGATGACTGCAAAGATTTATCTCGTTTCGATGTGTGAATAACTTTTAAATACTAGGCGCTGTGACGCGCTGCAGAAAAATTAAACAAGAATCATTTACTACCCCTAATCCCGCCTAAGAAAAGATAATATTTTTAAAAATATCCGAAATAAGTTTTCAGATATTGCTGTGATAACATATGCGTCTAATACCTGTCAATACACACACACACACACACACATATATATATATATATATATAACTTGTGTATATTTGATATTTCTATATTACAGTATTTTAGAATTAAAAATTCACGTCTGAAAACTGTACATCAGTTCTTATTTTATATACATTAAACATTTTTAATAATTAGCGCTAAACGCCTTCTTACTGTCGAGGTAAATAAATATAGGAGAGAACTGTGAACAAAGAACATGAAACAAGTTGATCAATGCCTTCCAGAGGAATCATCCTGGCATTAATCTGCAAAGGTTTTGAGAAAACATGGAAAAAACGAAATTTGATAGACGACAGGAATTTTAACCGGCGCAATAATTCTTCTCACTTCGGGAGCCACCATGGCATTTTCTACAAGCAAGAATGGTCTTGGAAAAAGAGTGCCGTCAGTCTTACAGTTAATGACGTTGGCTAATTCCATATGCAGTGGAGCTTTTAAAATTCTTATGCCTGCATTCTGAAGGAAAAGGATGATTGCTTTTCAAACTGGAATACGCTGGATATGTAAAAGTAAAATGATGTTATCTTCGATAAACTAATTGAAACGTTACATATGTGGTTATAACAGGGTATATTATGGTTGTTTCCGGGTTCGTGAGAAACGATGTGATTAAGATCTGGCATCTTTAGTTGATCTAATATTTTTTCGTCTACTACTAGGCTGCAAAAATAGATATATTAAAATGATTCATGGCCGAGTCAGTCTATAATTATTGTTCCTATATATCTATATGTTACGGTCAATTAAAAAATCTGAGTGTAGTGGACGAGCGATAATGTTCTGGCCTGGCATTCGAGAGGATGCGGGTTCAAATCCGCTTCTGGCCATCCAGATTTGGATTTTCTACAGTTTTTCCAAATCACTGTAAGCGAACGTCGGTATAGTTCACCAAAAAGTCCATATTCCCGTCTCCCATGACCTCAAAGTCGAGATGTCAAGCTGGAAACAAATTTTAAAAAGTTCAGAAAGTTCCTCGAGGATATACGGTTCTAAACCTGTATAATTCTTTCGTCTGTTATCTGTGTGAGCCTCAGGTAGCAATCAAGTTATTTGAACGAGGATGAGGAAAATCTCATGCCGGAAATGTCTGATAATTTCCTTGTTCTGTGGGCCTACGGAATTGTGTTCCGTGTTGGCAAACCACGACCGCAGACTCATTCACAAATTCCTTCGCAAGAGTCCCGCCAAGATACTTAAGCAGGCGCTAGCAGTGTAGGGGCTAGAACACTATCATCGCATTGTAAAGGCCTCCTTCCATATCCCGTATATCCCTTCCAAACCATTACCCTTTCGGATAGGAGCAATACACCCTCCACCACACACTTTTAGTGAATCGCGGAGTAATAATAATAAAGTAAGATCGTAATCTTTCACGGCGTTGTATATGAATAAATTTCTCTCGGGCTTCCAGTCGTGTTAAGATGTTACATTTTTGGGACGTTTCGAAGGCGTCCAACTCTGCCTTAATGATTGATATTTGGTTGAGAATGAAGGCAGAGTTGGACGCCTTCGAAACGTCCCACAAATGTAACATCTTAACAATGGCTGGAAAGCCCGAGAAAAATTTATTAATAATAATAAAGGTCACTGATTCGAGTTCTTCTGTGCATATTGTTGCTTTTGAATGAGTATAGAGTTCGTCTTGTGTTGACTTCACAATAGAGTTCCACATTAGCTCAACAAAGGCTGACACAATAGTCAGCAGGTTAAATGGTCAATGGCACGGAAGGTAATAAAATATTTACATCAGCAGATGGAGGCATGTCAATTTTCAATAACGTGCACACGTGCACTTCCAACTTTTTTTTTTTCCTTCTTCTTTTAAATAGCTCCATTATCACGGAATATTGATTAATTAATTTTGTAATCAAATAGTGCAAGTAGAACATTACAAGACGCAATGAGGGTATGCACTCAACTGAAATTAAATACCCGTCCCGTGTGCACTAAACAGATTCACTATAGTACGCCTACTTTCCATATTTTTTAACCTTATACGTGTTTAGAACTCAGCCATGTTACTAGTTGGCACCAAACAAGGAATATTTTTTGTGAGATGAGGTGGACCAGCGAGATATTTTTGAAGGAGGTCAATTGCCTTTTGGTTCTATAAAAATGTCTTTAAATTTTTAATGGCATTCCTCCCGATAGCCATTCATCCAGCTAAACCGTTTTGTGTGTTTATCCTGTGTACTGATGTATTTCCAAATGCTGTTTGCTCATACAATTGAAAGACGATACAAGACATACCACAATACCGACTAATCGAAATCACTCCGTGAGTGCTGGGATGATTCTCTGGGATGGCCAAGGCTGAATTCCTTCCCGAAACATGCCCCAAGTCCTTTTCTCTCAATAATGATTTCCACGTCGACCAGCCCTAATACAACACCGAACTAGAGACACTCCACATGTGGAAATAGCACTCTAGTCCCTTCGCTACCATGTTCGGCCGTCGAATTAGATAAATCCAACAAGGAAAAGGTCTAAAACACACCACAGAGATGTAATTATTTTTATTTGAGTAATTATGTTTTGCTTCTAGCTTTACATCTAATCGAGGTCATTAGAGGCAGGAAAGGACTGGGGACAAGTAATGGGGAGGAATTCGTCCATGGCCTTTTGAAGGAACAATCCCGGCATTCGCCTGGAGTGATTTGGGGAAACCATCTGAAACGTTTACCTGGATGACTAGATGGGTATTCGAACCCACGACCTCCCGAAAGCCGGATACCACATACCCACCACGTTATTATTATTTTTTTTTTGTCTTGTCTTCGTCATATCTTCGGCGGCAATGTGATATGAATCCTGATAGTATTGGAAACTAGGATCTGGTAAGAATTTCAGCCACCGCTTTTTGAAGGAACTTTTCTGGAGTTCAGCTGGAGAGATTTACGTAAATCGTGGAATACTGAAACTGGATCCCCGACGGGGTTTGAATTCGCGGCCTCCCGAATGCCAGGTAACAGTGTTAACTATAACCCATCGGCTTGGAAAGCAGGAAATAAAGCTTGACAGAAAATTTTATAGAAGTATCAGTGTTAGTTAGAAACAAAGAGAGAGATGATAGTTTTACTACTTCCATCTTCCAGATTTAAAATGTGGAACCGCTAATTCACATTGCAGACGGATTTTTTATTATTTATTTACTGTTCTTAATGATTATTATTACTACTAAAACTGTTGCTATTGCGTTCAAGTTTAGCTTACCTTCTAAATATGGTAGGATGAAAACAAAATTAAGGTGTTAATATTCCGCACCATTTAATTTTCTGGGAATAGTTTACTTATATTTCGTGACTTAGTTTACCATTAGAGTTCTTTCGTGAATGCTCTTTCTAGTTACCCTTAACCTTTGTGTGTACTTGTCACACGCACAGTTCTATAACGCTGCAGCGTTAGAAAGTGTAACTAAGTCCATTCAAACTCTCTTATTGGTTTTCCGTGCGTAATTTAGCGATTCTTTTCTGTATTCGCCATATAATTGCGTTTGCTAGCGAATTGTTAACTGTTTATTCGAGGAAAAAAAAATACGCAACGGTTATCAAAATTACGAAAAAAGTGTTACCATCTCTTTATAATTAATCAATTTGGTTATTTAAATAATTATTATGACTAAAATGGTGATATTCGTGATTATTTTTACTGCAGAACTCCGAACTTTCCCTCTGAGCGTCTGCGAGTTTCTTGCTGCGCGGGCTCATTTTTTTAGTCTTGGGTAAAGTGCTGGGTATGAGAGGTCTATTTTATCATGAATTTAGTGTACCACCTACCAGTTATGCTGTCCCATGCGATATTCGTGTCTAGAACGAAGCATAATCGAAAGGCGAGGGGTCTCTCGAATTCTGTCCCCGACTGTACTATCACCCCCAGATACTTCACGGAATCAACCGTGTCAACAGGTGAATTGTTTATTTTGTACTCGTGAACAACCTGATTCTTCTTGTTACTTATCCGCATTGCCTTGCACTTTTTGCAATTAAGTGTAAGCTGCCATTTACGGCACCAATCGAAAATAGCATCCAAATCACTCTGAATTTCTAAGCAGTCGTCGGAGCACCTTATTTCCCTATAGATAACCGCATCGTCGGCAAACAATCGCAACCAGCGTTTGACGTTGTCACCTAGATCGTTTATAAATATTAAGAAAATAAGTGGACCTATTACACTTCCTTGAGGAACACCCGAAGTAACATTTATCTTAGAAGAGGCTTCCCCGTCAACAACGACATATTGTGATCGACCAGTTAGAAAATCACGTATCCACTCGCAAATCTGAGCCGAAATACCGTAACTGCGATACCAGATAAAATATAATTTTCCGTTGTATAGTACAGATAAAAGACTTATAATATCGGTTAAATATATAAAACGACTTTCGTTTCAAGTTTCATGTTGCTTATTGTTTCTTTTACAACGACCAGATGCAGAAATTCATGTAAGAAGAAAGTCGTACGATGTTTATGTTGTATTCTCTGTTGTGGTTGCCAGAATAAAATGACAGAAGGTAACAAACAAGGAAATTTACTAAGAACTAAGAGAAAGTTCTCAAAAGGTAATCACGAAATATATCAATGAAACAAATAGTAGTTTTTCCTTTTGAAATTATCATTTTAGTTATAAACCATAAAAATTTTCTTTATATGAGGTCAAGACATTTTGAGATGGTAGAACTACACATTAGAAGAGGCATTTCATGAGGCAACGTCACGTTCAGAACTATCTATGTGGATCCCCATCACCGATAGGAGAATGCGCCTAAAATGAATAGATAAATACTCCTAGAACGTAATGACAGAAAGTTTACTAACATCAAGAAAAAAACCAGTTTAAAAGTAATGATTAATTATTATTAGTTTTTCCTTAAAAACGTTTTCATAACAAATTCCTATTATCACAATAGGTAATGGCTTTCTTTTTTGACAGGCTTTTAAACTAGGAAAACTGTATTTTTTAAGTAAGATCAGGATGACTTTTGAATAAAATAACTGCTGTTTTGCCACGAAGATTAAGGCTGAAACATTTTCTCACAAAAAGTATTAAACTGCCATCACGTACCTCCAGCCCTCTGTTTGTTACTTTAGCAGGTGCTAGAACATCCTTGGAGATTTTTTAAAATTTATTATATTGCCTAGCAGTTACAAGACTGTAGATTAAGAGGTCTCCATTTCGAATAACTGTTTCTGAAGTGTTACGGAACTTGGGTGTCACTACGACTCAAACAGAAGTGCAAGTACCGGGTGGTATAATCAAACTTTCCCTATTTAACACCTTATAACACGGAAACTAATTACCATGCGAGTACCAAACTTGGTAGCATTAATGTCCAGAGTATAAGGTGCATGATCTCCATACGTCACAGCCCACCTTCCAGTTCCAACTATGGCTACCAGGTGCAATGATTAGTCATCGTGATTCATAGTCTCTCCGAAACACCTTTGGAAACGATCGAATAATCAGCCGATCGTTTCCAAATGCTTGGACGGCACTATCACCTCACTCCCTGTAATTTCTGTTTGGGGGACAGGATTTACCAGGGGAACATTCACACATGTGCTGATCTGAAGCGCAGCATATCAAGAGAGGCAGCCAGCATATCTACGAATATGCTTCATTTTGCTGTGAAGAATGCAGTCCTGCGTTTTCAGACTCTTCTGGACATTGATGGGGGCCATATTGAGCCCCTTTTGTAGCAGTAATGGTACCGGTATTTAATTGAATGATGTACCGTAGCAGCACATTAAAAGTGTTTCGATTGAATTGATTCTGTATTATTTCTCTTCCCCATGTCCTTTTCATTAATGCTACCAAGTTTGGTACTCGTACGGTCATTAGTTTCCGTGTCATAATGTGTTAAGTAGGGAAAGTTTAACTATAACCACCCGGTATTACAAGACGTTACTCATCCACGATGAAGCCAGAAGCGAATGCTGGTTAGAGTTTCAGAATAATCAGCTGAAACTTGCCAAATTGCAGTTTCTGATACAAGCTAGTCAGACTGTTTCCTGGGACTATGAATCGTTTTCATGTTTTAAACCGAGTCGAACCAGTCATTAACAACATTTATCCTGTCAGTTTCAAATAGGGTGTCAACCTTCTCTATTCAGCTCAAAGATTCGGGAACCATGTCTCCTCCGTAAGAAAAGAAAGGGGAGTAACGATCACATTAGGTGGTCCCTGCTTCACAACACTCGCAGGGGCACGGATCAGGAAGAGGACCGCAACTTTTAATCTCGTATCATGATTCTTTGAATTTTGTATCCCATATTTTGTAAAAGTATCTTGAAAATAAATAATAAAAAACAAAAAAAACTCAAATATCTGTCATTGTTGACAAAACTACGGTTACCTAGGCTCTGTTTGCAGATGAGACACTGCATAGTTGTAAAAGAGCGGACGAACGAAAAAAAGACATTTGACAGAGTGAGCCATAAAACGATAGTACCAGAAGGCACCGCGAGTGTTCATCCTACAGCGCACGCCGTCCAGCAGGAAGAGGCCCAGTTGCTCGACAGCCATCGCCCGAGTTGCCCTCAGTCATCGGTCAGTCGTCGCGCTCGCACTTGTCTTGGTCGTGTCGCGGGTGTGCTTTCCGGAGCTCCACGCGGACCTTCCGTGTACCAAAGTTACTACGCTAGTGGACACTAAGTCTGATGCAGCTTTCTTTTGTTCAATGAAATGTGCATGTATTATGTTATTCGCGCCCTACAATATATCTTTAGAACACATCAAGTTGTCGTGCTTGATTGTAATCACTTTCCTGTGTCAGTAACATTTGTTTGTGGGGCAACCCTGCCCACAATAGTAAATAAGGCAAAAACCATTGGAATGGATGGAAAACTGATTTGTTGGATAGAATTCTTAAAAGGTAGAAAACAAAATTTTAGATAGGAATTGCAGTATCAAAAGAAGTGTAAGTGAAAATTGGAGTGCCGCAGTATAGTGTATTGGGACTATTGGTATTTATTATTCTAATGAATGATTCTTATCGGTTTATTGCCAGAAGTTATGTTGTTTGAAGGTGAGATGAGGTTAAAACAGGAGAAGTCCATTAACAGCTGCAGAGTGACCTAGATAGAATATTTAGTTGGGTACGTCAACATGGTACAAAGATAAATACAAAGACACGGCAGCATATGAGGTATAGAGAGAAAAGAAATAAAGGTTGATTATGATTATAGAGTGGTCAAGGTCTAATAATAATAATAATAATGATAATAAACTCAGCTGGGCAGATAGAAAGAGGATGTTTCAAAATCCTTCATTTATTGGAGATGGTGATGATGGGATGTACCAGATAATTGCGGGAACTCGGCTTTAAAACAGTGTTCAGACCATTGCTTGAATATTGTAGTATAGTACGGTACCCACATTTTTGATATCAGATACAGAAGTTCAATGGGATGCAAAGAAAGGCTGCTAGAGTTGTCTGTGGATACTACTGCAGAAGACAATCAGTTACTGATATAATAAAGGAACTGGAATGGAATTCGTTTGGAGATGAGAAGAGGGTGAAGGTAGTGTTTGGAGTATACGAGGCGTATATTGGTGTGGGGTGCGGGAAGATATTGCTGTACTGAAGAGAAAATTTAATCATGACCACAAGCTGGCATTTCGATTTCAAATTTTCCTTGGGTTAGAGAGTCAGAGATTGAAACAATTTATCAAGTAGTGACCAGTTTTTCAAAAACGCTGAAAGATTTTAAAATTAAAATTAGCAGAGATCAAAAATAGTAATGTACGGCAAAGGTGAAAAATGTGTGTTTATTGAAATGACACCAGAGCGTCCGCTCCATTACAATTAAATCAAATGTTCAGTGAAGAAGTGCAGGGCAGTACCACCATAAGGGCAATATTTAATCTCATTTAACGTGTGAGAGAAACGATTCAGCTTCATTATATAATTAGCATATCAATAGATAGTTTTAAAGAGCACCAAGCATCATATACAGTAAAAAAAAAATCATTTCTTGTAGTAAGCAATCGGACGTATTTTATAAGTGCATGTGAATGTGTCATCCAACATTTTGAACGAACAGAAGTTAGACCATTTGTATACTAGCAACCTGTACATTTGATTTAGAAGTTCTAATGAGGTGACGCACATAATTAAGTGTTCGTGATAGGGTTGCTCAATATTTCATTGTCCATTAATGATGCGGAATTTTAAACTGACATGAACTGAAAATACTGGCAAAGGTTAAGGGAAAATGGACAAAAAAGTAGTGGAGTAGTGAATCAAAGGTTCTCAGGGAAGAAACATGTTTTAATCAATAAAAAAATTGTTTACAAGACAAAGATAATTGGGTTCAAAGCAAAACAAGTTAACAATCTGAACTAAAGGTACTCAACATAACTGTCTATATACGTAGCTTCTCGCTCGTTCAGTTGCCAGATACGTCATTGTTACTTGAGACAAAGTAAATATTGAGAGGTGTAACATGGAGAGAGCCATGCATTCATCATATTAGCGGCGTTTCATAATGTCGTAAGGTGTTTCAACGTCACTTATAATGTCTTAGTGAATGGGAGAAAGTTCTTATTCGAAGGATTGTGACTTTTAGTTGTATCGGTGACGTACGAGAATACTTAGTGCTTCACCAGTCCGTGCCGTGATTCATTAGCTACGGTGAGTGATCGCGAGCAGGTGGATACTACACGTGCTCAGTAGCTTCTGTGCTTCTGCTCCTCTGTGTACAGTAGACTGTTGCACCCGTCATCTCTGGAGATATGCAATTACATTTGATGTACGCCAATTACTCGAATTAGTGTCTGTTCGTACCAACCGCGACACAGAGACACACATACACACACACAGGCACGGAGTCGTCAAAGGAACACTCCACTGCCGCACCAATGCGGTTACCTGACGGCAGTGGATCTCTGCTGGCCTCGGGGGATTAGTACCTGCTCCTTGGAACGGCGAGCGCATTTCAGACACACTCAAGGTCATAACATACCTCGTTTGTTGATTTACAACACAGTGCGTCTGCTCGTTGATCAACTGATAAAATTTTATCTGTTAGCAACCTGATTCTAAAAGCTAAACACATCAGAGGTATAAAACAATTCATTCGTTTTATAGATAAATTTTTTTATTAATCAGATAATTCAGTGTACAACACTGAAGAGCAAAATCACCAATGGCTCGTATTAAAGCGAAAGTAGCACAGTCTCTTTGTTACGTTTTCACGACTACACGACTAAATCGATCTTGATTAAATTTGACAAGGGAATACTACGAGGCATGTTTTTTTTTTTTTTTTTTTTTTTTTTTTTTTTTTTTTTTTTTTTTTTTTTTTTTTTTTTAAGTAAGTACCGTTTTGAAATTAAAAAAGACGTGCCAATATATCTCAATAATTTTATTTTTACATGAAAGCCTGTACCTTACTCTACTTTTCTACATAATTCCCTTCAATATTGAGGCACTTGTCGTAACGTAGTACCAGTTTTTGAAAACCCTCCTCATAGAAGTCTGCCGCCTGACTTGTTAACCACTGCATCACAACTGTTTTGACTTCGTTATCGTCTTCAAGACACTGACCGCCCAGCTGTTTCTTCAAGTGCAGGAACAGATGGTAGTCACTGGGCGCCAGATCAGGACTGTACGGAGGATGATCTAGAGTTTCCCATCGAAAAGATGTGATGAGATCTTTGGTCTGATTAGCCACATGTGGACGGGCATTGTCATGCAGCAAAACGATGCTCTTGCTCAACTTGCCACCTCTTTTGTTCTGGATTGAACGGCGCAGATTGTTCAATGTCTCACAATAAGCTGCTGCATTGATTGTCTCATTACGAGGCAGAAATTCCACAAGCAATACTCCTTTTCTGTCCCAAAAAACTGTGCAAATGATTTTCCGGACAGAAATCGTTTGCTTGAACTTCACTTTTTTGGGCGAATCTGAATGCCGCCATTCCATGGACTGTTGCTTTGATTCAGGTGTGACGTAGGCCCCCCATGTCTCATCGCCCGTGACAATTTGGCTTAAGAAATCATCACCATCGTTGTGGTACCGCTCAAGGAAAGTCAGTGCACTGCCTAAACGTTTGGTTTTGTGTACATCTGTTAACATTTTTGGTACCCAACGAGAGCACAATTTTCGGTAATTCAAGTGCTCGGTCACAATGCCATACAAAAAACTACGAGAAACATTAGGAAAGTCATCACACAATGAGGAAATCGTAAAGCGTCTGTTTTCTCTCACCTTATTGTCCACTTTCTGCACCAAACTTTCATTAGCGACGCCCACTCCGTTGTTCATCATGCACATTTGTGCGGCCATCTTTAAATGCTCTCACCCACTTTCTCACCATTCCATCACTCATAATTTTTTGTCCGTAAACTGCACAGATCTCACGATGAATATCGATCGGTTTTAGGCCTTTAGCACAAAGAAATCTTATAACAGCCCGTACTTCACAGTCGCCGGGACTCACGATTATCGGGGGCATCTTAAACACTCAGTGAACAAGGAAGAATTAGACTGTAATGGCGTCAGTGTGTAGGCAAGAGATGCAGGTACCCAGTGCGCATGCGTGGAGCCCCGACCGTAGCGCTGCAGCCACAGTGTGACAAAACGGTACTTACTTAAAAAATACGCCTCTTATATATCATTAGCAACGACATAGGATAACTTTTCTGGATAAATAACACATTTTGCCATGAAATATTTTTTTTTTTTAAATTAACCGAACGGTGTTAGATGGATAGCGTGTGCAAATCTATATAATGTTATATCGGTCACTCAGGCTTCGTTTCCATCGCAATTAATTCGTTTGTGAACTGTTCATAGATTTCATGGACAGATACAAATTCTTATATAGTATAGATGTGGATTTGGCTGCACCAAACTATTATTTTTCATTTACTTAAAATGTTTTGTCAATACTGCACAAGTTACCATTTATCTTATGCCACAGAGTTCCTTAACTGTTTGGAGTTATCGGGAATGCCTTATTATAAATTAATATTATAAGTTGAGGTTCCCAAACTACTCATGCATAACCTCGATGAGCCGCGACTTTGCAATACACACGCCTACAAATGACACAATTTAGGCGCAACGTAATTACTAGTAAGGCAAAAGTTGATGATGTGTTGATTCCTCGAATCCCAACAATTCCCGAAGACATACCATTCCAGTTTAAAAGACTTGATTTCCCACTAAAATTATCCTTTGTGATGGCTATCAATAAATGCTAAGGACAGACGCTGTGTACAAAACGTTATTGACATAAGATGTCCCCAGAAATTGATCGGTTGTCTCCCACGGTTAATCTCTCCCCTTCTTAGTTTGCTGCTATTTTTATACATGTTGCAAATTGGTTTTCTTCATGAGACAGCTTTAGTAGTGGAATGGTAATTGATGATTTCCCCAAACTCATCGAGATGTTTACGGAAAGTCTCGCTGATCGGCACGCAGTTATCGCCTGTTCCTCCAGCGCCGCTCTTGGAGCCTCCACGTCTTCCACGCTACGTTCTGACTAATTCGATTCGGAGGCGGGACAAGGAGAGCGGGGATAAGATGGCGTACATCTCTCCTGCAGAAAACGGATTACACTCGACAAGGCCCAGGTTAGGTGTAATTACAGCCGATGGGATCAGCAAACAGATGAAGAAACCTGCGCCGCACTCCATGCGCTAGCTACGGAACGGTTCTCCTCTAGCAGTAATTAGAAAGTTCTCATCGGCGATGAGCAACGTCTGTATCGAACTTCCAAGGTTCCTATCCATTGCTAAGAGTTTTTGGGCATGAAATGTGGCAGATTTCTTTGGAGTTACTCTCAGTAATTATTATCAACAATGATAGTTATTATAGCCCGTTCAGTTAACAGAGGCGGCTCAAGGTCAATCTATTCTATCCCCACTCCACTCCCCTTCCTCTGCACGCGAAGGGGAAATTTGACTACCTGGATAAAGCGTTCAGCTCGGAGAGGTAGTGAGGGAGGGCGTTTTGAGGCGAGCAGCTGATCCTGGGGAACATAACCCTGAGCCGCTAGTTCGTAGTGAACAGGGCATGCAAAGTTACTAATTATTGAAAGAGTCCTTTGTTTATTCTTTTTACTGATTCCTTTTTGTAGGTTTTACGTCGTTGAGAATAATTTTTATCCCATAACGACTCGAGGAATCAACGACATTCATTGAAAATGATCCACACAAACGTTTACTTTAAAGAAATTTTTGAAATCCATGCACTATCCCTATCAATGAAATCCTTGAACGATCAGTTTGTCTGAATACCGTTGCACTGCACCATTAACCGCAAGTATCCAGCAGATTGGAAGCTTCATATTATTTCCAGTGTATATAAATCTCGCATATTAAATATTATGCAATACGCTAAATGTACAAAACTAGTGATCAACTGTTCCAAATCTTCTGGACAAAGTGATATTGATATTACTCTCGAATTCAAATGATTATTCTGGCATTATTCCTTAAACACTCTACGATTCGATAGTATTCATGAAGTGTTATCAGAATAATTTGCGTTTCTACAGCTCCTTCCGCAATGGGTGGTGCGTTGTTTTCATGAACGTAATCTTCTGCATGATCCATTCGCTTATATATTCAGGTATCTCTGGTATACTTTTTCATAGATAATGTGGAATGGAACCCAGAGAAATGATTTTATTTAGTCTTCGCGAGTTGTTGACACATTTTTGGTCCTTAACAACGATAAAATGTCACTATAACTTAATTATCATTTAGCAACGTGTAACCTCGAAGGTCTTTGATCTTTGAAGAATTATGTGCCACATCCTAATGGTAACACGAATGTCTAGTAGAACATTCGTATCCTTTTTATTTGGTGCTTTAACAAAACCAGGATACTTGCTCCATAGTAGGCATGTTATCAATAAGCTTATGAAACATTAATAGAAAGATATCCTGGATAGCCAAAATTTCAGGTGAAAATAATATCAACCCCCGACCTTCTTTAACCCATCAGACAGGAGAATGTCTGCTGTCATTAGAGATACATACATTGAAGGCTTTGAGAACAGATTCCGCTCTGTCCCGGCTATTACAGAAATGAGATGCAGCCGAGCATCTGTGGAGCATCAGAGAAAATGTCTAACCCCTCCCATCCTCCGGTTTGGCTCGGCTCCAAATCGGTCAACAGAGATACGAGGCAGCTGGGAGAGTTTTGTCGAAAAACGCCCAGAACGGAATAAATCCTCTCAATTAGGATGTTTTTTTATAACGATGCTCTTGTGATTTGTGAATGTCTTGGTTGAAAATCCCAACTACTTATTTGTCGAGTATAAGTGTTCGCCATGTCATGCCAGACTCCCCTTGCCGCGCCTTTAGATTCTAAGGTTGCCTCGAGTTGTATGCACAATATTTTTTGAGCTGTTAAGTGTTGGTGATTTCACGTACACCACAGCGATGCGCGAATTGATTGAACGTTGCTTATGTCGTGCGTGAAAGAAGGGAGAGTCAGGTTCAGGCTTCTGGCTGCTCAGACCAACTCAGGCCTGTTCTTCCGAAAGACACCATTATAATTTTCCATCGGACGGACGAATCAACAGTGTCGTACCCCCTCATTCAGTAGCCAGTACTAAGAGTTTGGAATTAACGAAGGTATTTAATGCATTATCTTGTGACTAGTAACTGTAAAACACCACTTCATCTCCTTGCTGATTAAATACTTAATGATGACTTCTTTCATCCCTGGGGCAGATAATGTTGTATTAAGGTAAATTTGTATGGCCTTGCGACGTGGTGATTTCTATTTTCCGTTCTTTCCATCCTTGTTTTCTGAGCGCCTGACTCATTAATTTCACTTCAGCATCCACTACAACGAGGCATCTAATATTTCGCGTCAGTATAATTAGAAATAACATTTGTGTCCCAACACTTGACAACGTCAACCATTGAGATATATATATACAATAAACCTTAGAAGCTGTGGCCAAAAAATTCTTAGTATTTTGAACGTCCTTTCAGCATCCCTCGAATCCATTTAGCATGTGTGTTAAGCATCATTTCGTTCGTGTGAAATGTAAAGTTTATGAAGATGGAAACAGGAGACCGTCTCACCGTTGGCTATGATAATTACGAAGATCTACAGTCGGGATGGTCGGTTGTAAGGTTACTTCATCTTGTTCTAGGATTTTACTTCAGGAGTTTTGAGCCATTCTTGGTGTTTTGGCGCGTGACGTAGTGTTTACATACATTAGGGGAAATTCTTACACCAGAGACAACCGTGTCTTATAGACACGACAGTCGAATTACACCAGAGCCAGAAATTTTGAAAAGATAAAAGAACGAGTCAGGTCAATATGGCGTCGCTTTTCTTCTTACATCAGCGAGATAGAATGAGCGTTCCGAAATCTTTACTGGGATTGAAACATCGACTAGCTTGGTAACTGAATTCGTTTATAGTTTGATGGGAGTTAAGTGAATTTTCGGCCGAGTGTTGGTTGGTGTCGTAACATCTTAGAGAAATTTATTGAGGGCTCAAATATTGTCTAGGGATTCAGTATTAAACTTCAGTGTCTGAAAGTGTGGCGACTCGTACTATATAGTTGATGATGTTTTCAGCAGTATCTAGATTCAATTCAGCAGAGTTTTATTTCAGTTATAAATTGTTCATTTCACAATCAGGGAGATAGGTTCTATTGGAAAAGATTAGTGAAACTTTTAATGACGGCGTGATATTTAAACTTAACAGTTTCAATATTTCAATATATGTGAATTATTTCAGTATAGTTGTAAACCGTTTCAGTTGGTTGTTTTTTAGTTCCAGAAAACTGAAGTTGCCTGAAGTCTCTATTGAAAGCAACCTCGCTTACTATTCCTTTAAATACAACACAATCTGTAAGCAATTAAGGTGACATGCAGATTAATAAAGGGGAAGAGTGTTAGACGGCACGAAGCTTTGAACCCGAGTCCATATCAAGTACGGATATGCTTAAACGCGCACATCCAACTGGGGTTTGCCCGGTGATCCCCTAGGACACAGTTGGCGGTGCTGTGGTCATCCAAGTTGGTCTGCTGTAGTCAAAGGCTGCCTCCCACTCGCAAATTGCTTGCCTTAGCATAGCTTCAGGGCACTGGCGCTAACAAGGGACACTGCAGGCTACTAAGTCTCAGCCTTAACACCCCCCACCTAAGTCCAACCAAGACGACAGAGTCACTTCGCAGGGTTTAAATCACTGTATTGCAATAGGTACGACGTGCCAGCAAAATTTCTTTCTTTTACTATTACCGTCCAAATGAATTGGGGTCATCAGTTATTAAACATTGGAATCTTTCCATAAATTTATGATCAAGTTGTAAAAAAACTATTCTGAAACAATAATCCTCAAATTTATCCGTAGTTAAAAATAACGCAAAATTGACGAAAACAAAAAAAGTGTAAGCATCAAAACATTAAGCATACAGAATAATTTCGTTTAAAAACTATTAATGACTTAAAATCATCCTTGCTAAAAAGGATACCATCAACTTCAGAGTCTTCTTACATTAAAAGGACTGACATTAAGAGTATTAGAGAAGTCTGACACTACCGAATTGATGTGGGTGAGCGGTAGAGTTCTGTCTTCACATTTGGAAGGACGCGGGTCGAATCCCTGTCCGGGTATCCAAATTTGGGTTTTCCATGGTTTCCTCAAATAACTCCAAGCGAATGCCGGGATGCTTCCTTTAAAAGGACATGGCCGAATTCCTTCCCGTTCGTTGCCCCAAGTCCTTTCCCGCCTCTAATGACCTCGGCATCAAACAAGGAGTAAAACCATAAGAAAAAAAACGAGTTTGACATTGAAATTATGTAATGGCGAAATGCACCATTAACGTAGGAAAAAATTTGTGGTTAGTCTTTTACTAGAACGATTTCCAATGAAGAAATATTTTTTCACTGTGATTTAGTGAGCCAACTGGCTTTGATTCATTACTCAGAGTTTTTAATCAGTTGTCATATGAATACAAGCACATGATTTCCACTTTGTACTTCTTTTTTTGTTGTGATTCATTTCGTCTTATATTTCTTCATTACAACGTACAGATTAAGGAAATGGTCATAGGTAAAGTTGATGTTGCATATAGGAAGTTCAAACAAAATTTTCGAGAAATGAAGAAAATAGGTGTAAACATTAAAGCTGCCGATAGGAAACCTCTTTTAAGCTCAGACGATAGAGTTAAACGGCGGAAAGCATATATTTAGAAACTATATATGATGATGGCTACTTGATCAATAGCGTAATGGGAAAAGAAGGCGATGTCGACGTTGATGACTTAAGAGATCCTGTTTTGAAGAAGGAACTTGATAGAGCTCAGAAAGACTTGAAAGCAAATAAGGCAGTTGTAATTGATGAAATCCTTGCAGAACTTTTTAATCCCTAGGAAAAGAAGGAATCAAAAAATTATTCAAACTGATATATAAATTTATGAAATAGGAGAAATTCCAACTGATTTCATAAAAATATCATCTTCACATTTCCGAAGAAAGCACAAGCCCACAAATGTGAGTATTATCGCAACATTAGTCTAACATCACATGCTTCAAACTTACTGACCAGAATAATATACACAAGAATGGAAAGGGTACTAGATGAAGATCACTTTGGATTTAGGAAAACCGCGGTACAAGGGAAGCAATTCTGGCTTTAACATTAATACTTTAAGGATGGATCAAGAAAAACAAAGATACTTTTATGGCGCTTGTTGATTT
>JARYHS010012519.1:120841235-121018959 GCA_031002005.1 Vandiemenella viatica | reverse complement strand
ATTTTTTTAATATTCTGTGAGGCACGTGTTCGTGAATATTATCAGCCGAGTTCCAAAGAATTTCAAATGAATTTGACGGCAATCACAGTTCTCTATAATGAAAAGCTTGGAATGAATTATTCAACGGAAAACCTCAAACTCGTCTTGTGCGCCATCTTATTGATCAATCAGTTCTAATGAATACTTGGGTTAATAATTTTTTTCAACCTTGCCAGAAGAGTTAATTACTTTTCTGAATGAAAATATAATTATTCCACGAAATAAGCAAAGGAACGCTTATTAATTCAAAAATATTCAGCACAATGTATTAATTAATGTTTTCGACGCTGCTCGATATTATAGCAGGTTATTTACTAATAATTTCAGTCAGAGTGGTAAAGTAATTACCACATACAGTAATCATATAAATGTCGTTACTGAAATTAAAAAAATAGTGACATACACTCACAAACTATCTGGGATCTCTTATGTAACAACCTTATAACTCTTCATAATATATTAATGCTCTATAAAAATACAATTATTCATCCGAATATTTGATACTTCCTTCAAAATTTTCTCCTTGTATCTGAACAACTTTCTCCTAGTGGTCCTTACAATGATTTAATTCTTCCAAAAATATCATCTAACTAGTAGGGATGGCACAAGACAAACACAATCTTTAGATAAAACCATCCATGCCCAAGGTCAGATTCAAACCAAAGACCCCTGCAACGTAAGGGGACTAGAGATTCAGTAATAACTATGAACTTCGACAAATTTCGGTCCAATGTTTCCTGTCGCTTGGCTATAAATAAAGAACGACCGCGCATTCACAAATGCCATCAGTCTAGATGTGAAAGGCGTATTGTCCAGAACAGTCGTCGAACAGACCCTAAGTCCATTCACAGTTTCGGAAACATTTTCAATCTGCCTTTGAAATTTATCAGCCCAAAGTAGTTCACAAACTTTGTGTTTTTCGGGACGCTTTCAATAGGCAGACACAAAAATCCTCGAATGCCGCTACAGCTTCAGTCCACGGTAAACAAGAGAACAAAGCGCAACTAAATACTGTAAATGAAGGGAACGTACACAAACTGCGGTAAACTACAATGGCTTAGGTCATTAAATAAAAGCCCCTCTACATGTTTGTCTTTCAATGAGGCAGTGTGGCAATTCTGTCAGAATCCAATACAGAAAACAGTTCGTACCAGTTCGCAGAAATACGAATTTAATTATCAAGACGGTTAAGTGCTGACATTGAAAACTCAACGAAATTACAAATTCAGTTTAAACCAGCATACGTTTAATTTTGTTATTATAAAATTATTTCAGATATCTGAGTTTGCGTTTAAGGGGCTATTATAATATTATAGCAAAAATATATTGTCGCGTTGGAACCGGGACAGGTGTGAATTCGAAGGTTACTTGTCAATGAACACAGCACTTAAACTGAGAACAGGTTTATTGAGAACTCAAACATACACGCAGCACTGACTGCCTCTTGGGCAGAATGCTCTTCTATTTATACACAGATAGAACGTACTAGAGATTACAAGAGTAGTTAACAAATGAAATGTGTAGAAGTTACAAGTGACCTTAGGAAACATGTAGAATCTTCTGGAAATAATAAACAGAATTAAATAATTTTTGTCAGTGGGCGGGATTGAACCGGCGACCTTCGGTACCGCAATTCGTGACGCTACCCGCTGCGCCATGCTGGCAGACGGTACACTGGCGTTCATGCGGCATTGCTCCCTCTCCTGAGGAAAACAGCGTCCCGCTGTTAGATTTCTTTTGGGGCACGCTGAAGTGTCCTGGATCTTGATCTTGTCGTGGGTCCTCTGTATGGCAGTTCTGGAGGGCCCCTCCTGTTTGTACTATTATCTTCCTGTCCGACTTCCTCAGTATCCAAACCGTCCTCAGAGTCCTTGAACAAGAAGCTGGTTGTGCCTAGCTGCTCGTCAGGATTGTAGTAAGGCTTCATGCGGAGGACGTGAACAATGTCCCTTCGCTTTCGTCGTTTCGAAG
Source organism: Vandiemenella viatica (assembly GCA_031002005.1). Classification (NCBI taxonomy): domain Eukaryota; kingdom Metazoa; phylum Arthropoda; class Insecta; order Orthoptera; family Morabidae; genus Vandiemenella; species Vandiemenella viatica. Next base: position 121,016,949 of record JARYHS010012519.1, on the reverse strand, counting down.
ACGGCTCATAATCCTCGACTTCGTATGTGACGTCTGACCGGCGGCGTATGACACGATACGGACCAAAGTACCGCTTCAGTAACTTTTCTGATAGCCCAACCTTCCGGACAGGGGTAAAAATCCATACGAGATCTCCTGGGTTGTACGCAACAGGTCGGTGCTTGCCGTCATACCGCTGACGGTCCCTCTCCTGGGTGGCCAGTGTTCGTATGCGAGCCAGCTGTCTTGCTTCTTCGACCCTGGTAATGAGCTGTTTTATATAGTCATCCTGAGTGTCGTCCGGCTGGAATGGGAACAGCGTATCCATTGTGGTCTCAGCTTCACGGCCATGGAGCAGAAAAAACGGAGTGAAGCCTGTCGTATCTTGCCTTGCTGTATTATAAGCAAATGTGACCACTGGCAGTATTGTATCCCAATCCTTCTGCTCAACATCCACATACATCGACAGCATATCGGCTAATGTCTTGTTGAAGCGTTCTGTGAGACCGTTTGTCTGAGGGTGGTATGCAGTTGTCATCCTGTGGACAACGTCGCATCTTGACATGACCTCTGATACTAGTCTTGACTGGAATACCTTTCCACGATCGGATATCATCACACGTGGTGCTCCATGCTTCAAAATAATGTCTTCTACTAGAAATTTTGCAACCTCTGGAGCTTCTGCAGTCGGCACAGGTTTGGTGACAGCGTAGCGCGTGAGGTAGTCGGTGCAGACTATTATCCATCGGTTACCGGTTGTCGACTTCGGGAACCTCCCCAAAAGGTCGATCCCAATTCGGTGGAATGGAACTGCTGCAGGTGGAATTGGTACTAGATGACCTGGAGGTAATTGCGGCACATGTTTCCGTCGCTGGCACTCTTTACAGTGACTCACATAATGCTTGACAGATCGGTAGAGACCCTTCCAGTAATACCTGCGTCTGATTCGGTCCAGGGTCTTCACAAATCCCAGATGACCGGATATTGGAGCGTCGTGGAAATACTTGAGAATAGCTGGCTGGAGATGAGCTGGAACGACCAGAAGCCACTTGGGGCCTAGTGGATCGTAGTTGTTCTTATACAATGTCCCATCTATCAATTGAAACCCTCCTTTGGCCGGTTCTCCTTTCTCCAAGGCGTCTATGGTTCTTAATAACTCTGAATCTTCCCTCTGTTCAGCTGCAACGTCACCTAATTCAGCGAGGGCTGAAATTCCATTCATGCTGTTGTGTTCTATTAAAGGATTCCTTGAAAGGCTGTCGGCATCCTTGTGTTTGCGTCCGTTTTTGAATACCACCGTGACGTCGTACTCTTGAAGTCTAAGTGCCCATCTTGCTAGTCGACCTGATGGATCCTTCAAGCTGGTTAGCCAACATAAAGAATGGTGGTCTGTTACGACGGTGAAAGGTTTGCCGAATAAATACGGACGAAACTTGTTGATAGCCCAGACAACTGCGAGGCATTCTTTCTCGGTTGTAGAGTAGTTTATCTCGGGCTTAGAGAATACTCTTGATGCATAGGCTATCACCTTCTCAGCACCTTCCTGAATTTGCACAAGCACTGCACCGATCCCATAACCGCTGGCGTCAGTGTGAAGTTCAGTTTCTGCATTCTCGTCGTATAAGGCTAGAACTGGTGCGGAAGTTAGAGCCTCCTTAAGTGCCTGGAAAGATCTTTCTTTAGTTTCATCCCAGTAAAACTTGGCGTCTCCCTGCAAAAGTTCTTGCAGTGGACGTGCCATGTTACAGAATCCTTTTATGAAACGCCGGAAGTATGAGCACAGCCCAAGAAAGCTTCTCACATCACGAATGTGCTGAGGAGTTGGAAATTCCATGACTGCCCTTACTTTATCTGGATCAGCGCGGACGCCATCTCCGTTGACCAGGTGCCCCAGGATTTTTATCTCTCTGGCGACGAAGAGGCACTTCTTCGGATTGAGGCGGAGTCCTGCAGTCTGAACACACTTCAGCACCGTTGACAGGCGACTCAGATGTTCTTCAAATGTTTTCGAGAAAACAACAATGTCATCTAAATAACAAAGACACGTCGTCCACTTAAGGTGTCGAAGTAAGTTGTCCATCATGCGTTCGAATGTGGCCGGAGCGTTGCATAATCCGAATGGCATTACTTTGAATTCATAGAGGCCATCAGGTGTAATAAAAGCCGTCTTTTCTCTGTCAGCTTCGTCAACCTCGATTTGCCAGTAGCCTGTCTGCATGTCCATGGTTGAGAAGTATGTAGCTCCTTTCAAGCAGTCTAAGGCGTCGTCGATGCGCGGCAGTGGGTAGACATCTTTCTTTGTGATTTTGTTCAGCCGCCGATAGTCGACACAGAATCGCCACGTACCATCCTTCTTCTTTACGAGGACCACCGGAGATGACCAAGGACTCTCCGAAGGTTGAATAATGTCATTATGCAACATCTTCTCCACTTCCTCTCGAATTATTCGCCTTTCGACTGGTGACAATCGGTACGAGCGCTGGCTAATGGGCGGATGATCCCCAGTATTGATACGATGCTTTATCGTGGGCCGTTTCGTCTGACCTTTTTTTTGCTGGGGTGTGAATACACCAGAGAATTGGCGTAGTATAGCTAACACCCGGTGGTGTTGTTCCTTGGTCAGGCCGGACCCTATTGGCAGTTCCATAGTTGTTTCCTCCAGCGTGTTGTCGGTACTAGTAACAGAGCATGGATCTTCGTTAATGACGTTGAGCTCGCCCTCCTGGACTGGTTCAGCTGTCCCTATGCACATTCCCTTGGGGATAATTTGTGACTGCTCGTGACAGTTGGTGATCCAAATGTCTCCTCGACCACCGATAATGCTTATGATAGCCGCTGGTATGTAGATTTCTTTCGTGAGCCTAATAAACTTTCTACTATCGACAAGCACTTCAAGGTTGCGGTCGTCCGTGTTTTTGACTGGGACTCTTCTCATTGCGAACGGCGGGATTGTCACGTTGTCAACGGCGAATAACTTCCCAGAAGATTCTGTGTTACGTGTACCCGTCGCAACGACTTCTTCAATTTGCAGCTCAGACGTTCCACAGTCAATGACAGCTTGGGATGCCTTAAGGAAGTCCCATCCAAGGATGACATTATGACTACATTCTGTTAAAATGACAAATTCAACTGGCTGGGTCCTGTTGTTGATGGTTATTCTCGCGACACAAGCTCCAGCTGGCTGGACGTACTTTCCATTTGCGACCTTTAGCACAGTTGCCCCCGTATCACGGAACATTGTCTTCTTTAGTGTGCGACGATAATTGTCCGACAATACGGAGAAAGAAGCTCCTGAATCAACCAGCGCCCGGACAGGTTGGCCGTCGATTATAACGTTGATGAGATTTCCCGACATCTTAGTGACTGTCATCCATGGAGGATTTTCATCTGCGGCGGCCTCACCTCCGTAGATGGTCGCCTTGCTTAGTTTTCCTGCGTGCGGCGGCTAGGGGAGCGGCTGGTAGCTCTGTCCGGCGACGATGAACGGCAGCGGCGCGTCGGGGATCGACCTCGTCTAGGGTACGGCGATGGGCTTCTTCCCGTAGGTCGACCGAACTCGTCAGCGGGTGGCTGCCTGGGGTAGAACTGTTCGGATGGCGGACGTCTTGCGGCAAAATAATCGTCAAATACTCGTCTTCTCTCTCTGCAGTAGCGTATGACATGTCCAGGGCGCCCACAGTGGAAACATACTGGCGCGTTGTCTTCTGTCCTCCAGACGTCCGTTCGTCTGCGGGACGTCATAGGTGCCGGAGGATTTGGTTGTGGCCGTGTCGGCCGGTTCCTAGGCTGCCGTTTGGCAGCTGCAGCATACGTCATATCAGGGCGAGGCCATTCTTCACGTCGAGTGCGATTGGCTCGGCAGACAGGAGCTATTGTCTGAAATACCTCTTTTTCCGCCGCGTCGGCTCCTTCATGACCCACTGGGCTTACATCCATGGCCATGATCTGATGCTCACTCGGTTCAAGAGTCCCAGCTGCCATGAACTGTTGTAATTCTTCTCTCACAATTTGTCGTATGAGAGACGCAAAGTCGTGCTGGTCTTCCACAACTGCCATAGGGACTACGTTGGGAAGTCTGTCATACTTCTTTCGCCCAACCCTCCTTTGTTGCATCTCCTCAATCCGCTGGCACCACTTGATGAACTCTTCCGTCGTAGCGACGTCTTTTATCAGAAGAGCTTGGTACATGTCTTCTGCAATACCTTTCATTAGGTGCGTGATTTTGTCGGCTTCAGTCATATTCGGGTTGACTACGTTGCATAGGGCCAAAACATCCTGTATGTAAGATTGCGTCGGCTCCCCATGTCGTTGGGCCCGGTTCTTCAGTTGTTCTTCCGCCGAGCGGATTTGTCGCTGGTGGTCCCCAAACGTTTTCTTAAGTTCCGTCTGGAACATTTCCCAGTTATTCAGTTTTTCTTCGTTGTTCTCGAACCACTGCTGGGCGGTTCCGTCCAGATAGAAATAAACATTTGCCAAGCACATGGTATGATCCCACCTGTTGTACTTGGCGACTCGGTCGAACCCTTTTAGCCATTTGTTAGGATCCTGTCCAGCGTCTCCAGAGAACACCGATGGGTGTCGAATGTGCAGCTGGCTTGCCGCCATGGGTTTCCTAATGACGCGGACTTTCGGAAGGACGTACTGAGTATATCCTTTGTAGTCCGGTTCCAGTCCGTGTAGGCGGCGACTTTTACGTTGCCTAATCGGAGCCACGACGATGCAGCTGTTGCACAGGGTACCCGGCGTCTCCACCAAACTATGTCGCGTTGGAACCGGGACAGGTGTGAATTCGAAGGTTACTTGTCAATGAACACAGCACTTAAACTGAGAACAGGTTTATTGAGAACTCAAACATACACGCAGCACTGACTGCCTCTTGGGCAGAATGCTCTTCTATTTATACACAGATAGAACGTACTAGAGATTACAAGAGTAGTTAACAAATTAAATGTGTAGAAGTTACAAGTGACCTTAGGAAACATGTAGAATCTTCTGGAAATAATAAACAGAATTAAATAATTTTTGTCAGTGGGCGGGATTGAACCGGCGACCTTCGGTACCGCAATTCGTGACGCTACCCGCTGCGCCATGCTGGCAGACGGTACACTGGCGTTCATGCGGCAATATAATAAATTGATTGTAAATATTTTTTACTATTTTCTAAGTAGCCTATGTAAGAGTTCACAATCTTCTACGAAATAGGTTTGGGAGTGGCAAGATTCGTAAGAACCCAGTGACCTTTACCTCACCAGCAGATTGTAATTTATGCGGTGAGACTTCCGTGTGGTATTTGTTTTATCCCTCAGAAATAAAAGTTTTGTTACTTCAATCTGGAATCTTCCGAGCATTAATTATTAGGTTGCGGAAGAGAAACGTTGTTTCAGACTATTATCACGCTCTAAAGATCCATAAAAAAATCCGAAGAAATAGAAGTTTATTGCACTGCTACCTTAAACTTTCTATATTTCTTCACTCTAAGTAGTTAATTTCTCGCACCCTTTTTTGTACACAACAGTAGTACCTAAAAACCTCTGTGTACTGTTATACCATAGACGAGCAGGAAGGCTACAGATGGCATGCCAGGACATTGAAGAATAGGTCGGACATACGTGCCTCGAAATTTGAAAGTTGAGTAAAATGAGTTATAGCGCATAGTGCATGGCTTGCACATTATACTTCAAAATGTAAACTCTGTCACCTACTTGGTAAGGAGAAACACTGAAGAAAGCAGACGAAGCTGAGACAGAATAAAGAAAGAAGAAAATGAAAGCAACCAAGTTGGTTAAAGGCCTTCATTCTCCAAACTTTCGGATGTAAGCAGATTTTATGTTCCAGTTAGTGAATATTATATTGTTTATAAAGCTAAAAAAAAATAGATCCGGCACCAAAACTGAAGATCGGTAGCGGAAAATACTGTTTTCTTGTTCCAACTTCCGGCAGAGGTCATTGAAGCACACTACTACTCCTGTAGATTCTGTAAAAACGCTAATATTTACGCAAGGCGACTTTTACTAGATACCGAGCGTGGTGGGTGAGTGGTTAACGCTCTAGCCTCGCATTCCGGAGAAGAAAGGTTCGAATCCCCATCCGGGTGTTCAGATTTGGGTTTTCCATGGTTTCCCTAAAATCACTCCACGCCATGGCCGACTTTCTTCCCGTTCCTTGTCCCCAATCCCATCCCAACTCTAATGACCTTGACGTCGACGAGGCGTAAGGCCATAAGTAAATAAAAATACTAGATGAACTGTATACCTTTGTTTCCGCTGTTCAAGCAGTAATCTCTCTAGATACGTGCTTGTCTCGAAGTGCCATACAGTTCCTGAATCATACGTCACCTTGGAGCCAGGACCTAGAAGGAGAAGTGCTGTCAGAATTTACTTCAAAAGAATCTGAGGCATTAAAACATCTCTTTAGATTAATTCGTGGAAAATATTTGGTGTCAAGTTCTTTAGCAGCAATAATAATTTCGTGTGCTCTTATTGACAATGTGCCTGAACTACTTGTTCTCCAAGAATTTCGCCTCTGTTGTGGTCGCCTAATTTATACCTATAATCCTGCCGGGACGTATAATTTAATTTGGAAGCCGAATAACAGAAAGTACTGTAGTACTACACGTCATAAAAGGAAAGTTTAGCCATAAGAGGTCAGCTGTAATACACAATTCTAACTGAGACCGGCATTGCTCTCCAGTCATGTGCCTTAACCAGATCATGAAACCGTTTGCTTCAGCAGTAAAATGTCCTTGCCATGAAGCGAGTAAAGGCACGGCTTACACTACTGTCACATCACGTGACATTACGTAATTGCATCTGAGGAAAGCAATGTGTGCGCCACTGTTTAGTATGGATGTCTTATGAGTCGGGTGTGCACTGCAGTCACGTATCACACTTCACACCTTTTATCTCACGGGTGATTTCACGTTTTTATTTTCTGTGGGCGCTCATATGCTGGAGTTACGTGAAACCACGGTTGCGTTGTCTTTCATTTTTTTCTGACTAAGTATTAACAATCGACGAGTTGCTTATGTCAAAAATTAGTGACCATGAATGTTTATACAACTATAGATCACCTGATCATCTGAATCAATTTATGCGACGAACAGGTTTGGAAAAAACTGAAAAATAATTAAATGGATCACGTCTGTTGGTGTTATACAGTTCGTTTCTCAGTTGGAATTAAACTGCACGGATATTTATTATGCATGTAATGTGAATTTTGGCGATTCGAATGTTATGAGGTGGTAACTCAGAAACATAAAATAGCCAAAAAAATATTATCGCTGCATATTTTTAACATTTTCAAAAAAAAAATGCAGCGCTAGCTAGTCTTTCTTTAGCAGCAATAGCTCTTCGAAATTAAATATGTTGTTTCTTTATGTCATTTCTAATAAGCGGATGTAAGAAGTCAAATTGTTTGTTGCTGACCCGCAAATATATACGAAAACGGCTCAGATCATTTTGTAAATGCGGAACTAACGAAGAAATTCACCGAGTCGTTTTCTCTTTTTAATAATGTTATGACTACAAAAATAACAAGATTTTTTTCCTCATTGATACCCACAAAATACGCAAAAGTTTTCAATGCATCTTACTGTTTCGAAGGGCTAGAACTTTCCACTTTTAGAAACACATAAAATTGCAAACAAGGAAATGAGTTCACAGCATGATCTCACGATTAAAATATGGTATCACAGCAGCACATGTGTTCACGTGACGACATTGTAGCTCTGCCTAAAATAAAGTACCTTCTTTGTCTTTTTTGCTGTCGTCAGTCTTTCGACTGGTTTGATGCAATCCTCCATCCCTTCCTATCTTGTGCTAACCTCCTCTTCATCTCTACATATCCCTTACAACTCACGTCCTCAATTACCTGCTTCATATATTCTGATCTCTGTCTTCCTCTACAGTTCTTACCTTCGACTGTTCCCTCCACCAGCAAATTAACCAATCCAGCATGTCTCAAAATATGACCTACCAGCCTGTCTCTTCTTTCTGTGCGCTTCTTCCACAAACTTCTTTCCTCGCCCATCATTTCTAAAACTCGTTCATTTCTTACTTTGTCTGTCCACTTGATTTTCAGCATTCTTCTGTAGCTATTCTGGCTTTAAGATTAATACTTGAAGGGCAGATCAAGAAAAACAAAGATACTTTTATGGCGATTGTTGATTTTAAAAAGCTTTTGATTATGTTAGGTGGGACAAGATGTTCAAAATTTTAAAGAAGTCAGATCTAAAGTATTGAGATAGAAGAATACTTTATAAACTATATAAGAATCAAGTGGCTGTAATAAAAGTCGAGAATCGTAAGAGACAAGCATCAGTTAAAAAGGGTGTGAGACAAGGTTGTAGTCTATCCCCGTTAATATTCAACTTATATGTAGAAGAAGCAGTAAATAAAATAAAATAAAAATTTCCATGTGGCATAAGTGTTCAGGGAGATAAAAATCAGTATGCTACGATTTGCTGATGACATTGTCTTGTTAGCACAAAGGACTAAGGATATCGAGAAGTTACTGAATGGCATGAACAAAATACTGAATGAAGATTTTGGACTGAATGTAAATCAGAGCAAAACAAATGTGATGAAATGTAGCAGAAATGATACCAATCACAGTAGTTTATATATCAAAATAAGATCAGATGCAATAGGAGAAGTAAGTGAATTCTGTTACTTGGGAAGCAAAATTACAACCGATGACCGAAGCAAGAATGATGTTAAAAGCAGAATAGCACTAGCAAAAAGAGCCTTCATGAAAAAGAGAAATCTTTTAGTTTCAAATATTGATATAGGAATTAGAAAGAACTTTTTAAAACTGTATGTATGGAGCACTGCACTTTACGGTAGTGAAACATGGACTTTAGGAATACCTGAAAGAAATAAAATTGAAGCATTTGAAATGTGGTGCTACAGAAGAATGCTGAAGATACCATTAATCAGCTAAATTCTGTGTCTCACTGTGACCACTAAACCTACCATACCGTTTAAAGAGAAAAACGGTAGGCTACACTCACTAAGTGAGAAAAATGCGTGAATTAGAGTTTAGTTAAATAAACTGTGCATTAAACGACTGTGGTGGATATCATTTTAATCAAATTATCTGATTAATGTTTTAGTTTTTCGCAGATTTAAATTAATACTGTATTTTGCTGATCAGGTCTGATGGATTACTATTGGCTTTTATGTGCCTCACTGGCTCAGTGGTTGCAGCACTGAGAAGATATACAGCCCCTAACAGTCGTGATTTAGCTAAATAGAGTTCTAGTGGTGGGAAAAAATTTAACTATCAGGATGCGGCTGCCAGGTTAGGTAAGCTGAAAGTGCACAATTCCTAATCATCAGATTGTGTGCCAGATTCCTCGGTTGAATTCCAAACTTCTCAGCAGTGAGTCTGTAGTAGGGGGTAAACGACATTGTTGATCGTGATTTATCGGTCGGATGGGGACTTTAAGCCTGACGGCATGCCAAATGGACTAATTTCAGTTTTTATAATATATGTAATCTATCCAATCGAATACTATACTACTATTGTGTATAGATAAAAATAATTTCTCACTAACGTCTCTAACGATTTTGATGAACTCTTGCATACTGAGCAGAAATCGAAAGATGCTGGGCGAAGATCGGTCACTCAGGTACTAGTTTTAAAGAAAGTGAAAACAAACTTTTTAACTTGCAAAATATAATTTCCATTTTTATTTGAGATAAGAATCTATATAAAACCAAATTTCCTTTCATTCATGAGCAACGGTATATTTGAGAACTGTTAACAGAGTCGCTTGAGCATTTGAACAGCAAGCTGTGTATTCGTCGTATTCGTACTGATCTAAATTGATGATCGTGGCTGTTAAACTGCAGGCGGGTCGCTCAGCTGTCTTTGTGAAAGATATCCTCAGAATTGATTAAGTCACGACAATAGATCCTGGTCAGCGACCCAACAGAAATTTCCTCTGCCCCGATAGACAAGTTGTCACCAAAAGACTCCTCTCATCTCCAAATCCACAGCATGCTTTTCACGCCACTCCGAACCTGCCTCAACAAGGGATGTTTCGAATCCGTAACACGGACTTCCTCAGCTATTGTTTTGGCAATACTAAAAATTTCCTGAACTTCTACTGCTACATTCTTCTCTTCCTAAGTATCAAAAAAAATTCGCGAGATGATACGGGTAATTGTGACTTATTGGTTCCATATTTTACTACCCTACATAGCGCTCGTCATTGTCTATGTTCCTTTGTCACTTCTTAAAATGTCTGCCTCTGCAACCGAACGTCGAACACTAAAATCTGAAAAAAAAGGAGAAGAAAATTCACTAATGAACTTGACCTAACCTTAATTTAATGGTGGCAAAGTACACTATATGAAGTACACTAGAACGCCTCTGTGTTTCGCATCTTCCTTCAACTGCAGGTACCTTGCATACGGTGGTAATACTGGGCTAGGTTAATAGTGCTAAATTGAAACTGAGCTACTTAAGTGTTATAATCATCTTTCGGTGTTTCTCGGTCAATAAATAAATTACCATATATTTTAACAGGCTCTTTCGAAGCATACAAATATCAAAATATTAATTCATGCACTTTGAACTTGAATTATTTAAGCAATCTTTGCCGAAACTGGTACACTACACGTTTTACTACAAGTTTGCAACATCTACTCTAGAGGCTTTTTGTAGTTTTTTCCGCACTAAGGGGAAGATGTCGATCTCCTGTGAGGTCAGATAGTAACCATATTCGCCAGTCTCAGCTTAAAGCTAGTCGTTTACTGGGTCGTTGTCCTTAGACATTTCTACCCTCAATTTTTTTTTTTTTTTACATCAATTAACTGGTAGGTCGTCTTGTTGGGGTTATTGTCTCTTCTTGTCACTCCATCAGAACCAATGGTCTTCTGTACTTGTCAGAGATTGTTAACGACTGACCAGTGGATTGGCAGTGTGGTGTGCTGCATTGTAGAATGTATAGTAATACAGAGACAGAAGCTGCAATGAAGTCAAAGGCTTCCGTGATCTTCTTTTGTACCTCAGTTTTCTCAGGTTTCTTGGTGGTTCCAAGTGATGTCACGTTCAGGATGGTTCAAGGAGATTTTCAGGCATCCTTCTTCCTATTGTTGACGGCACATTGCTGTTTATTGTATGTCCTGTCTCATGGAGTAGTGAGAGGATCTCTTGGAGTTAAATCTTTGCTTACCAAGTACACATCACAGCGTATACGCTGAATGTTCAAGACAGCGGCTGGGGTAGCGTCTATTCTTATCCGTTTGCCGGGTCCTCATAGTTGCCGCTGGGCACGTACTGACGGATGACAAAGCTTTTTCGCTGCCAGCAGTCGCTAGTTAGCAGGCTTCACTAGATGCTTGCAGACACGAATCGGTACCGAATAATTCAACTGCGAGAGGGACACGTCCGAAGATAAATAAAGGAAGAACAAAATTACTGTCAACCAACTCATCCTGACCCAACACTTCGCCTGTATGGTAGAGAAATCCCATGGTCCATCACGGCACGCTACCTGGGGGTGACTCTAGACAAGAGACTGAACTAGTGTAGTCACATCAATGAAGTCCGTCGGAGAGCAAGTACCAGGCTCCACAGTCTTTACTCTATTCTAAATAAGGACAGCAAGCTAGCACCTTCCACTGGAGTCAAGATATATACGTACATCACTCATACGCCCCATTATGGAGTATGCATGTCCTGTGTGGGCATACGCCAGTTACAGGCAAATCAGAAACCTCCAGATTATCCAAAATAGGGCCCTAAAGAGAGCCCTCCACCTCCCGTGCCGGTTCCCCACGGATGCACTCCATGAGGCCGCCGGCATACCTAAATTGAAGGACAGATTCCGCCAGCTTGCCGAAACATTTTATAAAAATACCAGACAATGCAACAATCCGGCGGTCAACTCGCTTGGACGCTACGTAAATGGCGATGATAGGCACAGAAGCCCGCTCAGTTTCCCAGCAAACTGACACCCAACAAGAAGACACACCGAAAGCTAAGAGAATTGTAACCCCTTCGTGACGTTGGAGGCAATGTCTCCGGACAAATACTCCACCACCCACCTGCCTGTGACTCAAAGCAGAGAAGGTGCCATGTGTGTGTGTGCTTATACCAAAAATAAACAAAGTACTAATCAATATATGTTAACTAGAGGTTTGCAAAAGAATCATGAACCATTTTCTGAATCAGCTCACTTGGAAAAGTCGCGGTTCACTCAAGGATTGGTAAGAGGTAGTTGAACCGTTGGACAATCAGTCACTGACTCGTACAGGTTCTGACTCGCGTTTGAGTCATTAACTCGTCAAAGCTTACAACTCTCGGCTCACTCGCGCTTCACTCACCTGTGGATTCTTGACTCTTCTTCTCTTTCGACACTTCTCAGCTCTTGATATTTGCACAACTCGTGATTCCTTTCGACTCACAAGCCTAGTTCCCAAGGCGTGTAGTTAGGGTTGGCAACTTATGTGTAAGGAAATAAAGTATATTTATCTTTGGAAGAGGAAAATTAAAACTACTGTATATAAAAAAAAAAGAATTTTTAAATTACTGTCCTAAATACATATTTTTTGTGTTTATTGAACTAGTTACTAATTCTTGGTTTCCTTCCCACCAAATCATAAATTTAGATTTAAAAATAAATTAACAAGAGCATTCCGTCCAATAAATTGTATATTTTATCAGAAATAAAGCTTTTCGACATAATTTGAGGACAGGGTAAAGTATGCCTAATTCAAAGCCATGTGCCATTCCCACGTTGCGTGGATTTTACAAATTGCGAGTGGCCTAGAATATTTACTTTAATTGCAATGGAGCGTGCCCGCTTCTCGTCTTACATTCTTTTTCAGTGTTGTCTGTTCGTTGTTCTTCAATTCCTAAGAAAGATTTAGCATGGCATATGTACTGTTCAATAGTGAGGTTTTTACGAGGAAACTGGTGAAACGAAAAGATGTCGGTGGATGGTGTCGTAGATGAATGTAATAATAATACTGAAACTAAGAAAATAAACATAAAATGTAAATTAGGCCGTTTAAACAAACACTGATTAATTCGTTTGCAGATACAATGCTAGTGATATTCCGATTAACTTAAGAAAATCACCAGCGGGTAGATTTCAAAGCTTTTTCCAAATTTATTGAGTAAAATTGGATCATCTGTAGCGCGACGAGGTACAAACATGCTACAAAATCATCGTTCTCAATCAACAGTTACAAAATGCAAGAGGCCTTGGGATCCGTAATGATACTTGCTAACAATCTAGCAGCAAGCCTTTGATATCGGATGATTTACAAACATTTGACAAGAACAGCCGAGCCATCTTGAATTACTGTGATCAACAATGAATATTTCCGTTCCGTCCAGCACCAATCTCGCCCGGGAAAACAAAGCTTTACAGTTCTTCTTTGGGTCAGATCGCTCTTTGCGCTTCAATCCATTCAAGTCGCCGGCCCAGTTTCAAGTTTCAGGTATTAATTATTTACATGTATACTTTCTTCATACCCAGTTTAAAAAAATATAAAAATACGTGTCCACTGCCAAGAGTGCGTATGACTGCCTCGATCCCTTTTGGCAGTGGGAGCAGGATTTTTGCGGAGTTGCTATAATATTTCAATGTCTCTTAAACTAATAACTTTATTGCATTGAATTTTTAGGGTATATTTATTATACTCTGAGGGTATGATATCTGATATAACCATCTTCAGGATTTTATATAATTCACGCCACTCATCTGAGTGTATAGGGACTACATTCAACAGTATCTAAGTGTTCGCGTGACCTTTTCATTTCCACTGTTAATCTCAACAGCCAAATCGTTAACTATATCAAGAAGTATCGTATTTTCTTCCGAAATTTCATCCTTCTATTGTAACGAAAATCTCGTTAATACACCAATCAGCATCCATAGAGCCCTAGAGCCCGCTATGTACTGTTGTAGCACACAAACAAACAAAAGTTCGAAACTAAATTACTACAGAATTGAGTGGCATATATCGATTAAAACTACAGTAAACGATAGCTACTGTTAAGAAAAAAGATGGTACCAATTTCTTTGCATTAGAATCTTATCTGTATAAATCACGAAGTACTTTCACGCAAGCATAAAAAATTCGAGCAACTTACTTAGCAGTAAATGGGTTTCCTAATTTTAAAAAGGTAATAAGTCACTCATATTCCATCTGTCATCAGGTAAAATGACCGAGTCACGAACCCATAGATCCTCGATTTGGTATAATCTTTGGAAGGTGGATAAAAAAGGAAAATGCCTGTACTGCAATTCACAAGTCACCATTTCCCCAGAAACAACAAGCAATTTTCGTCGTCACCTATAAAAAGAAATTCCGACTGTAGTCTCGATCGCGGTCCCCTTCAGACTCAAGCTTAAAGTCACTAGAACAACCAAAAAAAACAGGTAGTTCATATTAAGATATGGCTCTGATTCTCACCTCTGTAAAATCTGTAACGGACACAACCTCCTGACAGGCTGACGATGTCGACTCAGTTTTTTCCCTTGATTTGTCGTCACAGTATACGCTCTCACGAAATACTTTGCCCAGTCAACAATGAGGCAGTTTGTATATATAAAGAAACGTATCTCCCTCAAAATTAGTCGGGACATTCATATTATTAAAAGTAATATGCAATGAGTACAAACCATTTAGCATAGTAGAAAATGAAAAGTTTAGAAAATTTGTGAAAATGCTTAATCATTATTATAAATTACCCAGCAGAAAAACCATCACTTTATAACGAAATGATAGAGAAAGTTAGACTAATGGTACAAAACAGGGATGTAACGGATATCCGCAAGTGTGGAACTTTCGCATGAAATCCTACATCCACTTACGCATCCACAATTTTTAATGCGGATGTATAAATCATGTTTTGTTTACATTTCAATATATATTATTCTTTTCTCTTTAAACGAGATTCTGCCCACAGTCACTTAGCTAACAACAAAGCGGTTGTTTAATTCTTACGATGTTGCAAAATAAGTAACACTGAACTGAACAGTGTTATTACCTAAGCGGCGAATTTTTAAGTTTGAACTTGCATGTAAAGTAAAGCGGATTATTCATTGTGCAACTTACAGGACACCCGTATAGAACTACCGTAGAATGCACTCATCTATTCAATCTAGTAGTAGAAGGAGTCCAACAAAATGTTCCAAACAAGCATTTCCACTCATACTTTCTCGCATCACACCAGTATACATAATATCACACATTGGTAGGTTGTTTCTTCCAATAGCTTCTTCCAAAATCTATAGCTTGTTGGACTGCAAGGACCCTGTTTGGTTGCCTAGGAGTCCAACAGCATCCAACATGCCCTACATGTAGTCCTGTAACCCCTTTTATGTCCCATCAAGAGTTCTTTATAGAAAATCGGATCTCGTTGGTCCTACATGTTGTACTGTGAATGCGCCACTAGAGCGGTGGAAGGGCAGGTGGTGAGTACGGAGCCGAGCGTGGTGGAACGCTCTTGCCACGTTTTCGAATCCCCGTCCGGGCATCCAAATTTGGGTTTCCATGGTTTCCTCAAATCACTCCAGGCGAATGCTTCCTTTAAAACGCCAACGCCGAATTCATTCCCGTTTATAGCCCCGATCCTTTCACGCCTCTAATGAAATCGACGTCGACGAGGCATATAGTCGTAAGGAAAAAAAATCGTGCACAGAGATGTGCGGTGGCAAGGTCTTCCGCTTGACGCATGAATTAGTCGAGCCACGAACTCCGCAAAATTCATACGACAAAGATTGTTTTTTAAACGCGCGCGTAGTTACGTAAATAATTTAATTCATTTTTGCTGTTGAAAGATGAGCCAGAAATAAATCAGTGTGGCAGTATTATATGGAACTAGACTTTACTTATGAAAAAATATAGAATTTGGTCTAAAATGTATACTTATTATGATTTTAAATTTATTTTTGATAAAATATTAAAATCTAAATAATTATAAATTTATTTAGCCACACACGCATCCGCTTCCGCAAAACATCCGCAGTCAAGCACTGAAAATTCGCGTCAACATTCGCAAAGATGACCTCCTTGTACAAAAGGCACCCGCCGTTTGCGTTACGTGTGATGGCTTGACAGACTTAAATACCGTGAGTTTTTATGCCATCACGTCACATTTCTTTGATGAGACTATAAATCTTTTAGATTGTAGAGAATTCCCAGGTATTAAGCATACGGCTGACAATATAGCCGTAAACGGGGGTTGGGTAAACGGGGTATTTAATCAATATGAAATAGGATTTAAAGTGTATGCTGTGGTTACTGACAATGCGGCTCCAAACAAAAAAGAGGTAGACGTTTCTTTAACCTGAGGCATATAACGTGTTTTGCTCATGACCTTAATTTGACCTTTCAGTTTACAATCAGGAGTTCTATTGAGAACATTAATGGCAAAGTAAAATCAACGCTACAATTTTTTAAGCGAAGCAACCATGCAACTGTAAAATTGCATGAAATGCGAGAAAAAAAGACTGTGGGTATTGCTACGCTAAAATTGAAACAGGACGTCCCCACTAGGTGGAACTTCACATAAACTATGTTAGATAGATTTTTAACTCTTAAGGAGCCTACAATTGTAGTGTTAGCACTTGTCAGTTCTCATGTGAAATTTATAGAGTCTGAATTATAAACAGGTCGTAAATTTGTTAGAAATATTTTTTGAATCTACAGAAGAGGACGCTGTTTGACGAACGGTGTTCCTTTCAGTGATAGGTATATTGGGTAGTGGCATGAGAAAAAAAAGTATAATTACATCTAGAAAATAAACAGTTATGGGAGAGGTTAGGAAACTGGGGAAGAGTTTGTTGGAGGAGCTCAGAAAAAGATTTGGGAAACAGAATCCGTAGAACTGGTTGGCCAGTCCATCTTAAATTAGACCCAAGGTTCAGGAAACAATTTGAGGAAGTCAGTCGTTTCCAGGAATCTTATAATACTATTATTACAAGGGTAAATGAACTAATTATGTAATCACGTTCAAGGGTTGATTTTGAAGAATCGGAGGAAGAAGATCGCTTATCTAAACTACCACCAACACCAAGTTCTTCTGTTTGGAATGAGTTCTATGAGTCCGTCAGACGACTTCAGGAATGTCTTGTTCCAGATGCAAAGGCTTCGACTATCATAGAGGTGGATAAATATTTAGGTGAACCTCTTCGATATAGAAATGGATCCTCTTTTCTTGTGGGATTGAAGTAAGAAAATATTCCAAAATTTGTATACATTAGTATTAAAAACACTTTGCATTCCGTGTGAAATGATTTTTTCGAAAGCTGGGCCATTAATGTCTAAAAAGCGATGTTGACTCACATCACAAAAATTAACTAAAATGCTTATTGTAAACAGTAAAAGAAAATTGGTGTAATCTTCTTTTGTAAATCGCATCATTTTTATTGTAAAATTAGAGTTTTGATTTGTTTAAATCGTAAAATATCTTGTTTTAAAATAAACAACCTACAATTTGATTACCAAATACAAATTTCATTATTTTAATTAGCTTTTGTTAATAATTTCTTCCTCGTCAGTTGATAACTCGTTATCAATGCTCTTCTTTTAACATTCAATTATGGCTGTTGATAAAATATCGATATAACGATATTTTTTTTAAAAAAAATATCGATATTTATGAGTGATATTTTTAGGACGATATATCGATATATCGATATTGAAATCTGGATATCGGAGTCCGATATTTCTTAAAAATAAGTTGTTATTTTCAGTTTTCCTCGTAGAATATTCCAAGTTATTATTGGAGGGAAAACGATTACCTGTGTTGCACATGCAATACATTTTCATAGATAGAATTTTATGAAACAATGAACGATCCGAGCACATGGAGAATCAGGGCCGCCGTAAGCGGGCGTGCAAGTAGCATATTATGTAGCGGGCGACCCTTTTCTTTTTTTTTTAACTCAACAGCTGCTTCGGGCGGTCGGCGGCGATACTCGGGATGGCAACAATGGTGGCGGCAATATCACAGGTTTTTGACCCGGTTCGGAAATTTCCTATATCTACCACAGGTTGTAGTTGGACAGGGGGCTGCATAATAGCTATTGCACGCGGGCGCTCAAACAGCTAGCGGCGGGCCTGTGGAGAAGTAAAAAACGAAGGTAAAATAACTCATTCAATATTCATTAGAATTCTTGTCTGGACATTTTGAAAAGTTTTTAAAATTTGTCTTCAATCAATGCAAAAGTATTAGCATTAAGAAACTAATCGTAATGTACCAGGTATGGGTAGGGTTGCCACATAGCCGGAAAATCCGGGAATGTCCCGGAATTTTGTGTCTGATCTCGTGTCCAGGAATTATGCGTTACTGTCCCGGAATTTCCGTATACTAGTTTTTTTTTTCTCAAACTCAGTTCACCACGGTGGCCATGAGGCCAAGCCAAGTATCCCATGCTCGCAGCGGGAGGTTGTAATGTCCCTTAAATCAGAGGAATTGAAAATGACAGGAAAATACTCTTTGAATTTTCTGGGACTTTGAAAATTCTAGACGCAGTTAACATTAACTCCCTTTATACAGAGTTCACATGTCTGAAACGTGTTTTTCAGATTCTTCCAAAAGACTTTCCAAACGATAAAATATTTATGAAAATGGCAAAATCTAATAATAAATATTTTAAAAGTAGTTGATTAAGATCTATTTTGATTGATGTTGATTTTGATGTAGCAAAAGATAGATGCTAATTTTTTTTATTTGTTGATAAAACCTGATGCTGATTTTCTGCCTAATTTTAATTAATGAGCCTAACAGAAGTGTTCAGTTTTTGTTTAATATTTTTGAGATTTTGATTGATAATATCCGATGTTGATTTTGTACCAAAGTAAAAAATTCCTAACGAGGTGGTTAATTTTTGTTTTAAGTTTATAATTTTTCCTTTTGATTCATAATACCTGCTGTTGACTTTCTACCATAGTTTAATTAATAAACTTAAAAGAGGTGCTATATATACGTTTGATAGCATATTTACCTAAAATAAATTTTTTTAGTAATTTGCATTTTTGTTCACTCTTTAAACATACCGCTAAAATACTTTTTAGACCCAGAAATGTCCCGGAAATTATAAGCCTGTATCTGGCACTCCACAGTTAAATATTTCGCGCGAATTGGATACGCTTCTTGTTCCATACCAACAAAAGACTTGAGCTCCAAAATTATGTCACAGCCAGTTTTGTTATATCACTTACGAATTTATTAAGATAAGAAATTGAAAAATATAATCTACCACTTTTGGATTGCCTTTACAAAGGGCTATGCTAAAAACTTATTATTATAGATTGGTGCCTTTAAAAAACAATTTGTTAACGCCAAAGGAACTGCCTTGACAGTAGCGGCTCTAGGATATTTTCAAGCCCGGGAAAAACTGAGATTGCCACCTCTTCAAACATTGTTGCCAGCCAGACCCCGAGAATCAGCCGAGAATTGCCTCCTTGATTGTTGGCCAAACGCATTGATGTCATCACTTTAACTGTTTGCCAAACGCATTGTTGGACACGATTTTGCCGCCCCCCCCCACCCCTCAAGTTATCGCCCAGAGCAAGTACCCCAATTTGCCCCCTCCCCTCGCCCTAAATCCTGCATTCCACCTAGAATCTCAGCTTTAAAAAATTGTATTATGGTAAAGTGTTACCCATTTGCAAAGCAATATCAGAGAAGGGGAAATTTTCAATTAATGTAGGCAGTTCTCCATTTATAGTAGAAGAAACAACGGGAAAAACATGAGTTCATGCTCTTGAAAAGTATGTCCAATGAAGTTTCTGACATGAGTTTTGGTGCAAAATTTTACTTCATTCACGACCTTAGTTTGGAATTTTTTGGATTTGAAATTCTTTTAAATGACTATGAAATTCTCTCATCATAATTATATGCAACATCCAGTTGTCATAGAAAATGGTAATTTGGTACACATACTTGGTTTCATGCCCACAGCATAAGAAATGTTCCTGTGTTTTTTCAATGCCAATCTAAAAGCTGAAACGTCTTAGAGAAAATTTGTAGGTTTATTGCTTTCTTCTTGATGAGGCAATATGCCTTAAATTTCAGTTTTGCACAAGGATCAGAAGCATAAAAAACACAATTAATTTTACTTTGTTACTACATTTTATTTGAAAGTTACCGATGGTAACAATGCAGACACGGCGTCGCTCGCACAGAACGAATCGGACTCGAACCCGTTGTTTTACATGAGCGTGCGTTGTCGAGGAAAGTATTTTGACATGAAAATTGGATGTAAGCAGGAATAGTGATAAATTCTGATACAAAATCTTTGCTAAGGTGCAAACATTTGGTTCAAAAAAGTAAGAAGACTCAGAATAAGCTATCAACCTACAAAAAGAAATTAAATTCCACATAAAACAATACTTGTAAAAAAAAAGTGACTTGCTCATTATGCAAACTCTGATAATAGAACATCAACCTAAATAAATGCCTCTACAATGTTGCATTATTGAGCTTTTAAACTCACAAAAGCCAAGATTTCCCTCGATGCTCTTTCTGGATTCACAAGTCTTCGAGTAAATCATAAACATTATGCCTTTCCTTTTAGTAAAGTAGTAGTATAATGGCTAAATCACAATTTAAAAAAATATGATTTATCAGTAACGTCATGAAAACCATTTTTTTTTCAGAAAATCAAAACTTGATTCAGAAAAATAGCTCACAACTCTTCATCATTAAATAGCCACAAGACTTCGCCCTTTTTTAAAATGATTTGTTTTTGTAACATTGTTTTTTTTATATATAACAGGGTCGATATATCGATACTTTTTCTTCGATATATCGAATCCGATATTTTTTTAAAATATCGATATATCGAAAATGCGATATTTTTTTAAAATATCAACAGCCCTACATTCAATACGAAAAGAATCGAAGAGTCGTTTAAAATAATAGATTCTCAGCATGGAGTGAACCGACTCCAAATGATTCATCAAAAAGAATCGATCTACCCATCACTAATGATAACAGTAAATAAACTTTAATTACCCGACACACACAACATATATTCAATTCAATACTGGAAAATTTAGTGATTTTTAATGTAATCGTAATGAAAACGGCACACTTTCACTAGAATTTATAAATGATGATATTAATTTTGACTGTGAGAAGAAACTCACGTTTCGTTGACGTCGATTCATGCTAAACTATTGGTTTCGGAAGGGTTAAAACCTGTGCACCTCAGGAGTAAAATGAAGTGTGTTTCATCTACATATGACGCCAGAAATCAGAGAAATAAAGAAAACAATGTCTCATCATTTATCTATTTCGCTGGTTGTGATTCATGCAAAAAAAACTACTGATTGGAAGTTGATGCTATTTCAGAAAATGTAAAGGAGCAAAATACGGTACGTTTCATTTTGCGCAAAGAAGAGAAATTATTGAACAAGTGTCTGAACATTAATTTGCATTTTTCATTTACACAAAAACTATTGGTTGAATTATGATGGAATTTTGAACACGTCCAAACCACGAACACAGGAGAAAAGCAGGGTATGTTTGACATTGCAGAAATCCTGGAATATAAAAGTAAAGTATCCGGAAATTAATCTTCATGTTCCACTGAACGAGATTCATGCAAAACCATTGGTCAAACTTGCAGTTTCAGACAAAGAACAGGGCATGGAGAGAGCAGTATATAGGAAATGGTTTTTTTTTTTTTTTTTTTTTTTTTGTAAAACTAAGGAATTAACAAAAAAGTGCTCACAAATTAATATTTGTTTTTCATTCAACGTGATTGATGAAAGAAGCTCGTATTTTTTTTTTTTGAGTTTCTAGTAATGTGCGGAGAGTAATGTATGATAAATTTTCTTGTTGCATAGTAAAATTGAGAAATTAAGATAAAAGTTTTCAGAAAATAGTAGCAGTTTAAAGACAAGTTACTTCTTACAGTTGTATTGGGTGCTTACGGGGGGGAGGTGGCTATTGTTATTAGAATATTAAGATGAATATCGGTTTTAATAATCTGGAAGGCAAGAATTTTTACACATTTACGCCATTAAAACAAAATGAACACTATCTGAATCATATTATAAGAAAAAAGGAGCTTTCAGAGTTCAATCTTCAGTGAAAAGTAGCCAGCTAGCTCAGAGGGCATTTGCACAATTAAAGCTGGGATTCCGTTCTCAGGTAGCGTTTACGGGTCATCAAAGCCTCGTTAAAACCGATGAAACATTGGCCTAGCGTAAGAGCACATTACCATATTAAGACAGCACTGTGATGGACGCAAGACAGCGTGTTACTGTGAGATGTCGATCTCAAAGCTACGGCCAGTACGGCAGCGCTCGTCTCGTCCAAGTGACTTCCATGACTGTATCAGGCCACTCCAGCCAACAAAGTGTGTCGACGTAGCTTCCTTTAGCCACCGAGAAAGCTATGGCTCCACCCTCGTAGTCCAGCGACCAGGTCACATGGAAAAAGGCTGTAGAGTAACTTGTGTAAACCTGGACACTACACAGACAAAACCACGTGATTTCCAAAGCGCTTGAGGCAGTGAGACCTCCAACAAGTTCGCGTCTTGGCTGAGATTGCAGCGCCCAGGCCTCAACATAACGACACTCGTCCGCCGCATCCAGCATCCCAGTTGTCCGCAAAGCGACTCCCCGACGCCAACCACGGCTTTCTCCGGCCACGTAGGCGTTCAGAATTTTCCACTGATCACCATCTGCATTTTTCACTATTTCATATTCTACATGTTCCTTTACAATAGCAATCTTGCATTAACAAAAGTTATATACATACTTGGCTTACCGGGCTTATTATGAATAAATTACCCTATGACTTCAATAAACATAGTATAATTTGTACTGAATGAACCGTTATAATTAATAATCAGAATATAATTAGTCGAAGACTACATATTCATGGAGTATGGCTTGAACGTCATATTGCACAGTAGAACTTTTCCTGAGATACGTCTAACGGCATCGTTTGTTTCTAGTCCGGCCAGGGGTAAGTCTCTTCAGTGTTATGTGTGTTGCATTTTATCCCATATCTGAAAAATCAATAAATAGTGGAAGATGTAAAAAATTATACAAGACGATCACATAAAAACACATTGAAAAGTGCTGGCTGAACGGATATAAGTCCGAGTGGCATTAATAAAAAGGAAAAAAAAATTGCAAAAAAAGCAAAACAAAAATCTCTGACATTCTCCGTATTTTCTATTCCACGTTAAACTGTAGGACTCCGTTTCCTTGTAAGATAACCGAGACAACTTAATGGCTGGGACAGATGAAGGTTTAGTAGCCGGTAAGAAACGCTGCCACCAGATCATAGGACCACACAAAAATATTTTTAATTAATTACGGTTATAGTAAATAATTATCAGTCCCCGCCAGCGGAGGTGTAGATAAACGCTATTGTCAGAAAAAAACGATAATTTATCATTGCTTTCTGCTTACCTCTGTGTAAGGTACTAATGGTACTGATTTTTATTGTGATTTCAGACTATCATCAATTGTTCACGTCTGAAAGTGGTGAGCCCCGTTCCACTTCTTACTGCATTTGCGAGATTCTTGAATTCTGCTACTAAAGCGGTCAAATCATCCGTACGAATAACTTCAGCATAAGGTTGCAACCCTTAAAAAAAAAAAAAAAAAAAAAATTAAAACTAAAAACAGCTGAACGCTGATACGGCCAACAGGTAGTTACTTATTGAAAGACGAATGGTTCTATCATGTGCGTAGTGAATAACGAGATCAGCAGTTAATATTCCAGCAAAACAGTTAACTGGCAGGTTTGCTTATTGCTTGCATTGAGCAAAATATTCATCTGTAAAAGTGTAGACAGTAGTAAGCGGTTGAAGGAATATATGCGTCGCCGATTACATGTAATATAAATTCTGGGTGACTTCAGAGAAATGGCGTCTCTTCCGAAGCATCTCAACATTTGTCATCACTAAAATGGGAGAAAAATATTATGGAATTTTAAAAAAATAAAATTAAAGATGGAGATACTTTAATATTTATTATTTTTAAAATTATAGTAATGTTAAAATATTTATCATACATAAAATCCATTAGATCACAGAAATTTTGTGCCATGTAATACTGAAAACAATCAGGTAGGTTATTTGTATTACCGCACCTACCGATCTGGGCAAGCGATGTCCACCGAAGGGCGAGAAAAAGAGATCTAAAATAATCTCTGTCGGTTTTTCCGGTCGACTTATGTAAAGGTGTTATTAATAACTGCACTGTGTGCTTTAGACATTGCCGCTGCTTTGAACAAGTCTCTATTTCTCTCTACCTTGAAGAATAGGGTACAGTTATAACACAGAATCTTTTTATTTAAGCCATACCATCCGAATAAAATGTGGTAAAGATAAAAACTCGAAAATGAAAATTAATGCGGAAACATGTGCAATAATTCTGCTACACGTAGGAATCAAAATCAAAAAAGATGGAAGAGGCAAGAATGAGTCAAAATGCAGGATTGCACAAGCAAAAATAGCGTTCAAGAAAAAGAAACAAATTTTTACAACAAATAACATCAGCTGGATAGCGAGAAAAAGATTATAAAAAGCTTATGAATGGAATATTTCCCATTTTGAGACATTCAAGACTGTTAATGGACGGAACAATCTAAGGTCAAGAACTGTAGAGGAAGATAGAGATTACAATACATGAAACAGAAAACGGAGGACGTAGAGTGTATTCTGAGATGAAGAGATTCGCATAAGATACGTAGAAATGGATGGAGGATTGCATCAAACCAGTCGAAAGACTGGTGTCACACAAATAAAAAAGTGGAGGAAAATGACCGTCACTATCAGTTTCTAACTTTGAAAACTTTGTGGTAATATATGGGGTGATATTTTTTTTCCGTATTAAGTGTGTATATGAAGCGAAAATAGTTAAACAGCTCATGGGCAATAAGGGTCCGGAAACGCGAAGGGTCTACTGAAAAAAAAAAAATTTTTTTGACTTTATGCCTTTTAAACTTTGATTTTTGGAGGTCGGAAAGACACAAAGAAAGGAACGGGAATGAAATCGAACATGAACTTTTGAGGAAACCATCCTGGCTTATAATCAGTGGTAGCATCATCATTAGAAAACAAAATACTAAACATTAGTCAGCATGGCATTAAAAAATATTACCAATACTGTAAACCAAACACAGAAATAAATAGTAAAACAGATTGCATGAGGTTTTTTAATTCGTTATTTGGCTATAAAAGAGGCGATCATAGGCCATTATGAAAACTATGGATTCAATAAACAAACGTACAAATTTCATTTGTAACATTTCATTGTAAAGGTTGTGGACTAGAAATTAGGTCACCATTCAGGCTATGGTTTCTTTTATTTCCTCAGTACGTCAAAGGAATTGAACTTGTGTGTGCCAATTACTACATTTGTTTATGTTTGGGTTGAATAACTAATCCGTACAAGCGTATTAGATGATTTGAGTAAGGAGTAAAACTTAAATGTTCCAACGAAACACAAAACTGCATAAAAAAAGAAATCGGTAATTTAATTGCAGTTTATTTAAAAACAACAACCAATTTCTGCTTTAACATGTGAATTTCTGTGTTATAGATATTTTCAGGACTACATTCGGTAAACAGATGGCATTACGATTTTTTTATTTATTTATTATTTTACTTTGGTTATGTTAAGACATGCTGAGGATACTTAAATCCAATCTTTTATTCTCAACTCTACATTCTGTTAAAATAATTTTATGTCTCTGAAAATTTCAAGAAACTAAGTACATAAGACTAAATCCTTATGAAATTTTAGGATTAAGAAGTGATTTATATTTTCTGCTCCTGAACTATTAATTTATCCAGTGCATCTCAACATCCCATTGAATATTTCAAAACGTTCTTTCTTTTATCTCTGAAAAACAGTAATTTGCAATTTAACTAAAAAGCAAAAGGTTAACGTACTCTGTACGAAGTAACAGACATTATGATGTTGGCGAACTGCGAAAGGATAATGAAACTATTCACTTTTGTGGGATAAAAACTATCCTGCGTAACTACCCATATTGTATACTAACTCCGTACAAAATTTCTTTTAAATCTGTTGGTCAATGGAGGTGTAAATGATGTTAGTTTTCCAAACATCCATGCATCGAAACTTTCTCTTTTATAATATTATTTACATTATGGTCACCTGGATTTAAGCATTAACTAATGGATTCTTGACAGTCATTCTTGATAGAAGAAAAACAACAAATTTCAGCACGGCACTATGTTGTTTCGATTATCTCCTTTAAAATCTCTTAAAACGTTGAACAAACATAAGAAATAACGATACGTTTCATATATTGTTCGAATAATGTTGATTCTTTAAATGGAATACCAAGATTGTACTACTGTACAGCCACTTCAAAGCTGTTCCAAACAATGCAAACAATGAAACCACAAGAAGTTTCATCTGACTTGTATTTACTGATTCACAAATAAAACAAATCTGAGTTATGGCACCCAGAAAACTTAACCAAAATTGGACGCCGATAATAGCCGGTCATTTATTACATAAAATATCGAACGGTTAATACTATTTTCACAAACTAATAATGCATTAACGTTCCAACACGGGAGCCGGTAACAAGGCCGGGCTTTGTACCTTTTCAAAGTAGACTTGATCTGCATGTCCTCTAATTGTGCAAACTTATACGTGACGGTAGGTTAAGAGTATAGATGCTAGTGCGAAGAGATTAAATTAACGCACAACACCTTTTCTGCTATACTTAAAAGACTGTATATATAATTAATACACCCATGCAACTATTTTTATAATTAAAATTAATATGTCTTTAACTCTCAGATTAATACCACACTAGATATTTTTTTTAGTTGTGTTTTAGAGAGCGGTAACACTCAACCTAACCTAACCTACCAATCAAGTAAGGTAATTTATTGAATATTTATAGCGGGAAAATCATTTTCTCTCCCAAGCTAATCATATTGATAACTATGCCTACAACGCCGTTAAAGTGAGAACAATTTTCCCAAAATATGGACGGTTTAATACGTTTCGAACGCTATTATCAAATTGAAACCTTAATCCCAAATTATAGTTTTAAATGGGCAGTCAGATGTAATATTATACACCGTCATCTTCCAGATTAATTCAATTTGATTACAATAATATATATATATATATATATATATATATATATATATATATATATATATATGGTAAGATCTAAATAAAGAGTAATAACTATTTTAATAGTTAAAAAATATGCTAAACTATATAGATTTTTGCCGTTATGATTAAGATAAAAACGTAGACATAACATTTCTGACTTTTTTTCAATGTGACTGAAGAAACTAAAATTTTCATTCAATGTTGATACTAATTTCTGTTATGTTTCACAGTCTGATTAAGGGAGAAAGTAAAACCGTTATTGTTAAAATACTTAACCTATAAAATAGGTATGAAATCATCAAAACTTGCAAGTTGTATTAGGTTAAGAAAGTCTTATATTTCTGGGTATGCGACTATATATTAATGTCATGTCGATAAGTGCTTGTATTTACACGATAACAAACATCATGAAGTTGTAACAGCCCTAATACCTGAATTTTGAATAATATTGTACTGTGTGAAATATTTGTAGTGAGCCAAAGTTTGCTTGAAAGTGATTTGATATGTTTATTTTGTAATTTCTTGTAAATAAATGTATATAGACTTTGTTTTAGGTAAGAAAATTATTTAAAGACCATTTAATATGTTTAAGAACCGAATGATGCAAGAGAATTTATTAAAAGTTTGTAATTACTTGTATTAATGTATGTTACGATGTCTACAGGACAATTTTCCACCATTTGAAAGGATTTCTGTAAATAATTTTGTATTTAAGTATCTATAATTACCATTTCTAATCATTTTGTAATGTTATTAATTAATTTTGTATCAATTCCGATTGTTTTTAATATGTTTGATTGTTTGAGTGATTGTTAATGATCGAGAAATATCGGGCGGATGCCTTTGAAGAATTCTCGTAATTTCGATAGACTCTATATAAACAGATCGCCTGGACAGAGAGTTTAGTTTGCATTAAGTATTGATTCAGTGTTACAAAGACATTCATGCAAGTTTTCATTCAGTAAGTCAGTATTGCATCTTTGGATTGTAACAACTATGCTTGTGAATGTCGCAGACTTGTTTTGATTGAAAATAAACGAGCATCAACATACATTGTTTTTTTGGTGGACTTTATTAATTAATTAAAGCAGTAAATAAAACCACCCAAAGAACCTTAACATGGCGACCGTTGACATGACGAGAAGTTCTTAAACATCTGTGGGATCTTTATCTTCTAAAAAGAATCTGCAGAAAATTGCGACGGAGTATCGGCGATTTATGCGAACATAACCTGAGAGGAAATTTCGACCGGCGACGACACGGATTTGATGGCCTAAGGCGGAGAATTTTCATCGGGAATCGGCTGTAATCTTCCGACGTCGAGTGGATTTCCTTCGGCCTCAAAATCGTCTTCCTACAGTGAATTGTGAAAAGTGTGGTTAAGTGTTTGAAGTCAGTGTGGTTTTTAATGATTAATTAAGTGCTTCTAAGTGAAATTTAATGTGATACAAAAGTGAGGAATAACTGTAAGTACGGCATTGAATATTCAAGTGATTTATTTTGCATGTTAATGTGTGGCAGATTGGAAAGATTTTAATTTTCCTTAATTTTGTTTTTTATGTTGATTTTGATAATTACTAAAAATGGCTGATAATCAGAACCTGTAAACAATTCTAGAGTCTTTTGTAGCCAGATTCGATAGCAAATTTTCTGAAATTAATTCTCAGTTTGCAGAAATCAATGGTAAATTCGATAATAAATTTTCTGAATTTAGGAGTGAGTTAAAAAGTGATAATGATAGCAAATTTTCTGAATTTAAAACTGAGTTGAATCTTGACAACAAATTTTCTGAAATTAAGTCTCAGTTTTCCGAAATTGATGGCAAATTTGATAATAAATTTTCCAAATTTGATAGCAAATTTTCTGAAATTAATTCTCAGTTTGCTGTAATCAATGATCAGTTTTCTCAACTGCAACAAAACAATGATAAAACATTCTCTGATTTGACTAAATGTTTTGATGTTAAAATCGCAGAGCAATTTCAGGGTTTTAGCTCTCAATTCAAGGAAGATATTAACAATTTAGATTCTAAATTGGGGAAGGTAGTAACAGAATGTAAGGAAAAATTTGAAAAGGTTACAGAAATTTGTGAACAGAATAAGACTGAATGTGTAAATTTGATTTATAAAGAAGTCAGTGAAAATTGTGATAAGATGAAGGAGGAATATGTTGCTTTATTCCAAGCCAGTGATAGTAAAGTTGCTCAAAGGGTCAATGAGTTGAGACAAGAGGTGGGATTAAATATTAATACATTGGTAAATCATCAGGAACAACTTACCCAGGGATTGGAGACAACCCAATCTAACGTTAATCAGTTAGAGAAAAGGGTTACTGGGTTACAGATTCAGTTAAGTCAGGTTCCCTTAACAGGTAATCCAAATTTCAGTGCCGATGTAAAAGAAGAATTTGAATTCTATGATGATAGTGGGAGGCTTCACCCTATTGAATTTATAGATAATTTTGAAAGGTCAGACTACTTTAATTTGTTACCCGATAGTAAGAAAATTGCACTTGTGGGTAAACATCTAAAATCTTATGCTAGGGCATGGGGTGATAGACAAGCTAGGGAAGTGACTGACTACAAGCTGTTTAAAGAAAACTTTTTGAAACATTTTTGGTCGACAAGCAGGCAGATTCAAGAAAAGAGAGTGTTGATGACTGGTAGACCATATAAACCTGGTAGGGAAACTCAACATGACTTTTTTCATAAATGTTGGATCCGTTGTAAGTATTTAGACCATCCTTATGGAGAGGAGGAATTTATTGATTTGATAGGAGCTAGGCTACCTCAGCAAACAAGAAATTTAATTGCCACTTTGGATGTAGTAAATGTGGATAGAGTTTCTGAATTGTTGAGACGCTTGGATGCCCAGGAGTCATTCAATGAACAACATTACCACCATCAACACCATAGGAGGGGCAGCAGGAGTCCCCCTAGAAGGGGTAATGGGTCAAGGGATGGTAGATCCAGGGGATGGGATCGTGATAATTACGCAAGGAGGAATAATAATGGGGGAGTGAGAGAACAGAACCCTCAATCTGAAAAGGAAAGGCAGCATGGGGGGCAGGCAAACTAAAGACCACCCCTGTTATGGGCCCCGCAGTGGTGGACAAGAAGGTGGGTCCAGGTACCAACTGCTATAGAGTTAATACCATTTTTATGAATAATCCCAGAGAAGATTTATTGGAAGAGGTAGAGGATAAGGATGAAGTTTTAGATAAAGTTCCCATAGTGCAAATTAATGCGTTTAATAAACAAATAGATGCTCTCATTGACACCGGGTCACAGGTTTCTTGCCTTGCTGAGGGATTATTTAATGAAATTGAAAGCACCAATCAAATTGAAGTGTTACCCGTTAGTAGTATGACAGTTATTACTGCTAATGGTTCTCGTAGTAAGAGAATTAAGCAGGAAATGTTGATGGAAGGTTGTATGGGGACTGTAAATGTAGAAATACCCATGTATGTAGTCCGTAAGTTGAATGTAAATTGCATTTTAGGCATGGATTGGCTTACAAAAGTAAAGGCTTTGGTAGACTGTGGAGAAGGTAACTTACGGATTTAAATTAGACAGTGGGGAATACTGGGTTGATTTTGAGAAGACTGTTTGGAAAGGCATACAAGAAGTAGATCACGTGAGAGTTAAATATAAGGATGCTGGTGTAGCTAGAGTTTGTGACAAACTATTACCGCAGATTTGTGTAAATGTGTTAAGGCGAGTAGTGAGATTAATAGTCTGATTGAAGGTCAGGAGATAAGCGAAGGAAACGTCATTAATTACCCAAACAGTATGAAACTATTACCAACAGACCAACAAGAAACGCTGAAATGTCTAATTGAAGAATATAGGGACGTATTTTCTGACAAACCAGGTCTGATAAAAAATTATGAGTGCAAGCTTACTGTAAAGTCTGAAGAGCCTTTCTTTATTAAGCCATATCCAATCCCTTTGACCAAAAGAGATGAAGTGAATAAGGAGATAAACCGAATGCTAGAGTGGGGGGTAATAGAGAGGTCAAGGAGTCCTTACAATAATCCCTTGGTTGTGGTAATAAAACCGGACAATTCTGTGCGACTAGTGCTAGATGCTCGCACATTAAACAAGCATTTAGTAACAGAACGGGATCATCCTCCACCTATCAGTGAGTTGTTGCACAGGTTTAAAGGTAAAAGATATATTTCGTCTATCGATCTGACTGCGTCCTATTGGCAAGTCCCGCTTTCAGAAGAATCCCGGAAATACACTGCCTTTCTATTTGATGGCCGTTGTTATAACTTTCGAGTGTTACCATTTGGGTTAAATATTTCTGTGGCTACCTTTATTCGTGCTTTAGATAGTGTGTTAGGAAAGGAATTGCTTGAACAAGTAGAGATATACGTAGATGATATTCTTATAATGTCAGAAACACTTGAGGAACATTGGGTGCTACTTAGAAAAGTTTTAGAAGCATTGAGAAAGGGGGGCTATGACTATTAAGTTAAAGAAATGTACATTTTTGCAAAAAGAGGTTGAATTTTTAGGCCATCGGATTACACCACAGGGAATCTTGCCTAGTAATGATAAAATAAATGCCATTAAGAATTTTCCCCGACCTAGAGATAAAAACAACTACAGAGTTTCTTTGGATTGTGTGAATACTATAGGAGATTTCTTCAGGGACAAGCTTTAAATAGTCCAGCCTTAAGAGATTTGGTTAAAAAAAGTGTCAGGTGGGTGTGGTCCTCAGAGTGTGAAAGAGATTTTCAAAAAATCAAAGATGACTTATGTAATTCCAATATCCTCTATTATCCAGATTGGGATCTAGATTTTTGCCTTGCCGCAGATAGGTCTGACTATGGTTTAGGAGTTCATGTCTTCCAGGAAGTGGAAATCAATGGAGAACCGGATTTTAGGACTATTGCCTTTGCCAGTAGAAAACTACAACCAGCTGAAACTAGATACACAATTACGGAAAGGGAGGCCTTATCTATTTTGTGGGGTTTGACTAAGTTTAGGTACCTACTGTTAGGTAGAAAAATTATTGTATATACAGACCATAAGGCTCTTTCATTTTTGTTAGAATGTAAGTTAGTCCACAGTCGGTTAACCCGTTGGGCATTGGTTCTGCAGGAATATAATTTAGAGATTCGATATAGACCTGCTAGTAAAAATCAAGTTGCAGATGCTTTGTCACGTCTACCGTTAGGTCTAGATTCTGAAAAGCGATGTCTAGGACCACAGACTGAGGTTAGAATTGCTTATCTAAAAGGAGTACCGTATGAAACTGAGGTTAAGTGTTCCTTGCGACAAATCAAAGACGAACAGGACAAAGATGTAGCTATAGTAGTAGTAAAAACTAATCTTGATAGCCCAGAACACAGAGATAAGCTTCAGAAATATTATACTTTGCATGGGGAAGTATTGTTTAGAAGGACTAGTGAAGATGAGGATAATTGGAAGTTATGGCTTCCAGAAAGTTTGGTTGAAAAAATTGTTTGGCATCACCACTATAGTTATGGGCATTATGGGCCATCCAAGTGTTACCGAGTGTTAAGGGAAGATACATATTTCTATAATATGAGAAGGAAGATTTCGAAGCTATTAAAATCTTGTCAAGTGTGTCAAAGGTCTAAAATAGATAGTGTTAAACGAGTGGGGAAAATGCAAAATATCATCCCAAGTAGTGTATTGGAATTAGTTTCTGCTGATGTTCTTGGCCCGCTACCCATGTCTCGGGGAGGGGTGACCCAAGTTTTAGTTTTATTTGATGTTTTTTCCAAATTCGTTAAACTTTACCCTGTAAAGAAGTCTACGGCTAAAATTTTGGTCAGAAAGGTGATTGATGAATATTGTCAGAAGGTAGGTAAACCTAAGAGGGTGCTTTCGGACAATGCCCCGCAATTCACTAGTAAAGTGTGGACAGAAAAACTTGAACAAGAAGGAATAGAGGTTATACATACTTCTGCTTATCATCCAGCAGGAAATCCCGTAGAACGCCTAATGAGGGAAATTGGACGTTGGTTTAGGACATATTGTACAGACTAACACAGTAAGTGGGCATGTGAAGTAGAAAATTTTGAAAATGTAATTAACTCTATACCTAGTGATACAACTGAAATACCACCCATTGAGCTGATGTTTAAGAAACCGGCTAACAGATTAATTCGAGAATGTGTTAGTTTTCCAAATAGGAAGAATTTCAACTATGAGGAAAAGGTAGCTTTAGCTCTTAAAAATGTAAAGGAAAAGGCAACAAGGAGAAAGAAAAGGCATGATGAAGGTCAGAAGTGTACAGAATATAAAGTGGGTGATTTGGTGTTAGTTGAAGTTCATAGTAAGTCGTCAGCTTTGCGACAAGAGACTCGTAAGTTTAACCGTTTGTTTGAAGGCCCTTTCAGGATAGAGTCTATACCAAGGAAAAACTCTTATGAGCTAATTGACCCTGAGAGTGGTAAATGTAAGGGTGTGTATAATGTTGAAGCCCTAATACCCTTTTATGAATAAGTGATCACTTATGAAATGTGCCACTGTATGTGTAAATGTCTAATTTGTAAATAAGTATGTCAATTGATGCATGTAAATAGTTTGTGTGAGTACTTAAGCTCAGATGCAGATGTAAGCATTTCAATGTATAATTTGTGACAGTTTTGTGTAGAGACTTTTGGTATTTTCATGATGTTGTGACTTTCTACATTTTGATGACAAATTATCAGCTGTAAAATGTAAACAGACTGGTGTAATTAACAAGCAGACATCAAGTGTGTAATTTGGAGTGAAAAAATTGTAACTTAAGGTGATGGCATTGAACGTTTGTTGTGTAAACACAGTAAATGATAAAATGATTGGATCTGAGAAAAGACAATTATTGTAAAATCAGTGTCATGGACTATGTGCAGATGTTGTATGTGATGAAGAATTGTATTTGTTCATTGTAAAAGTCATTATGGTTGATTGGTTGTAATCTGTTCGTGTCTGCATTATGTGTACATTCAACCTGCTTAGATTCGTGACGGATTCAATCAATTTTATCTGTGTAAAATTAAGTGAATCCTGGGGAGGGGTTGTAACAGCCCTAATACCTGAATTTTGAATAATATTGTACTGTGTGAAATATTTGTAGTGAGCCAAAGTTTGCTTGAAAGTGATTTGATATGTTAATTTTGTAATTTCTTGTAAATAAATGTATATAGACTTTGTTTTAGGTAAGAAAATTATTTAAAGACCATTTAATATGTTTAAGAACCGAATGATGCAAGAGAATTTATTAAAAGTTTGTAATTACTTGTATTAATGTATGTTACGATGTCTACAGGACAATTTTCCACCATTTGAAAGGATTTCTGTAAATAATTTTGTATTTAAGTATCTATAATTACCATTTCTAATCATTTTGTAATGTTATTAATTAATTTTGTATCAATTCCGATTGTTTTTAATATGTTTGATTGTTTGAGTGATTGTTAATGATCGAGAAATATCGGGCGGATGCCTTTGAAGAATTCTCGTAATTTCGATAGACTCTATATAAACAGATCGCCTGGACAGAGAGTTTAGTAAGTGTTATTTACTTAAATTATTAATTTTATTCATATCTCCACGTCAGATATACAGTTTCTTAATGAAGAGCTTATTTGTTGATCACTTAAGCCTAAGAAGGGATTTTCTGGTGTGAAAAAGTATGACAATCATTTATATATTTAGAGGATTAATTTCCATGACTAGATTAGCATCGACATTCCCCTTCTGGTTAGCGTACAAAATGTGTGTTACATCTTCGGAGAGCTGCAAATTTACGATCAATAATTAATGTATTTATATTTAAAATAAATTAATTAAATGATGCTATAACGGCCCTCAGACCCAAATCTTTCATGAAATTGTAGTTTAAGAATTATTTGTAGCAAGTTCGGAGTTGAGTAAATATGGTTTTACATATTTTTCTTGCAATTAATTGTGAATTTGTGTAAATAGACTTTGTTTTACGGAAATAAATTATGTAAATACTATTTAATATGTTCAATGATAGTACCATGCATGAAATATTAGTTAAAAGTTTGTACTTCTAAGTTTTGAGCCACGATGCTTAGAGGACAATTTGTTACATTTTGGACCGATTTATGTGGATAACTTTGAGTGCAACTATCTATGTCATTTCTGTGCATTTCATAATGATTGTGAATGATTTTGTATTCATTCTGATTGTTTTAAAGTGATTTTAGTTGTTTAAGTATTGTTGGAATTTCAGTCTTTGAAGTCTTTGAATTATTCTGGAATTTTCTGTGAAACCTATATAAGTGATCGGCAGAGACAAGTTTTAGTATTCAGTATTCAGAATTCAAAGTATCGAGAGTAGTAGTTGTTTGAACGTTATAATCGCTGTAGCATCTGTTTACATTTACACCTAGTATCTTTGGAGTCTGATATCTTAAAGGAAAATAAACAAATTTGTATCTGAGTCTTCTTGGACAAGTTATTTCATTTTATAATACGAGATACCTATCAATGTGTAATAGAGAGGGAAATATCATGATTATGTAATATATTACGTAAGAATTTTTTAACACTTAATGAGATGAAATTATATTTATATAACTGATTGATGACGCGGTAAGTTGAAATCTGGAGGTTTTGTTCTCGCCTAAAATATTAATTTATCATACAGTTTTTGGAAATTTTCAACTTTTAATCAGTTTAACAATAGAATCAATAATCCAAACTGCGTTATACTCATCGCTGCGTAAACTGTGAAATGATCTCTGACAGTTATGGGCGGGGTACGAAGAGAGAAGACTGTGTGGAGGATGATGGATGAGAGACACTCTTAAAGAAGAGAGCGTAAGCGGCGTGGTGCCTACCCGCGTGAAGGACGCAACCCACCACACAGCCCAGAGCGGGGGAATCAATGTTCTCTCGCCAAGCGTCCTTGACACACGCGACGTGCAGGAACGTCGACCCTCGAGGTTGAAGCAAAAACTTCCAGACCAGGAGAGGTTATCCGTAATGATACTTTTCAGAAATAGCATTTTATTCCTAAAATTAATTGTTGGGGGAGGGAGGGGGACATTGATACTTGTTCATCATTGTATCTATAGGTTGTGTTCAGAATATATACTCTCTGATGTCACTCGTTGCAGAAAATTCTGAAAACTTCAATCACTTAATACAATACACAGCTTAAATACTAGGTACAAATAAAACTCCCGAAAGACTTCACATTTTTCCAATGGTATAGCGAACGATAAAATTTGCTGGAGAATCGGAACAAACTGTCTTCTCCCAGCAAATTTGTTTGCTAAATTGTGACAATTAGAAGACTACACTGAAATATTTCTTGCTTAGTAATTGATTTGATTAAGGAAGACAATGAAATTGAAGCTTGCGTACGTATAGGAAAAGGAATTTTAAATTACTAGTTAAAAGAACACGCCAATGCAACTGTTTAGTTTAATTTATTGCTGCGTCGTACGCGTTTCACCTCTCATCGAGGCATCATCAGCGACGAATTATTTACATTTGTTACTCTGGTATGCAGATAATTCGTCGCTGATGATGCCTCGATGAGAGGTGAAACGCGTACGATGCAGCAATAAATTAAACTAAACAGATGTATTGGCGTGTTCTTTCAACTAGTAATTAATTAAGCAACTGTGAAAACATGGTCTGCAACAACATCGCATTGAATTTTAAATTGTTTACACTAAAAGATTCGGCGATTCTATTATGGAATCTGCTCATAATCCCAGAAAATGACACTTATAATTTAAGATCACATATAAAATCCAGCAATTAAAAATAAATTATGTGCTTTGCAACCAGCAAAAGCATGTGGAATTGAATTTACAAATAATTAAAATGTTCTTTTCGGGGACTTCTATTACTGGACTGAAAAATGGTATCTAGATCCCAGATGAAATTAAAGCGAAGATATTGTAATCTAATGTATATCTGAAAAGTTAGCTGAAGTTCGATATAAATCGTATTGTAAAGCGATCCATGTTTGTGGTTCATAAGAACTAATGTTGTGGAAGCTGCGGAAGATCTGGTTCAAAATATTTTGATGGAACCATATTTTCATGGAACACATGTCGTGTTAAAGATATTGAAAATCTTCTTAAAAATGCTGGAAGAAACAGAAGGTACTTTTTAACAGGATAAAACAACACATATTATCATCCTCTTGTTTGTTACTACGGTTAAAATAGAAAAGAATATATATGGCTATCCTAAATCGGCGTACAAAACTAGTAAGTTTGGTAAAGTATACGTTCTTATAGTGGATTATTGAAATAATTTTTTTTTTTTTGAAGAAATCGAAATTCAAACAGGTGACTTTTAATATCATCCTTGTGTCAAGAATCATAATATAGTGAAATAAGGGCAAAATTTTTAATTCTGACGCATAACCATTTCTTAAACAATTTTTTTTAACTTTAATGTTTGAAAACTTGAACAAATCTCATAATCGTGTAAGTTCTTGTTTCATTTATCCCACTATTATAAAACTTAACTTAGTCCACACCCGAAGGTTGGTTGGATCCTCCCGAAGGAGGCATACTAAGCCATTGTGTCAGAGGAAGGACGGCCAGTTCCTTTCCTCTGGTACCTTATTATATATAGTTTTTAATAAAATTTAGTTATAATGTAGGAGAGAACCTCAAAGCTAGATATGCTATAGTGTAATTAACATACTACTACAAAAATAAGTTCGGTGTTGCACATTTTAAAGCCACCGCAAAGTTTAATTTTGTCTTCTTAGCGCCTTGTCCGGTTATTTCGTCTTGAATAGTTCTTAAGAAAGAAACCAATAGATAGAGCACGAAGCACTCGGCGGTATATTTCATTTCAACACTGAGAGTAAAGCTGTGTTGATGTGTATGGTCTTTTTCTGTTTTTTACTTCTTTTTCTTAACCTAGTTTAGTCGGAACTATAAACGGATACGTAATTTTCCTGTGTGGAATGTATAAAATTTATATTCAGAACATTCGCTCCAAATAAATTTGTATTTTTGATTTACCTATTCTGAATCATGAATCAAGTACCCGTAATACTTTGATAGAGTGTAGTTTATTTCTAATATATCTCATGATTTACACTGCAACTGAAAGGAGACACATTGCACGTGAGAACGATGGAAGGCATAGAGGAATTTTTGACGGAGACGCGAATTATAAATGAGGAATAAAAATCAAATGCATATTTCATAGTATTGTTATATTCAAGGTTACTGTGTACGAAACAAAAACATGTACTTACACAATAGGTACAGTAAGACTTCTGACAAGTTCAGCGTATTACATAGTATTTACAGTTAGCAGAAATTAAATTACCGTGTACTTTTCAGCTAATTCTATTATTGGACTGAAAAATAGTGTCAATATTTGCTCCAGATCCCCGACGTTTCTATCATATGAAACCAAATTTTATCTGCTGGCCTCCTGGTCCTTAATGATAAACAGTAGATGGTGATGGTGCAAACTATCATAGCTCATAGAGTCACACAAAAATAGTGCAGATCTGTTGATGATTGAATGCAGTAAACTTTACACAAGATTCCTTTGGGATTTTTAACGCATGCTCTGCTTCGACTCTCAGATGTTCTCACTCCTCATTAGGCATTTAACGTTGTGACGTCGTTGATTGCGTAAAGTATTAAATCGTTTAGCTGTTATTTTGCAATAAATTATGCATTTAAATCCAATTATTTTTCGCAAAGTTTATATTAAAATAAGATATATTGTAAACTATTAGTAATAATATCAACATTTGTTACCCATAGTTATAAAAAGGCTCTCGACATAAATGATTTAAACACGGGAGAACAAGAGGACCCATGTATCATCGAAGGTAAGAATCGATATACTGTCGTTGCAATATTTTACTATCGTTCGCAGCCTTACACTGTTCGATTAGTGTCAATGTGCGACTGACTGCATGTATGAACACCAGTGCAGCTGCTCAGATATAATTCCAAACTATATTTTACCATTGGTTTAAAAAGGGTTAACCCTTTAGATTTATTAAAATATAAACATTTTATTTTTAATACATGAATAAAAGAATTATCTATTACAATAAAAAAAAAATTTGGAAGCAGGGTGTATGAGTATATCAACTTATAAATAACAAATTGCAGAAATGAATCTTAATTGCTTTATAAATATCTTGATGATGGGGCTTGGAGGGATGTTGGTCAAAAAATTAGGAATATTTCATGGAAGGGGAAAGGCGACCATGACCACAAGCTTGCGCTCGATTTCATGCATGAGCGAGTGGGAAAATTTTCTTTTGTTGGTAAAGATGTGAGGGACTGGAACAAATTGTCAAGTGATGAATAATGTTCCAAAAACGCTTAAGGAGTTTAAATTTAAAATTTGTAAATCGGAAAAATAAATAGGGGGGAAAAGTAACATTCCAATTATAAGAGAAAATTTAGATATAAATATAAAGGGGTAATAAGATCTCTTGGAGAATTGCCATCCAAGCGTAGCGCCATTGCAATTACATTAATTAAAACAACACAACCAATATAACGCTGATAGTATTTTTGTATCGTTAATATAATAAGTTGTTTACCTATAAACCGTTAGTTTTGTATCTGTATCTGCAAGTAATAAATAGGGATTAGAACCGTAAATCAATCGGTACTAAGTGACGACAATTTACCCTAACGTAATATGTGCACCATGGAGTTTAATACTCCCCGTTACCCCAAATAAACTATTTTGCTGGTTTCTTTTTTTATTTTAAAAATTAAGTAATTCATGTAGAGAGTGGGATCAAGTTTATGCGCCAATTATTCAAGTTAATATCTGCAACACTCCACCTTTTTTCATCCCTTTTCATCTTCAAATTAAGAAGAATATTCTTGGAAGAGTATTTTACGTGCTTCAAATAGTGGGTTCATGATAACTGTCATCAACTGCTCCTGTACTAAAAATTCGATAAATTTTGCTGACTTACAACGGAACAAATTGTGAATTATCTTTTATTAAAGATTAGTTCATAATCTCCACACTTACTTTCCAGGACTTTTCTTGTATGCTTAATTTCTGTTCTTCAAGTATAAACAATTTCAACAAATTCATCGATTCTTCTGTTATAAGGTTAATAATCATCAACACAGCATGTTTACAGTTATATTATAATAGTGACTGTCTATTATCCTTAACTTCACTTTCTGTTTTGTCGCTTGAAGAGAAATAACTTGATGCTGCCCTGTCAAGTTATTCGATTCGTGGCCTGGTGAACAACGCCCGGGAGATAGGCTACACCGCAGTTCACGTTGCCCCCCTGGAGGACGGCCGCCACCGTGACACGGCGCTCGAGGGCGGGAGGGATCGAGGCCCGCGCCGCTGTCCTGCCTGCCAGGTATTCGCAATCTCGGGGCGACCGTACGACGCGCGAGGCATGACGGGAATGCGCCATATCTACCTACATGACGTCACCCTCTAGGGACTGCACAGTGGCGAACATCTCAACGCAAGGAGAGAGCAGTCAATCCGAATATCATAAGATTTGACAGCCAAAATGAAGGTTAGGATTATGACGGTGACACCTATCATATGTGAAACAGAAACATTACGAACATAAATCAATATTTTGATCCAAGAATTCATCGTCATGGAAGGATATATTATATTCAGTAAACAAATCACTTCAAATAAGTTGGTCAATTAATTTTCCTCCAGTCAAAAAGATGGTGATCCAATATTGTCTGTATCACTAATCCTTTAATTTTAGTATTACAAGGTTTGCAATGCGACCTTGTAACTAGCACATACGTAATTTTTCTATATGACACTAATGCCAGATAACTTTTTATAAGTAACAATAGCAAACAATGGAACAATATTTAGATACAACACCGTTCTCCGCGGAAGCTAATTCCAGATCACTATTCATGCGTCAAATTTTGAAGAATTATAACGTATCTGTGAAGGAAGTAGCGTAAAAATTACTCTACGTCTTCATCTGAAGTATTGTTGCGCTGTATAGGATCCGCATCGTAAAGGATTTATTAAAAGTATCAATAAACTGCAGATTTGTGACCGTTTTCCACAATTCTTATCAAAATGCCACAGAATTGATACGGAGATTGGATTTGGATTCATTGTAAACAGACGAAATAGTTTCCGCATAAATATATCGCGTAATATTAGAACAACATCCGTCATTAATGAAAGCACAGACATACTTCTCCCATAAATATTACAGGATAACAATAACAGAAGAATGAAATGCCTTAATTATGATTACATGAATACTATATTCCGTCGTGCAGTTAGAGATTGTAATTCACAGAAAAGAGATTCGTTTTGTGTATATCCTATTACCTACATTTTTCTGCTAGATGCGGAGAATATGTGTAGATGCAGATTAAATTAAATTAATCGGCGCCAATATACCCTGATCTGAACGAGCGTAGGAAATGTGTTGAATACAAGGAACAAATTCATAGTATATTGTATTTTTCTTATGGCCCTGTAAGCAATATCGTATTTAGGTAACATTAATCTTATCAGTGATATCCAAAGAGACGCATAAGGCGCTAAAATATGAAGTTTCAATGATTTCGGTAACTAAAAGATTTGACAATAGGCACTGGCTTTCAGTACTAGAGGATGTACAGAAAATCCACACATCGTTTCTCACGGTTAGTTTTTATGCAAATATACTAGAGAATCTAGATAACTATCCTCGTTCTTCGTCTTAGATTGTATTCACCTCTAATCTCTGCTCAGTCGAGCATTCCACACGAGTACTGTAGTATGGCGTGAGAAAATACAAGTGGAGCACTCGAAAAAAGTGATACAAACTAAGCGACTCCATATCATTTCACGTGCGCGCATTTTTATGTGTTCTAATTTTTTCAGCTTCATTGTTGAAAATCTACTATAAGAGGAAGACCAGAAACCGTATAAGAACCTAAGGCCTTTAAAAACAGTTAAAAAATTGTCTTTACAGATTGTTATATACAGACATATACTTTATCTATTGGGTGATATTACTACACAAACCACTAAAAAATGAAATTCATTAGTCCCGTTTCAATTATTTTTTATTATGCTTATGGTTCGCCAACGTCGATGTTATTACAGGTGAAAATGAACTGGGGCCAGGTACGGAATGTAATTCGGTGATAGCCTTTTAAAGGAACCATACCAACATTCGCCTGGAGTGATTTGGAGAAACCGTGGAAAACAAAAAATCTGGATAACCGGACAGGGATTCGAATGTACGTCCACCATAATGCGTTAACGCTCACCAATCACGTTATAATATTTTGTACT
Organism: Vandiemenella viatica; assembly: GCA_031002005.1. Lineage (NCBI taxonomy): Eukaryota > Metazoa > Arthropoda > Insecta > Orthoptera > Morabidae > Vandiemenella > Vandiemenella viatica. The sequence continues at coordinate 120,974,586 of JARYHS010012519.1, read as the reverse complement.
CTTTACTAACCTTCTTGCTAGTGTTTAAAGTTCCAATATTTCTTCTTTATACCTCCAAAAGAATAAAGATAACCAACAAAAACATTCACTTGGTTTTTATATTAACTTCATTAATTTATTATTTCTTTTTGTGCACAGATACAACTCGCAGTTTATCTAAACGTCCACCGTGCATATCACTTTCATCTCTTTGCCCAAAGATCTCCCTCCTGTACTGTTTATCGTCCAGAGATTTTCATGTACTTTGTTAACGATGCGTGAATTTCTTTGACACAATACTTAAGAGATAATAATAACACGATATAAAGCACTTTTATCAACGTACACATATAATCAGCTTAACATTCATCAGATACAAAATAGTGAATCGAAAATACCACTGTCAATAAGCAATTCCCACAGAAATAACAAAAAAAAGAAACATTAATTAGTAACTCTTCAAAAACTAAAAGGCTGTGTATCCTTACAACGTTCGGTTTTTAATTCCTCAACTAAACCTAAAAAATCTAACTAAATTAGTCATACGGGTATAAACTGTTAATCATGATTTTAATGAGCCAGAATATTTTTTCACTTCTAACGTAAGGAATTTGAGATTCTATTACTATATTATTATAGGTATATTTACGTAAGGATGAACTACAACGACAGGCTTAAACCCTCTGGTATGGTGTGCGAGCTAAAGCACCACCACTCTGGCCTGTTAAAGTACTACGGCCTCATGTTCAAATCCCATACAGGACGTACCGAGCGTCCTGTTTATGGCTGTTAGGCGGTTTCCTTTACTCGCTTAAGCAAATATTAGGATAGTCTCCGATCTCCACTTCATAGATTAAACGTTTCATATACAAAATATACACTTGACATCAAGAACATAAGTTAACGTTTCACAAACAGATGGAAAAACTTTATTTCCTTTAGTAAGATAGTCGAAAACCTGATTTAAAAAAAAGAACAACGTCTACATTACCGAAACATGACCGCACACGCACTGTGCAAAAGAGGGGGTCATAAATTTTTAAACTTAAATTTAAGGCAGAATGAATAAAAACTAATCATTGATCACTTATCGGGGCGAAGATATGTTAACAAATGTTTCACAAACATACAGAAATGTTAAAATCAAAATTTTGCATGAATTCGCCGAATCGTCAGCACCGTGGGATAAGGATAAAATAAAAACCATTCTAAGAAAACAAGAAATTGTTCAGAAATAAAAAAAGATCTGTTAAATCTTCATTAAATTGTCTAGAATTTTGTTTTAATTCCCACCAACGTTTCTCAAAATTTTTCATATCTTTTTTCGGTAATCTTAATTATTAGCATTGGAGCGATTTAATCGTCTTTCCCCATTTCCGAGTGCCCTCACTCCCCGCGCCTCCCTCGGGACACCTTTCCATCCACCTTGGAGCAACCTGGCCTCCTCCCCAGACTTAATTCCATTTCCGCTGAATTTTAGCAGAGCTGTGAGCGTTGAAAGCTTTTGCTCTAACGTACGATAACGGAGTAAAGCATTGTGTTGATGTAAGGGCGGTGTAATTCTATTGTAAATGCTTTCACAAAACATCTTAACTGTAATTTGATTGCAGGCGCATCTTCCGCTTTCGTGCTGAATTGCAAAATTCCATTACGGACCAAATTCGTCAGCTTAAAACGGGACTCATAATTTGTCGTCACCTCAACAGGAGACAAATGGCAGTGATTTTCACACTGTGTGTATCATAGGCAAAACTGAACAAAGGTGCAAATCTAGCAATCAATGAGTAACGACTCAATTTTCTCATGATAATATATCAGTTCTCTGTTATTATTAAAATTTAATTTAATCTATTTCTATGCTTATTTATGAAATGGATATGTATTTTTATTAACCATTCAAGTGAATAAATATTGAACAGGCGATTTACGAAGAAAAATTACGTCCTCAAAATGTTATTCCATTAGACGTGCACTACAAAATTACATTGAATCGTTTATCGGGTTACACAAACTTCTTATTCAGTTTAAAATCTCGGTGAGGAATTCGAGTTCAACGCCAGATGTCATTTTCAGAAAGAGCTGATTGACTGTATTGAAAAATATTAACCTTCGTGCATTTTCAGTAATTATAAGAACTGTATTTGTCCTAACAAGTAATTTAAAAAATCCACTACATCACTCTGAATTCATTTCTGAAACGAACGCCCGATAACAGCAGTGCAATACAAGAGTCACATCCATATTCAGTCTTTCATGAAAATTTTAAGCTGCTAAATGTATACGCTGAATTTCATGATGAAATTATTTTAACCAAAAAAACGAACAACAAATTGACTCTTATATCTAAATGCAGTCTTTTTCTTTCAAATGCCCTAATGACATACTTTTAAGAAAATAAATTTAAAAAAAACTCATTTTTAAGCTGTTAATGTTTTTGGATGTTGATAGGTATTAAACGCGTTTTGATATAGTGAAAAAGTTGTGGTAGCGAAGTATGGTCTTTCGGAATACCAGAAAAAAGTTTGAAGCTTTCAAATGTGGTGCTATAGAAGGATGTTGAAAATTAAATCGACAGAAGTACGAATAGAACATGTTTTGGAAATGATGGGCGAATAAAAAATATTGTCGAAGAGTCTTGTAGAGAGAAAGGATGGTATGTTACATTTTAAGACATGCGGAATTGTTTTCGAATTGAGGGAACATTGGAAAGTAAGTACTGTAGAAGTAAACAGAGATTAGAACATTGAAGCAAACAACTGAGGACGTGGGTTCGAAGTTGTATGTTGAGATGAAGAGGTTAGCGTAGGATAGGAAGGGCTGGAGGATTGCGTCAAAGCAGTTGAGTGACTAATGACAGCAAAAAAAGTCTAGAAACGTTATGTTTAAACATTAAATTTATTTTCAAAATAGTAGAATTTTGAAATTTTTACTGTATTTCTGTCCATTCTTGAACAGATTTTATCAAAACTGCACGTTGTGAAAGTTTGTGTCATTGGATAATAATTATGATGCTCTTATTCAGATTTCCCCATGATACAGAAGCCATACCGTAAAACCTGGAATATACTTGAACGCGGATCAAGTAAAAACCAAAGAACCAATTTCAAGGAAACTATACACAGCGATAGCTTTTGTCACGTTAGTGATAGCTTGTGTTATGTTTTAGTGTTACGTCGGTAAGCTGACAAAAATGTAAAATTTCCACAAAATTGATAATTCCATAATAGAAACTATTCATTTAATATTTGCTGTGTAAGATTTCTAACAGTCCAAATGATTGGCTATAAATAAGTTAATGTATGATGCAAGCGGAGCTGCTTTGAACTTAATTCATTTCAATGATAATAAATAAATAAATTAAGTAAACTAACAAATAATTTACTTAAGCAGATTACTCTGTTTTAGTGTTTTCATCACTGGTGTTCATTCATCTTTTTTTTTTTAACATCGAGGTCTTTAGAGACGGGAAAGGATTGGGGGGGGGGGGTGGCAAGGAATTAGAAGGAATTCGGCCATGGCCTTTTGAAGGAAGCATCACGGCATTTGCTTGGAGGTTCATTCAGCACACTATTTTACCAAATGTTGGGAAATTAATTATAGTAATTTATTTTTACTTGGAGGAGAGAAACAAGATTATCGCTTGTCCACGTGTTTTTTTTTTTGTTTTTTTTTTTTTTTCGTGTCCAGGACATAGCATTTCAAGTTGAAACAGAACAAATAAAATTAATTAATTAATATTAGGCTTATGGACTATAGAATACAATTAGATGGAGTGTGACCAGAATTCCGCAATCCTGACGGCCTTCTCATTTGCCCTAAAAAGGTCGTCGATAGTGCAGGTTTCAGGTAGATTCCTGCATACCAGAAGATGTTGTGGGTCCTGCAGCTCACCACATTCACATAGTTCGTTTTCAGTAGTGCAACCCCATTTTTTGATATTAGAACTACATCGGGAAACTTCAGTTCTTATTCTATTTAATGCCTTCCATATGGCATATGGCTGATTACACCTCGCGGCCGGTGCCTCTTTGATATTCTTCCAGTGCCCTTCAGGAAACGAATTTCGCCATAGTTGTACACGGCGTACTCCAAGTGAAGATGTTACGGCTGTAGTTAACTGTAAGACGCTCTTTCTTGACTTTAGCCTTGCAGGTTGAGGTTCGTGTCCAAACAAAGGGTGTCTGTGGTCTGTTTCCTGTTTCCTCTTCTCCCTCTCTGCAGCTGTTTTCCTTCGAATGTCAGGTGGTGCTATATGCGTGATTTGGTATATTTTGCTGACAGGAGTTGGTTTCACGCAACCTGTTACAATGCGGCCAGTATCATTCAGTGTTATATCAACCTGCCTGACATTTGGCTGTGCTCCCCAGAAGGTACTTGTAAGTTTTCCGATGATGTTGTTCCGGGCGGATACTTCGAGTTTCAGAAAAGCTAGTGAAAAAATACTTTTCACCATCAAACTGTTTTATTCTTTTCTACGGCGTTTACTTTTGTAAGAAATATAATGGTAATGCGTTGTGCTACCACATCAGTTATACCATTAAGTGATAAGGTTCGTATGTGGCAATTCCGCCAAAACACTATCGGTAAGTGATTTGAAAGAGGAGCTGGGCTTGGAAGACATGAGGCGAGTGAAGATAGTGCTGGAAGTGGGTAAGGCGTATGTTGTGACAAGTATAGATAGATATTACCGAGCACATTGGGTGCGCGGTTACGCACCGGCCTCGCATTCTCGAGGTCACGGATTCGAATTCCCGTCCGGCTTTCCTGATATTTGTTTTCCACAGTTTCCACAAATCACACCTAGTGGGATGGTGCCTTCATAGGGTCATGTCCAAATTCGTTCCCGTTCCTTTCCCCCATCATCTCGACGTCACTGTGGCGTAAATCCTTCAACCTTAACAATTTATCAACTCTCTGGAACTATTTCTTAATTCCGAGAATGGGATGTGCACTGGTCACGTTATATTGGCTTATACACAAGGAAACTTCCTGATTATACTCGAAGGAAATGTAAGTACACCTATAGGAAAAAAGGGAATATTACTGCGAGCAAAGAAGTTCACATAAACTCAAGCCCTATTGCTCCGGCTCAATGAAGTTGGGTACAGTACTAAAATTTTCCTCCGTTTTGCACCACGTGATTGTCTGTTGTCAGCTAATAGTTGTAACGTATAGGTGTGAGCAAAATACGGAGGGTATATTTACAAATGTAAAATATGCATGTGCTATTTTAAAGATACAAGTTTATCTGCTGCTGTGGAACAACAGAGCACTTAGCAACATTTAAAGTTCAGATTCGGCAAGATATGTCAAGCGACATATCAAATGTATATTCCGTAATTGATATGCACACTGTGGTTCTAATAAGTGGTAAGAACGATCTCTACAGTCCTGGCCACATGACCGTTTAAGATTTTTTTTAATGCTTGGATAGAGTATGAAGGAAAAAAGGTTCACATGATGAACGTTGATCACGAAGCCAGGAAACGTTAAGACGTTTTTAAGCTAATAACTTTGGAACGAGGCAAGGATATCAACCTGAACGCACACGCATCGATACTATTTATTTGTTCATGAAGCTAAAAAGAAAATTCTGAAATGTGTGGGTATGCATGACATATGCATTAGAAAACTTAACAGCTCAAAGGCATGTCTCCATCGTCTCGGCAACACCGCCTCACTTGATCCGTGGAGAGTGATTTCCAATCACTGTTTTGACCATCCCACTCTTAGTTCAGCTTCACAGGGAAGCCCCAGCAGGTAGGTAAACACAAGCTGATGTGACTTTATTTTCGAAAATATGAAGGATGCGTCGTGTTATTTCCTCATCTTTTTTGCTCACAAGGAGCGATTTCTCTACCACCTTTCCTCAAAGACATCTGTATTTAAGCGGTATCACTGCGTTAGTGGCTTGAAGAAGAAATAAGCTGCACTAGTGTCACTACACAGAAATCTAAAAGGCCATTAAAACATTCAAAAACTTTCCTCTGCCTACCACAGTAGAAATACAACCAAACGAAATCAACAACAAAAAATAATGAAAAGATAAAAAAAAGTCAAAGTAGAGTTGTATTCCATTGCATGAACCTTTTTTTCTGTGAGATATACATGATGTAAAAAGTAAATGCGTTTTATATTGCTTGCCGCGTAACAAAGTTCCGTTTTTTCTTTTGTCGTTTCTAAACCTCCAGTTTAACAAAGCACGGAGAGTTCACCGATGAGGTCACAAAGCTGAGATGAAAGTCATATTATGTGTCAGTAAAAATTCCATACCTAACTACACTTCGATGGTAAGTAGATTTTAGTATATGGCTATTCAAAGTGGTCATAATCTTGTCGACAATCACGTATAAACGCTTTGAAGTAATTTTTACCCAGGCGTCCAGAAAGTAAGAACTAATTAATTTTTTAAAAATTAGGAAAGATTTTTTTCGTAACTGTTGTTACATACATTACACTAAATTTATAGGTAATCACAATTTTTATTGAGGTATACATCGTTTCGTGAAAACAGCATTTCTATTCCGACGATGAACAAATTCACTGCCATCCCGTTCAGCCATCTTTTCACTAGATGACCCTTGCGCAAATTTCGTGTATAAAATACGATGAATAGTGAGGTAGATGGTTTCTAACAGGATGAATGAAGAACCGACTCATTTGTAACAATTGATTATTTGTTAAGTGTAATAGGAATGTAACGAAATACCTACAGCATATTAATAAACAATTAAGAAAAACTTCTGGACGCATGAAACATACATATGACAAACTGTCACTAACCTTAACGGAATTCAACAAATTGAACAAAATACACTAAACGTATACATATTTCTGTGATACATGTTGCTGTGGTGATATGTGCTGCGGCTTGGCTCTGAGCTGTCTCATGCGCGCGTCCTACATAGTAATTATTTTTGGGCTTTCACGGTGAAATTCCGAAATCTTTCTTTCTTAATTTATGTTGTTGCCAAAGTTGAAATCTTAATCTTTAAATTGATAATTTCATTTCGGTTTAGCATCAAGAAATATAAATAGTTCGTGACCAAAAAAAAAGTATAGGAATAATGATACTTTTTCCCTTTTAGAGTATAATTACCAAAGCAGAGTCCCTAATCTTTAAAATTAAATTTCATTTCTCATTTTCGGTTAGGTATCAAAGAAGATAAATGACTCGTACCAAGAAAAACGTGCTGCGTAACTACTGATACTTTTGTCCTTGAAGGGTCGAATTCCGAAAAATTTCTTTCAAAACATGATATGATTAAAGCGGAGACCTAAATCTTTAAAATCATACCTGGGTTGAAAGAAGAACTGGTTCATTTCTGATTTACATAAATACCTGAATCTATCCGTTACCGGAATACTACTAATACCGGAATACTACCAAGCTGAACAGAACACACACAGTAAATCGATAACTCTGTGATATATGGTGCTGATATCTAACAGTATTGCGATCTTAGCCCATGCGAAAATTTTGCTCGTAAATATTTACACAGGAATTGTATAGCAAAACACAAATATTTCTTTAATAGAAACAAATATACGAAAAGCTATTTATCGTACAAAAAAGCACTGTTTATTACTGTCTCTGTGATGTATGCTGCTATTATCTTCTAATAATGCGATCATTCGTTGTCGACGGCAGCGAAACAGTTTCTTGATGTATCTGTAAAATGGACTTCTGCTATCTAGCGGCAACGCGACCAATCTTTTATTAATATCTCTGTGAGATGTGGTGCTGCCATCTACCGCTAACGCGATCAATCCTTAGCGACGCCGGCGAAGCCTTAAAGGCTTGGTCCTGAAGTGTCTCATACGCGTGACCTTGATAGTTAATGCTTTATTAATATCTCTGTGAGATGTGGTGCCGCCATCTACCACTAACGCGATCAATCCTTAGCGACGCCGGTGAAGCCTTAATGGCTTGGTCCTGAAGTGTCTCATACGCGTTATAGTTAATGCTTTATTAATATCTCTGTGAGATGTGGTGCTGCCATCTACCGCTAACGCGATCAATCCTTAGCGACGCCGGCGAAGCCTTAATGGCTTGGTCCTGAAGTGTCTCATACGCGTGATAGTTAATGCTTTATTAATATCTCTGTGAGATGTGGTGCTGCAATCTACTGTTAACGCGATCAATCCTTAGCGACGCCGGCGAAGCCTTAATGGCTTGGTCCTGAAGTGTCTCATACGCGTGACCTTGATAGTTAATGCTTTATTAATATCTCTGTGAGATGTGGTGCTTCCATCTACCGCTAACACGATCAATCCTTAGCGATGCCACCGAAGCCTTAATGGCTTGGTCCTGAAGTGTCCTTGATAGTTAATATTTTTGTTATTTAAGGGTGAAATTCCAAGAAATTTCATTCTTAAATTATAAAGATGCCAAATTGTAGACATTAATCATTAAAAAGATACCTCGTTTATATATTTTGGTTAGGTATGAAGAGAGATAAATTGCTCGTGACAAAAAAAAATGGTTTTAGAAACAATGATTATTTTGCCCCTTACCGATCGAATTCCGAAAAATTCCTTTCTTATTACATGATATACCAAAAAGGAAACGATAACATTTAAAATGATTCCCCATTAATTGATATCAGGTAGGTATTAAGGGAAATAAATGGCTCGATAGCAAAAAACACAATTTAGAAATGACAATACTTTTACCCTTTCACGTTTGATGTACGAAAAATTCCTTTCTTTGTGATTTGATCAAAGTGGAGACCTTAATCATTAAAAAATAAAACCTCCATCAGTAGTAGACCGAGCCAAGGGGTTCTAATTAGCCAGACACATCTTCTTTAGGGATTCGCAGTACTAATTTGCATGAATGTTGGTATCGTGCTGCACAACTTAAGCAGTAAGAAGTTTTTCTGGTCCCCCAAAAGAAACGTGCAAACGATTTTCCGAGCTTGAACCGTCTGTTTAAACTTCACTGTTCTGGAGTACCTGAGTTACGCCATTACAATGAGTGTTAAATGGGTAATCCACATTTCATCAGCTGGTATAATTTGATCGAGAAAACCATCGCATTCTTACAGATAACGATAAGGAATAATTGAGACAACCCCCACGCGTTTCTGCTGATGGCTAGTCGTCATCGCTTTGGACACCCACAAAGTTTTTTTATGTAATGAATGTGCTCCGCCAGTATCGATTCGTGCAAAGACATACAGACACTGACGTAATCTAAAACTTGAAGCATTTTGCAATTATCTTGTTATAAAATTCCACTTAGTTTGCAGACTTAGCGTTGCGACAATGTTCCTGTTACTGCCAACGCTGCTAACTGGTTACACAATTTGTCATCAGTAGGGGATACATCAGCTTAAAGTAGCCCTGCGGAAGGCTGCAGGTTGTGTGCCGAAGCGTTGGCAGTTGCATCAACAGCGTTAAACTCAAGAAGTACGTCGAATTTTACAGAACTATCGTAATCTGTTCGTGCAATTCAGAAATTTTGAATCTCCTGTTTTCCAGAATTTCTGTATTCCCTTCATTTATTAAGTCATCCGTTACCGAAGACGGTAATCCCTTCGTTCCTGATCGTGCACATTGGTAACCTTCCTTAAACAACCGGCACTATTGCTTCAAATTTCCCTCGTTCATGACATTTTCATCATAATCTTCAGTAAAATGTCTGTAAATTTCTGACGCAGAAACGTTTTTTGCGCGCAGGAATCTCATCACCAACCTCACTTCACAGATGGCGGGATTTTCGATTATAACGTCTATTTTGAACTGGTCTCAAGACACGGCAAGTGTCTCAATGAAAATAATGACCAGATAGCAATGTACTGTAATTTAGTAAGATTTAGCCCTAAATAAATTATTAAAATTGTTTTTAAATTTTTATGCACCTAATTGGTCCTTACTTTCTGATCGCGCCTAGTATAATGTAGCTGTCTGCTGGCTTTGTAACTAATGTACGTCATTCAAACATCAATGACGCTTGGTATTCATACAGGCTCTTCAACTTTACTTCATTCTTGAGGATGCGGATCAAAGCTGTAGCACGCTTGGCTCTGAGCACGCTGGTGCTGTTGCCTATAGATCATCCAGATTTGTGGTTTCCATGCTTTCCTGAAATCACTTCCAGAGGAACGCCGTACTGAGTCATTAGAAGCTCTAGCTCGAATTCCTCCTCCCCGTTTACTCCCGCCACCTTCTCTAGACTGTAATGACGTCGACCAGATGGAAAGCAATTTACTTCGCCCGGTGGGATTAACGAATTAACTTCAGAAATGGCAGAGGTGGAATGGACGCTAAACGTAAAGCCACAAACTCGTGAAGGCTACTCGAAGATTAATTACAAGTGTACATACCACTGATCGACAGCATCGTGTTTTAGCTGTTCTTGTGTAGCACCATACTTTAATTGTACTAAATTCCCCTAACATCGGTACTCAATACCCGGCAATTAAAAAACTCTTGTGAGAAGAGTAAATCGACAAGAATTCAAACTGCTAGCGAACGAAACCTCCTTAACGAATTCTGACATTTAATGTTGAATAATAGCTATTTTCAAAGAAATAATTCTAAAATTAATCTTAATTTAATAGCAGCTGATTACACCGCTACTAATAATCTCAGGTAGGAACATTAATTCTAGCAGCGTCACCAATGCAGCTGAAGACAAAAGGCCTTTAACAGCATTGTCAAACGCACTAACTGCATTGTCAAACATTTAGTGACATGTCAGAATAATAGTAGAAAAATAGAATTCCCACCACAATTTTATACAAGGAAAGTTCGAAGGCGTCACTACTTCGACTAACTGATAAAGGTTACTTATGACGAAAATCTGCATGGAGTCTTCAGTGAAACGAAAATAAATATATTTACAAAATTTAACCAGGAAAGACAAAATTTACTTTTTGGTCTCAAAGACCAAAACCAGATAATCTAACTGCAACTACTTCATTGATTTCACTAATAATCCCGTCTCTAATAACCTCGACGTCGACGAGGTGCAAAGCCAAGAGAAATGTCAGTTTACAGCGATTGCCGACATTTCACAAATTAAAATTGTAAAATAAATAAAATTAGGCAGCGTCATACCACATTTAAAAACATTAAACAAAAAATTTAACAGATAACAAATACTGTCACTTCTGTGACTCACAACTGTTGTGAAAGACTAAACAGCAAGAAAAAATATGATCTATGGAATTATTCTCGGTGGATGAATAGCTTATCTCGTTGGATTCGTACTTATTTAAATCCAAAGTCGATGTCCACATATATCTGAAATTCAGATTTTCACATCTTCCAAAACATCTCACAGGTGACTTCCAAGTTTTTTAAATCTGAATTTCAAATATCAGTAAATGGGTTTCAAAGGTGGAAAAGTGTTTAAGTAAACCGTGTACGCAGATAGAGCTACATGTAACAGCGAAAAATTACACAGAAGGAAAATTGTATTACGTATTCGTGTATGCAACCATCGGCATAAGAGGTCACAATGTAGATAGATTCACGCCAAACAGAAGCAAATAAATTCAAGGTGTCTTTGAGATGATCGAAGATGGAATACAATATGAACGGAACATTTGATTCTCGCTTTATATTAAATGGTGATGATCTCATTTACCCGGCTTGGTAGCTGCCACTCCTTCATAACAGATTTCTAGGGTAAATTTAATGTGATGGTTGCTCCTTGCGATGTACATGTTACTATTTTGTGTGGATGACTGTTATTATACGTATATGTTTGGTGGGTGGCATTGTGAATGAATTAATGTTCAAAGAAAGTAGAGGGTGAAACTCGGTTCCGGCACATCCGGACCTATACTTTCAAAAGAACCAAGGTGCCACAAGCTTAACGTCCCCAACCCACAGTCGAATTCCCTTCAACATTTCCGTATGCTATCAGTACGGAGAATAAGGAACCTGACTCAAGGACTTTGGTGCATAATTTGGTGGTTAGGACTTGTGTAGTACCCCCCTCTCCCAACATGAAGGACATTAAATAGGTGCCACAAACTCGTAAGAGGGATGAATTATAACAACTAGTGAGACTAGAAGATGATAAACAAATAGTCTACTTAAAATCGATATTTTTAAAACACGAAATATGGAATAATTTTTCAATGCAACATAAAAACAGCATTACGCAGTGTTCTACTGTATCAGTGATACAGCATTCGGTAAATAACTAATTCGTCCTGTCGCCACTTTATTATGATTAACTTTAAAGTCTTCGTCCTCCAATTCACGGATGGTCTTTGGTCACCAGGTGGTTTTACCTACCTCCAAAGGTTAATGACAACTGGTTTGATTGGCTTAAAAAGTTCTATGAAATGACAACACCAAATGAATCTCTCTTCATCTTTTTGTTTCGTCGATAGCTTCATAGTAACATTATGCTGGTAAGATACGAGGCTCGTCCAAAGATACTAAATCACAAATACATTTTCATGGCTGAATACTTGAAACTGTAAATAAACGGCAACTAATTGCTCACCTATGCCGCTAGATTAAATAGTCGTTAGAGAATCACCCAGAATAATACAAACAAGGCTGACCGATGTTTCTCGAGCGTTGGAAATGTTGGCGACAGTCAAAACCACAGCAAAACTTTTAGAACTAGTACAAAATTTATTCACAGTCATTATGAAACACACGGAAATGAACATTAAATATATTTTCATGTATTTACTCACACAATTATCAACAAAAACCAGTCCAAATAGGTGAGAATAGTCTTCCATATAACTTGGTTCACATCAACACTTACAAACAAACTTTAATTAATGTTTCGTTCATAATACGGTCCTTGATCGCATTACACATCATTTGTGCAGTTTGTCTCCATTAAACAATGTTTATTTACATAGCGAATATACACAAATTTACAATTAATCACACGAAAAATGTACAAATTAAAAATTAATCAACTACCATCTTGGTATACATAATTATTAAAATAAAATTTCATAAAAATGCTGAGTCTGAGGGCTGTTACATGGGATCTAATGCTTCATTCCGTTTCCTTTACCACTGAAATAAAAACAGCAATTTCCATTTTTACAAATTACGTGTATATTCAAAACTTGAAATCAAAACCCAAGGACATTAAATCACTTTTTAACTGTGGTCTTTCTGATGCAGCCCAAGAACTGTCGTTTGACAACAGATCAGCGTTAGTTAAACTCTTCCATTGTTTACGTACATTAAACATGACACAGATCACTTAATTACAATCGTCATTACTCTTTCGGTTACACAACTAGCAACAGCTCAATCGTCAAACCAGTACAAATTACGCTACTGTGAAAGACAAATATTTAGCTAAACAAACCTATCCGCTAGACTGTTACTGTCCCAGTCCCGGAAGCAGCTTTTTTCACAATGGAAGACGAAATAAAACAATGTGCTTAATTGTTCCTGCCACGTGGCATGTTCTGCAAAGTGGTGGATGTCGTTGTTTGTTGCAACGGTGACATCATCAGGTGTCTCGTTAATAGACACGCGTTACCCTTCAGTTTAGTCTATATCGTTAAAGCAACATCATACTATGTAGCTACTGATATTTGGACAGGTTGTTAGGGTAAAAACTGATAATGTTACAAGTATGTCGCATAGCTGTAGATTTTGAATAACCGCATCCGTTACAGAGGCTAGGCAATCAAAACAGTTTTGTAGAAGAGGAAATATTTCGGCTTGACCATTTTTCTGTGGGTACTATTTTGTAATTCTCTATCCTTAGGAAGCCCACCATTGCATAGGATCAGAAAGACGAATAACAACCAAACATTACGGAACGACCTAAGGAATATTCCTGCTGGAACCGTAATTTAGGACCTGAAATAGGCCATTTCAGTGTTCAGTGGCCACCGTTGTTGCCAAAATTTGATGGTCCCGCTGTTCCAACTTCATATAATAATCCAGCACGGCAGGACCCATTCGCTATTTCCCAGCGCCAAAATATTTTCTCACAAACTTGTTTAGTTCTGAAAAATTCCATTGGGAACATGAAGGTCATGAAATGGGCTCCGTTCCCAGCCAATGTTTGGTTCAGTTTCATCAGTGGTTCCAATCCAAACGAGGAGGGAGCCGCCACTACCTTCCACAGCCCTTCCTGACAGCCGGAGTGCATGGCCCCGTGAGGTCTGTGCCACAGTCGGACCAAACCATCAACTCTTACCAACTAGAATCATCACCGAACTGACCAAGAAACGCTTTCCGTTAATTTAGAGTCAAACCAATATGCTCATGAGCCCAGAAGAGGCCCTGCATCCGATCGCTTAGGTATTCTGCTGCCATATCCCTTCAACGCCAAATTCGGACACGTTTGTCGTACATCGAACATTGTATGTTGCTATTTTCTGACGCAGAGGTCGCTATTCATAATTTTTAATTAAATGGCAATTTCCCTCCACACAGATCTCCCCATTTCGTGCACCAACCTACATTTGCCCTCTACAATTTTCAACTTAAAATTCTTTCAACGTTTTTGGTAAATTATTCATGATTTCTTTTGGTAACTTATTCCAATCCCTGACGTCCTTACCTAAAAAAGAGACTCTTCCCACACCCTTGTGCCTGAAATTGAGTGCCAGCTTGTGGTCATGGTCATCTTATCTTGGTCATACAACAGACGTGGTTGGCCTCTGCGTGGCCCATGGCGTGAGGTAAGCCGAAAATTGAACATTCATACTACACTCTTCTTCGAAAGAAAAAAAGAAAAAAGAGAGAGGGACAGACATTTGGCCTATGGTTGTTGGCAGAGAGTAATCTTATAGCCGCACTGTAAATTATAAGATGACAGATTGCTGAATGTCTTGCATTCTGGGAAACCTAGTCTGCACTGTTTGATTTGGGGGGGGGGGAGGGGGTTGCTTTACGCCTCGTCGACGTTGAGGTCATTAGAGGTGGGAAAAGAGTGGGGCTAGGATCGAGAAGGAATGTCACGAGCATCTGCCTGCCCATTGTGGGATCCCTATGGCCAACTGACAAGAGCATAAATCTCTGATTTTGATCGGCTTTGAACAGTTCTTAGATAAATGCATGTCTGTTGATTATTTTCTTGCATCCTGAAACGTGTCTATAGGTTCCAGAACAATTTAGTATCACTTCAATATGATATGCTCAATCACATTTGAGTTGCAGGAACAGCGTACCCAGTGGGCGAATGGTAACGCTTTGGCCTGACATTCGGTGTACCTGGATTCGAATTTCCGTCCGAATGTCCAGATGTCGGGTTTCCATGGTTTGACTCCAGGCGAATGTCCAGATTCCTCCCCTTTCCTTACTCTTCATTCTTTTCCGCTTCTAATGACCTCGACGTCGACAAGGCGTAAAGTCCAAAACAAAACAAAAAGTTACAATAACACGTAACTGAGGACTTCCAACACAAGCTGTTGTTAACGTCTCTTTCTGCAACAATTTGAATACGTAACTTCCCATGGTAAAGTTAAATAAGCGCTGTGGGGATAATAAAGGTTCAATAAAAGCATTTACCTAAGCGTTTAGACGATAGGGAAATGTTGATAACAAAATCGGCATCGCACCACAGTCGTAAAAGTTAACGGTATTCTCAAGATCACTAACGTGCTGAAATAACTTACGATAACTTAGGAGTCATTAGCAAAAGTTATTTAGAAAAGAACTGATGCCATACTATGCTAAACGTGTGTCCCATCACGTTACAGTGATCACTCTTCGATAAGCAGGTTATTTCAGGTTTTTCAATATGTGTATTTTTGATACGTATACATGACCAGTAGCGTCTGATTCCCTTGATTCTAAGGTATAAAGAATCCTACAGAAACATACACACGCAAATTATGTCTTGTGGTGAAGCTGGCCTGGAATAAGTAGTTTCGGTAGGCATTTCCTATATGGGCTTTCTTACCTCTTATTTAGAGTATTTTTTTCCACCTGATTGAGGGTGTGTTTGCATTAAACAAACTTCTGTAAAAGCATTTCCATAAAATGCAAAAAAGAATAAACGCGGGGCTTAATAAGTTTTTCACTAATTAAATAAAACCAGAAGTGTTCAGCACCGTGCTCTATTTGAGGGCCATTGTGCTGAATAACACAAGTGATTATTAAGTCTTTATACAGTTTTCAATTTTCTAAAATACATATTAATAATGCGTCACGTAACATAAAAAGATATATAGTAACATAAACAGAAAATATGTAAATTCTGTAACTTATGTTCCAGAAACCAGGAGTCGAAAATAAAATTTTTGCTTTACCTATACCTTGCAGAACCATTTAGCATACCGGATCTTAATACATAAAATTATTGACGACGCTCAGAAGCTCTCACAATGTGACTAAAGATTGTATCTCAATAGTGGATGCTAATTATTACTTAAAAGAGTTTTTAAAAATTAAACCAGGATATAAGAATTAAAATCGCAGGTATCGTCTCTGTAATTAATTGAAGGGGCGCAGATATAGGTACTGTACATTTATTTAATTTTGAGTAGGAGGCATTTCTAGTTCTACAGTTGTTTGTTCTAAGATAGCATTCTTAGAATTAAAGATTTTTTTTTAATTTAAAAGAAAATTAAAATCTGAGCACAGCATTTGCAATTAAAATAATATCGCATTTGTATTTATTATAGTGAATAAGTTTACAATAAGTTAGGGAATGAAGCGGAGGAATCCTAAAACCCTTCCTCCCCCTTTGTGACACAGATGCAGTCGGGAGTGGACAGCTCTCAAAGGCCTCTCCCGTTGCCACTATAGAATAACACGGGGGCTTGGCTTGGTCATCGACCGGTAGGTGGCAGGGCGAGCGGCCACGAGTGACGCAGCCACGCGTGACGTCAAAGCGCCAACAGCCGCCACTAAGCCGTTGCAATTAGTAGCACTGCCTGCAAGGCCGGTGTCACTGGCGGAATTTCTGCGTCATTATCACGCACGCACACGACTACCTGTAACATCAGTCTTCCCTTGAGAAGAGAGTCCTCGAGGTCTCCTTTGAAAAGTTTTGCAGTGAAAGTTATTGCTTAAGCTCACGCATATTGACGGACTATCATCATCAAAAGACGACTGTTGACTCCTACAATGGAGATAACACTGTCCGCTTTAATGAGATTCTTTACGCCTGAAAACTGGACGTTACCTCGATAGCTCGGCAGCCTTCGACGAGAGCGATGATTCCCGATATATAAGTAATGCTGCCCGCCACTACAGCGCTGCTTGACTAACCACAACATTCCATATAAATAACTGGGGTTGAATTTTTTTGAGCTTAAATTGTTGAAAGGGAATGCAAATTTGAAATAAATGCTTTTGATTACTTATATTATTACTTATATTATTAAAAGGAAGGGTAACTGCGATACCAGATAAAACACAATTTTCCGTTGTAGGGCAGAGATAAAAGACTTATAATATGAGTGAAAGATATAAAACCACGTTCCTTTCATGTTTCATGTTACTTATTGTTTCTTTTACGACGACTAGATGCAGAAATTCCTGTAAGAAGAAAAGCGTCCGATTTTTACGCTGTATTCTCTGTTGAATTTGCCAGAATAAAGTGACAGAAGATAACAAACAAGGAAATTTACTAAGAACTAAGAGAAAGTTTACAAAAGGTAATCACGAAATATATCAATGAAACAAATAGCAGTTTTTCCTTTTGAAATTATCATTTTAGTTATAAACTATAAAAATTTTCTTTATATGAGGTCAAGACATTCTGAGATGGTAGAACTGCACATTAGAAGAGGCATTTCATGAGGCAACGTCACGTTCAGAACAATCTATGTGGATCCCCATCACCGATAGGAGAATGCGCCTAAAATGAATAGATAAATACTCCTAGAATCAGCCGATCGTTTCCAAATGCTTGGCCGGCACTATCACCTCACTCCCTGTAATTTCTGTATATGTGACAGGATTTACCAGGGGAACATTCACACATGTGCTGATCTGAAGCGCAGCATATCAAGAGAGGCAGCCAGCATATCTACGAATATGCTTCGTTTTGCTGTGAAGAATGCAGTCCAGCGATTTCAGACTCTTCTGGTCACTGATGGGCGCCACATTGATCCCCTTTTGTAGCAGTAATGGTACCGGTATTTAATGGAATGATGTACCGTAGCAGCGCATTAAAAGTGTTTCGATTGAATTGATTCTGCATTATTTCTCTTCCTCATGTCCTTGATATTAATGCTACCAAGTTTGGTACTCGTACGGTCATTAGTTTCCGTGTCATAATGTGTTAAGTATGGAAAGTTTAATTATAACCACCCGGTATTACAAGACGTTATTCATCCACGATGAAGCCAGAAGCGAATGCAGGTTAGAGTTTCAGAATAATCAGCTGAAACTAGCCAAATTGCAGTTTCTGATACAAGCTAGTCAGACTGTTTCCTGGGACTATGAATCATTTTCATGTTTTAAACGGAGTCGAACCAGTCATTAACAACATTTATCCTGTCAGTTTCAAATAGGATGTGAACCTTCTCTATTCAGCTCAAAGATTCTGGAACCATGTCTCCTCCGTTAGAAAAGATAGGGGAGTAACAATCACATTAGGTGGTCCCTGATTCACAACACTCGCAGGGGCGCGGATCAGGAAGAGGTCCGCAACTTTTAATCTCGTATCATGATTCTTTGAATTTTGTATCCTATATTTTGTAAAAGTATCTTGAAAAAATAATAATAAATAAAAAAAACTCAAATAAATCTGTCATTGTTGACAAAACTACGGTTACCTAGGCGCTGTTTGCAGATGAGACACTGCATAGTTGTAAAAGAGCGGACGAACGAGAAAAAGACATTTGACAGAGTGAGCCATAAAATGATAGTGCCAGAAGGCACCGCGAGTGTTCATCCTACTGCACACGCCGTCCCGAGTTGCTCGCAGCCATCGGTCAGTCGTCGCGCTCGCACTTGTCTTGGTCGTGTCGCGGGAGTGCTTTCCGGGGCACCACGCGGACCTACCGTGCACCAAACTGACTACACTAGTGGACACTGAGTCTGATGCAGCTTTATTTTATTCAAAGTAATATGCATGTATTATGTTATTCGCGCCCTACAATATATCTTTAGAACACATCAAGTTGTCTTGCTTGATTGTAATCACTTTCCTGTGTCAGTAACATGTGTATGAGGGGCAACCCTGCCCACAATAGTAAATAAGGCAAAAACCATTGGAGTGGATGGAAAACTGATTTTTTAGATAGAATGCTTAAACGATAGAAAACAAAATTTTAGATAGGAAATGCAGTATCGAAAGAAGTGTAAGTGAAAATTGGAGTACCGCAGTATAGTGTATTGGGACTATTGGTATTCATTATTCTAATGAATGATTCTTATCGGTTTATAGCCAGAAGTTATATTGTTTGAAGGTGACATGAGGTAAAACAGGAGAAGTCCGTGAACAGCTGCAGAGTGACCTAGATAGAATATTTAGTGGGGTACGTCAACATGGTACATGGTACAAAGATACACAGACGGAAAAAAAAATCCCAACACCAAGAAAAAATTATTGTAGAGTAATGAAATTTGGACAATGCATTTGTCAAGTTAACATGTTTAATTGATTAAATTTTCAAGATCACAGGTTAATTTAAGCTCAAGAAAATGCATTTCAAATGTGAAATACTGTTAAATTAATAGCCGGTGTAACCTCCAGAATTTTGAATGCAAGCCTGCAAACGTGAATGCATTGTGTCATACAGGTTTCGAATGTCACTTTGTGGTATGGAGTTCCATGCTTGTTGTACTTGTGCTGTCAATACTGGGACGGTCAGTGCTGGCTGTGGATGATGCTGGAGTTGTCGTCCAATGATATCCCATACGTGTTCAATTGGAGACAGATCTGGTGATCTCGCAGGCCAAGGTAACATGTCGACACTCTGTAGAGCACGTTGCGAGACAACAGCGGTATGAGGGCGAGCGTTATCCTGTTGAAAAACTCCCCCTTGAATGCTGTTCATGAATGGCAGCACTACAGGTTGAATTACCAGACTGACGTACAAATTTGCAGTCAGTGTGTTTGGTATAACCACAAGAGTGCTCCTGCTGTCATAGCTCCGAGCCAGGCGCCCTGTAGCGTGCATTCCACTGACTACAAGCCATCGCCGTTTGCGACTCCAGTGGTGTCAAGCCAGAGCTCATTGGAGGACGGAGTGGAGATCTGTTGTGTTTTCTGATGAAAGCAGGTTCTGCCTTGGTGCCAGTGATGGCCGAGTGTTGGTCAGAAGGAGGCCAGGGGAACGCCTGCAACCAAACTGTCTGCGGCCTAGACACACTGGACCTACACCTGGAGTCATGGTCTGGGGAGCAATTTCCTATGACAGCAGGAGCACTCTTGTGGTTATACCAAACACACTGATTGCAAATTTGTACGTCAGTCTGGTAATTCAACCTGTAGTGCTGCCATTCATGAACAGCATTCAAGGGGGAGTTTTTCAACAGGATAACGCTCGCCCTCATACCGCTGTTGTCTCGCAACGTGCTCTACAGAGTGTCGACATGTTACCTTGGCCTGCGAGATCACCAGATCTGTCTCCAATTGAACACGTATGGGATATCATTGGACGACAACTCCAGCATCATCCACAGCCAGCACTGACCGTCCCAGTATTGACAGCACAAGTACAACAAGCATGGAACTCCATACCACAAAGTGACATTCGAAACCTGTATGACACAATGCATTCACGTTTGCAGGCTTGCATTCAAAATTCTGGAGGTTACACCGGCTATTAATTTAACAGTATTTCACATTTGAAATGCATTTTCTTGAGCTTAAATTAACCTGTGATCTTGAAAATTTAATCAATTAAACATGTTAACTTGACAAATGCATTGTCCAAATTTCATTACTCTACAATAATTTTTTCTTGGTGTTGGGATTTTTTTTTCCGTCTGTGTAAATACAAAGACACGGCAGCATATTAGGTATAGAGAGAAAAGAACTAAAGGTTTATTATGATTATAGAGTGGGCGAGGTCTAATAATAATAATAATGATAATAAACTCAGCTGGGCAGATAGAAGGAGGATGTTTCAAAATCCTTCATTTATTGGAGATGGTGATGGTGGGATGTACCAGATAATTGCGGGAACTCGGCTATAAAACAGTGTTCAGACCATTGCTTGAATATTGTAGTGTAGTACGGTACCCACATTTTTTATATCAGATACAGAAGTTCAATGGTGTGCAAAGGAAGGCTGCTAGAGTTGTCTGTGGATACTACTGCAGAAGACAATCAGTTACTGATATAATAAAGGAACTGGAATGGAATTCGTTTGGAGATGAGAAGAGGTTGAAGGTAGTGTTTGGAGTATACGAGGCGTATATTGGTGTGGGGTGCGGGAAGATATTGCTGTACTGAAGAGAAAATTTAATCATGACCACAAGCTGGCATTTCGATTTCAAATTTTCCTTGGGTTAGAGAGTCAGAGAGTCAGAGATTGAAACAATTTATCAAGTAGTGACCAGTTTTTCAAAAACGCTGAAAGATTTTAAAATTAAAATTAGTAGAGATCAAAAATAGTAATGTACGCCAAAGGTGAAAAATGGGTGTCCATTGAAATGACACCAGAGCGTCCGCTCCATTACAATTAAATCAAATGTTCAGTGGAGCAGTGCAGGGCAGTACCACCATAAGGGCAATATTTAATCTCATTTAACATGTGAGAGGAACGATTCAGCTTAATTATATAATTAGCATATCAATAGAAAGTTTTAAAGAGCGCCAAGCATCATATCCAGTAACAAAAAACATCATTTCTTGTAGTAAGCAATCGGACGTATTTTATAAGTGCATGTGAATGTGTCATCCAACATTTCAAACGAACAGAAGTTAGACCATTTGTATACTAGCAACCTGTTATTTGATTTAGAAGTTCTAATGAGGTGAGATACGTAATTAAGTGTTCGTAATAGGGTTGCTCAATATTTCCTTGTCCATTAATGATGCAGAATTTTAAACTGACATCCTCAGTTGACAAGGAGGTATGAACTGAAAATACTGGCAAAGGATAAGGGAAAATGGACAAAAAAGTAGTGGGATAGTGAATCAAAGGTTCTCAGGGAAGAAACATGTTTTAATCAATAAAAAAATTGTTTACAAGACAAAGATAATTGGGTTCAAAGCAAAACAAGTTAACAATCTGAACTAAAGGTACTCAACATAACTGTCTATATACTGTAATGTCCCTTGGTGACGGTAAATTTATGCGTGTGGATTCCACGTTTCTTTGGCATCGGCGAGAGCCAGGTGACTCATACCTGCACTGAAAGACCGAACGATTTATGGCAGGCCATAAAGTTAAAAGCTTTACACATTCAATGAAATTCAAAGACCAGTATAGGGACTGTGCCGAAATGAGGATTTCCTGGTACAGTAGAAAGTTGAAACTAGAGAAACGATGCTCGGAGAAAAAGTCAGGTTGCGGTACACCTCTGTTGGGAACCAGCGAATCAAACTGTGTTACGAACTTTTAGAAACCATAAGTTTTTTATGCTGCATGAGGAGCGCCAATGGAGATCATGTACGACGCGCCAAAAGCTGCGACTCGCTGAAATTTCCCGCGTCTGCTAGAACTCGGGAGCCTGCAGGCTTACAACGGAGCGAACAAGCGGGAGGGAAGACTCTCTGTTTCTGGCCAGCAAACAATCCGCACCGGCGCACCCCGGGAGATCGCCGGTCAGGTCACTACCTGCGGGGAGCCAACTGGACAAGTGGACGTTACCAAGTGACCTTCGCCCAGCTGATCAACAGGGTCTATGAGACTCTGTTTTATCTGCACGTCATCTGCTACGGTAAAGAACGCCGACGATGTATAGATACTCTTGCGTCATTCAACCCTAGGCAACGCTCTGAGATGAGAATCATGCTCTAAATTGTTCAAAAGAAACTTTTAATATTCAGTTCTGTTCAATAAACCAATCAATTTTATATTCAAAGAAAATAATAGGTGTTGTAAACCCTGCTTTCAATAACTTCCTTTCCAAAGTACCACTATATCATCTGAATAGATGAAGATTTGTGTTTTTTAATGGTATTTTAAAATTACAATTGCTTTGATTAAAAGTATTTCAGAATTGGAATGTCGCTTCTCTCGGATAGAGAACACTTCCATTCTTGGCGCCTACCCGGGATTAATTTTGCAAATTAACTTATTAATTAATGCATCTCATTATTTTATTCTAATTTTAACAACGTCAAAAACAAGACGTTATAATACGTAGCTTCTCGCTCGTTCAGTTGCCAGATACGTCATTGTTACTTGAGACAAAGTAAATATTGAGAGGCGTGACATGGAGAGAGCCATGCATTCATCATATTAGCGGCGTTTCATAACGTCGTAAGGTGTTTCAACGTCACTTATAATGTGTTAGTGAATGGGAGAAAGTTCGTATTCGAAGGATTGTGACTTTTAGAATAGTTGTATCGGTGACGTACGAGAATACTTAGTGCTTCATCGGTCCATGCCGTGATTCATTAGCTACGGTGAGTGATCGCGAGCAGGTGGGTACTACATGCGCTCAGTAGCTTCTGTGTTTCTGCTCCTCTGTGTACAGTAGACTGTTGCACCCGTCATCTCTGGAGATATGCAATTACATTTGATGTACGCCAATTACTCGAATTAGTGTCTGTTCGTACCAACCGCGACACAGAGACACACATACACACACACAGGCACGGAGTCGTCAAAGGAACACTCCACCGCCGCACCAATGCGGTTACCTGACGCCAGTGGATCTCTGCTGGCCTCGGGGGATTAGTACCTGCTCCTTGGAACGGCGAGCGCATTTCAGACACACTCAAGGTCATAACATACCTCGTTTGTTGATTTACAACACAGTGCGTCTGCTCCTTGATCAACTGATAAAATTTTATCTGTTAGCAACCTGATTCTAAAAGCTAAACACATCAGAGATATAAAACAATTCTTTCGTTTTATATATAATTTATTTTTATTAATCAGATAATTCAGTGTACAACACTGAAGAGCAATATGACTAATGGCTCGTATTAAAGCGAAAGTAGCACAGTCTCTTTGTTACGTTTTCACGACTACACGGCTAAATCGATCTTGATTAAATTTGACAAGGGAATACTATATATCATTAGCAACGACATAGGATAACTTTTCTGGATAAATAACACATTTTGCTATGATTTTTTTTTTAAATTAACCGAACGGTGTTAGACAGATGGATAGCGTGTGTAAATCTATGTAATGTTACATCGGTCACTCAGGCTTCATTTCCCTCGCAGTTAATTCGTGTGTGAACTGTTCATAGATTTCATGGACAGATACAAATTCTTATATAGTATAGATGTGGATTTGCGCTGCACCAAACTATTATTTTTTCATTTAATTAAAAGGTTTTGTCAATACTGCACAAGTTACCATTTATGCCACAGAGTTCCTTAAGTGTTTGGAGTTATCGGGAATGCCTTATTATAAATTAATATTATAAGTTGGGGTTCCCAAACTACTCATGCATAACCTCGTTGAGCCGCGACTGTGCAATGACACAATTTAGGCGCAACGTAATTACTAGTAAGGCAAAAGTTGATTCCTCGAATCCCAACAATTCCCGAAGACATACCATTCCAGTTTAAAAGACTTCATTTCCCACTAAAATTATCCTTTGTGATGGCTATCAATAAATGCTAAGGACATACGCTGGGTACAAAACGTTATTGACATAAGATGTCGCCTGAAATTGATCGGTTGTCTCCCACGGTTAATCTCTCCCCTTCTTAGTTTGCTGCTATTTTTATACATGTTGCAAATTGGTTTTCTTCATGAGACAGCTTTAGTAGTGGAATGGTAATTGATGATTTCCCCAAACTCATCGAGATGTTTACGGAAAGTCTCGCTGATCGGCACGCAGTTATCGCCTGTTCCTCCAGCGCCGCTCTTGGAGCCTCCGCGTCTTCCACGCTACGTTCTGACTAATTCGATTCGGAGGCGGGACAAGGAGAGCGGGGATAAGATGGCGTACATCTCTCCTGCAGAAAACGTATTATACTCGACAAGGCCCAGGTTAGGTGCAATTACAGCCGATGGGATCAGCAAACAGATGAAGAAGCCTGCGCCGCACTCCATGCGCTAGCTACGGAACGGATCTCCTCTAGCAGTAATTAGAAAGTTCTCATCGGCGATGAGCAAAGTCTGTATCGAACTTCCAAGGTTCCTATCCACTGCTAAGTGTTTTTGGGCATGAAATGTGGCAGATTTCTTTGGAGTTACTCTCAGCAATTATTATCAACAATGATATTTATTATAGCCCGTTCAATTAACAGAGGCGGCTCAAGGTCAATCTGTTCTATCCCCACTCCACTCCTCTTCCTCTGCACGCGAAGGGGAAATTTGACTACCTGTATAAAACGTTCAGCTCGGAGAGGTAGTGAGTTTTGAGGCGAGCAGCTGATCCTGGGGAACATAACCCTGAGCCGCTAGTTCGTACTGAACAGGATATGCAAAGTTACTATTTGTTGAAAGAGTCCTTTGCTTATTCTTTTTACTGATTCCTTTTTGTAGATTTTACGTCGTTGAGAATAATTTTTATTCCATAACAACTCGAGGAATCAACGACATTCATTAAAAACGATCCAAACAAGCGTTTACTTTAAAGAAATTTTCGAAATCCATACACTATCCCTATCAATGAAATCCTTGAACGATCAGTTTGTCTGAATACCGTTGCACTGCACCATTAACCGCAAGTATCCAGCAGATTGGAAGCTTCATATTATTTCCAGTGTATATAAATCTCGCATATTAAATATTATGCAATACGCTAAATGTACAAAACTAGTGATCAACTGTTCCAAATCTTCTGGACAAAGTGATATTGATATTACTCTCGAATTCAAATGATTATTCTGGCATTATTCTTTAAACACTCTACGGTTCGATAGTATTCATGAAGTGTTATCAGAATAATTTGCGTTTCTACAGCTCCTTCCGCAATGGGTGGTGCGTTGTTTTCATGAACGTAATCTTCTGCATGATCCATTCGCTTATATATTCAGGTATCTCTGGTATACTTTTTCATAGATAATGTGGAATGGAACCCAGAGAAATGATTTTATTTAGTCTTCGCGAGTTTGACACATTTTTGGTCCTTAACAACGATAAAATGTTACTATAACTTAATTATCATTTAGCAACGTGTAACCTCGAAGGTCTTTGATCTTTGAAGAATTATGTGCCACATCCTAATGGTAACACGAATGTCTAGTAGAACATTCGTATCCTTTTTATTTGGTGCTTTAACAAAACCAGGATACTTGCTCCATAGTAGGCATGTTATCAATAAGCTTATGAAACATTAATAGAAAGATATCCTGGATAGCCAAAATTTCAGGTGAAAATAATATCAACCCCCGACCTTCTTTAACCCATCAGACAGGAGAATGTCTGCTGTCATTAGAGATACATACATTGAAGGCTTTGAGAACAGATTCCGCTCTGTCCCGGCTATTACAGAAATGAGATGCAGCCGAGCATCTGTGGAGCATCAGAGAAAATGTCTAACCCCTCCCATCCTCCGGTTTGGCTCGGCTCCAAATCGGTCAACAGAGATACGAGGCAGCTGGGAGAGTTTTGTCGAAAAACGCCCAGAACGGAATAAATCTTCTCAATTAGGATGTTTTTTTATAACGAGGCTCTTGTGATTTGTGAATGTCTTGGTTGAAAATCCCAACTACTTATTTGTCGAGTCTAAGTGTTCGCCATGTCATGCCAGACTCCCCTTGCCGCGCCTTTAGATTCTAAGGTTGCCTCGAGTTATATGCACATTATTTTTTGAGCAGTTAAGTGCTGGTGATTTCACGTACACCACAGCGATGCGCGAATTGATTGAACGTTGCTTATGTGGTGCGTTCAGATGAAAGAAGGGAGAGTCAGGTTCAGGCTTCTGGCTGCTCAGACCAACTCAGGCCTGTTCTTCCGAAAGACACCATTATAATTTTCCATCGGACGGACGAATCAACAGTGTCGTACCCCCTCATTCAGTAGCCAGTACTAAGAGTTTTGGAATTAACGAAGGTATTTAATGCATTATCTTGTGATTACTAACTGTAAAACATCACTTTATCTCCTTGTAGGTTACATACTTAATGATGATATCTTTCGTCCCTGGGGCAGCTAATGTTGTATTAAGGTAAATTTCTATAGCCTTGCGACATGGTGATTTCGATTTGGTGTCCTTTCCATCTTTGTTTTCTGAGCGCCATGCTCATCAACTACACTTCAGCATCCACAACAACGAGGCGTCTAATTTTTCGCCTCAGTATAGTTAGAAATAACATTTTTGTACTAACACTTGACTACGTCCACCACTGAGATATTTGCAAACAATAAACCTTAGAAGCTGTGGCCAAAAAATGCTTAATATTTTGAACGTCCTTTCAGCATCCCTCGAATCCATTTAGCATGTGTGTTAAGCATCATTTCGTTCGTGTGAAATGTAAAGTTTATGAAGATGGAAACAGGAGACCGTCTCACCGTTGGCTATGGTAATTACGAAGATCTGCAGTCGGGATGGTCGGTTGTAAGGTTACTTCAGATTGTTTTAGGATTTTACTTCAGGAGTTTTGAGCCTTTCTTGGTGTTTTGGCGCGTGACGTAATGTTTACATACATTAGGGGAAATTGTTACACCAGAGACAACCGTGTCTTATAGACACGACAGTCGAATTACACCAGAGCCAGAAATTTTGGAAAAGATAAAAGAACGAGTCAGGTCAATATGGCGTCGCTTTTCTTCTTACATCAGCGAGATAGAATGAGCGTTCCGAAATCTTTACTGGGATTGAAACATCGACTAGCTTGGTAACTGAATTCGTTTATAGTTTGATGGGAGTTAAGTGAATTTTCGGCCGAGTGTTGGTTGGTGTCCGTAACATCTTAGAGAAATTTATTGAGGGCTCAAAATATTGTCTAGGGATTCAGTATTAAACTTCAGTGTCTGAAAGTGTGGCGACTCGTACTATATAGTTGATGATGTTTTCAGCAGTATCTAGATTCAATTTCAGTTATAAATTGTTCATTTCACAATCAGGGAGATAGGTTCTATTGGAAAAGATTAGTGAAACTTTTAATGACGGCGTGATATTTAAACTTAACAGTTTCAATATATGTGAATTATTTCAGTATAGTTGTAAACCGTTTCAGTTGGTTGTTTTTTTAGTTCCAGAAAACTGAAGTTGCCTGAAGTCTCTATTGAAAGCAACCTCGCTTACTATTCCTTTAAATACAACACAATCTGTAAGCAATTAAGGTGACATGCAGATTAATAAAGGGGAAGAGTGTTAGACGGCACGAAGCTTTGAACCCGAGTCCATATCAAGTACGGATATGCTTAAACGCGCACATCCAACTGGGGTTTGCCCGGTGATCCCCTAGGACACAGTTGGCGGTGCTGTGGTCATCCAAGTTGGTCTGCTGTAGTCAAAGGCTGCCTCCCACTCGCAAATTGCTTGCCTTAGCATAGCTTCAGGGCACTGGCGCTAACAAGGGACACTGCAGGCTACTAAGTCTCAGCCTTAACACCCCCCACCTAAGTCCAACCAAGACGACAGAGTCACTTCGCAGGGTTAAATCACTGTATTGCAATAGGTACGACGTGCCAGCAAAATTTCTTTCTTTTACTATTACCGTCCAAATGAATTGGGGTCATCAGTTATTAAACATTGGAATCTTTCCATAAATTTATGATCAAGTTGTAAAAAAAAAACTATTCTGAAACAATAATCCTCAAATTTTATCCGTAGTTAAAAATAACGCAAAATTGACGAAAACAAAAAAAGTGTAAGCATCAAAACATTAAGCATACAGAATAATTTCGTTTAAAAACTATTAATGACTTAAAATCATCCTTGCTAAAAAGGATACCATCAACTTCAGAGTCTTCTTACATTAAAAGGACTGACACTACCGAATTGATGTGGGTGAGCGGTAGAGTTCTGTCTTCACATTTGGAAGGACGCGGGTCGAATCCCTGTCCGGGTATCCAAATTTGGGTTTTCCATGGTTTCCTCAAATAACTCCAAGCGAATGCCGGGATGCTTCCTTTAAAAGGACATGGCCGAATTCCTTCCCGTTCGTTGCCCCAAGTCCTTTCCCGCCTCTAATGACCTCGGCATCAAACAAGGAGTAAAACCATAAGAAAAAAAACGAGTTTGACATTGAAATTATGTAATGGCGAAATGCACCATTAACGTAGGAAAAAAATTTGTGGTTAGTCTTTTACTAGAACGATTTCCAATGAAGAAATATTTTTTCACTGTGATTTAGTGAGCCAACTGGCTTTGATTCATTACTCAGAGTTTTTAATCAGTTGTCATATGAATACAAGCACATGATTTCCACTTTGTACTTCTGCTTTTTTTTTTTTTGTTGTGATTCATTTCGTCTTATATTTCTTCATTACAACGTACAGATTAAGGAAATGGTCATAGGTAAAGTTGATGTTGCATATAGGAAGTTCAAACAAAATTTTCGAGAAATGAAGAAAATAGGTGTAAACATTAAAGCTGCCGATAGGAAACCTCTTTTAAGCTCAGACGATAGAGTTAAACGGCGGAAAGCATATATTTAGAAACTATATATGATGATGGCTACTTGATCAATAGCGTAATGGGAAAAGAAGGCGATGTCGACGTTGATGACTTAAGAGATCCTGTTTTGAAGAAGGAACTTGATAGAGCTCAGAAAGACTTGAAAGCAAATAAGGCAGTTGTAATTGATGAAATCCTTGCAGAACTTTTTAAATCCCTAGGAAAAGAAGGAATCAAAAAATTATTCAAACTGATATATAAATTTATGAAATAGGAGAAATTCCAACTGATTTCAATAAAAATATCATCTTCACATTTCCGAAGAAAGCACAAGCCCACAAATGTGAGTATTATCGCAACATTAGTCTAACATCACATGCTTCAAACTTACTGACCAGAATAATATACACAAGAATGGAAAGGGTACTAGATGAAGATCACTTTGGATTTAGGAAAAACCGCGGTACAAGGGAAGCAATTCTGGCTTTAACATTAATACTTTAAGGATGGATCAAGAAAAACAAAGATACTTTTATGGCGCTTGTTGATTTAGAAAAAAGCTTTTGATAATGTTAGGTGAGACCAGACGTTCAAAATTTTAAAGAAGGCAGGTCTAAAATATACAAACAATATAAGAATCAATTGGCTATAATAAAAGTATAGAATCAACTCCGCCTAACAAACCAAAAAAAGAACAGGAAACAAATGGTCAGAAGAGCGCAAGAGAGAACACAGCGAGCGTATGAAGAGAATTTGGGAGGAAAGGAAGAAGAAAAAAACATCATGACTACTCAAGTTCAGTCGCTCTCTTTAAAGGGAATAATCGAAGAAGAAGAAGAAAAGTATAGAATCACGAGACAAATGGATCATTTTAAAAGGATGTGCGACAAGGTTGTAGTCTATCCCCGTTGATATTCAACTTGTAAGTGGAGGAAGGCATTAAAAGAAAAATCGGAACGTGGCTTAAGTGTTCAAGGAGAAAATATCAGTATCTTACGATTTGCTGATGACATTGTCTTGTTAGCAGAACAGGCTGAGGATATTGATAAATTACTGAACGGCATGAAGATTTTGGACTGAATATATATCAAAGCAAGACCAAAGTGATGAAATATAGCAGAAATTATACCAATACTAGTTGACAAAATATAAAAATAGGAGAAATAAGTGAATTCTGCTACTTGTGAAGCATAATTACAACCGATGGCCGAAGCAGAAATAATGTTGGAAGCAGATTAACACTAGTAAAAAGAGCCTTCCTGAAAAAGTGAAATCTTTTAGTTTCAAAAATTGATCTAGGAATTAGAAAGAACTTTTTTAAAACTATATGTGTGGAGCACAGCACTTTATGGTAACGAAACATGGACATTAGGAATACTAGAAAGAAAGAAAATTGAAGAATTTGGAATGAGGCTCTACAGAAAAATGCTGAAAATTAAGTGGACAGACAAAGTACGAAACGAACAAGTTTTGGAAATGATTGGAGAGGAAAGATGTTTGTGGAAGAAGCTTACAGAAAGAAGAGACAGGCTGGTAGGTCATATTTTGAGACATGCTAGATTAGTTAATTTGGTATTAGAGGGAACAGCCGAAAGTAAGAACTGTAGAGGAAGACAGAGATTAGAATATATGAAGCAGATAATTGAGGTCGTGGACTGTAAGGGGCATGTAGCGATGAAGAGGCTAGCAAAAGATAGGAAGGGATGGAGAATTGAATCAAACCAGTCGAAAGACTGATGACAGCAAAAAAAAATCACAGATACTTCTATCAATTCGCTATGCTAACATACGTCTGTTCTTAAATTGTGGGATATTGTACACGTCTCATCACAGTTTTTTTTTAAATTGCTATTAATTGATATAAAGGAGCACAGTGCTTCCGATGCTACTATTTCAGCCAACTTCAAAGAATGTGGTTCTCTGTTCGATTCGTCAGTATGTTCTTTCTAATGTGTGGACACCGATTGCTCCATAACTGAGGTATTCATTTGGGTGAATCTGTTTTTAGGAATGACTTGAAATTCTCTAATGTAGATTTAACCACATTTGACCACATTTAGTTCAGTAATTTTTATTTTATAAGCTCGTCAAAATAAAAATAAATTTAGTAAGTTTTATTTAAATACATCGATTTGGAAGATTGTTATTGATTGAAAAAGAATGTTCCCGATTAGTATAATTGAAGCTTCCTTACAGTTAGTCGAGACCTTTAATGTAAAGTCAGTAAAAACAAAAATATATATAGTTTTCATTTATATGAAACATTACTGCGAAAATACAGGATATTGATAGAAATATTTCTTAAAATTTTTACTGTAGAAATAAATTAAAATAATTGACACACGTAATTAATTAAAAGGACAATAAAGTATTCCTTTGAACTAAGAACAAACACATAATCAAGAAACCACTACGAATTAAAAATTAATTTTTAATTTGGTGATTGCGGATTCTAATGAATGTTGAAAAATGAGTAAATACAATCTGCCAAAATTGCATTGATAGTTGTGGCTTATCGATTCAAAACACGTTAGACTAAAATTATTTAGTTTCTCGTGTCGACTAACGACAGGACTGTATTAAAAATATTTTATATCAGTTAAGAAAATAAAGAATAAAAACAAATAAAATATATTTTTTGTTTTATGTAATTTTATCTTAATTAATAAAGTTTGATGGAGATTTAACATAGTTCGTGCAGTAACACGTATATTATCGGTGGCAGAATTGTGCTGTCTGCCAGGGTCTGTACCAGTGGCGGTCTGTTTCTGACATGTGAGCAGCAGGTAGTATTATAGTTGGGAGAGGGGAGGGGGGGGGGGAGGGTCAGGCGTGCTGACACAGCCACCTCACTTCGCACCAACGCTAATGGTATAGCCACACGACAGCCGGCTGCTAGGCAAAGGCGTTTCTCTGACTCTCACCTTACATCAAAGCAACAAACGATAAATATACGAGTGTATCTGACAAATACATGTGATAACAAGTACAGAGGAGACTATAGAACAAATTACCACTTCTTACGTAAAAATCTTCTGGAACTTTTGCGAAATTTTCTACAGTATATAGTAGTGAAAGTTACACTTTGGAGTAAGTTCATTGTTCTTGTGACTAATGGCTGTTTCTAGATACTTTGTGTTTAATTTATAGTCATAGGCTTAAGCCATTGTGGTCAGGCCGTACCTCCAAAGGTTTATTTATGTCTCCCTGCAGTCTGCGGATAAAAACATAACTGAGAAGTACTAGTTTATAAAATTCTGAACAGATATCATTAAATTAAATTGCCCAGTCTATTCCCGCTGTCACAATTGATCCATTATCACATGTTTCACTACTTAGCGGATTGATCTTTTTCATTCAGCCCAAGATACGTTTTCTTTCAGTGACTCCTTCAGATTTTTTTTTCAGGCAAATAAATTGAAGCAAATTAATTTACACCAGAAAATCGGGTAGAACTGCAATTCAAGCATTTAGCAGGAACTTAGATTTGATAGTAATTGATAATATACTTATCTTATTGCAAAGTGTAATCGATCTTTCAGTACATATTCATTTTTGTGTCATTCTGTATGGATTCAGGATTTTACTTCAGTTAAAATTTTATCCGTGAGTGATAGCTACTGAACACGTCTACGTTTCTTTAAGTCTCAATTTTTGATTCTGTTAATTAGTTAATCTTTCATTATTTCGTTGTTTATTAAAAATCCTGGTATCATTCTTTTATAAAGTTTTTCCTGCAGTATAATCGATCTACTCTTTTTGCGAATCGTTAACGAATCTTAACATGTCCTGAGTTGAAATGGCACGTTCTTGTGGATATGTATAGACTTCTGTAACAACTTCGTTTATAATGATAATTTCAGTAATGCGTCGTTTATTGCTAATTCATCGGATTCTTGATAAATTTTGTCTTCCTCTATTTAACGAAGTTTGAAGCGATTAAGTTCATCTTATATCAAATATACTTGAATCTGTACGAGAAAAAAATGGCTCGTACACATTTCTGATAGTGTAATGTGAAAGCTAATCATACATAATGGAAATATACGAAGACGATATGTAAATTTATGTAGCTCGAGTAAAGGTTTCAATGCATTTCAGTTAATAATAAAAATTTAAAGAACGTAAGGATCAAGTGCTTATATGCAGATTAAGAATATCAACAAATTCCGTGAAATTTCGTATTTTGCATATCGCAGATTAGCCAGGCTTCATGTGTTAGACCACAGTAGTAAAAGGGGTTCGATTGTAACATATTACTATGGAATTTGATTTTTATCATTTTCTGTATATGTACTTCAAGACATTCAGAAGCTTTATTGTAGCAGTCAGGTTATGGACTTACTTCTTCAACGGGCAATTGCTGAGTGACTAAATACTAGCAAGAAATAGGTGCCGAAAATCAGTACAAGCAATCTTCTACATCTTCACTATCTTTTCTCAACATTAGAGAATGGTTACCTTTGATGATTTTTACTCATCATTGGCGTAGTCAAATTTGGAGCTTTATTTTTACGGCCGCATGCCCTCATTGACTGCAAGCATTTCATACCAGACTAGTGTTAGCCCGTGACTATTTTTTGCGTATCGTAAACGGGTCTAGAATAGTTCCAGTTTTTACGATGAAAGATTATGACAGGTTTATCTGATCTGGCTAAATATAAGCTTGACCTGTATTTCACCCTTAGGATGAATAAAATCTGTTGAGCTTGAAGAACTCAGAAGCATTAATAGAGGTAGGTATTAAACACGGACAGGAACGATCGCGCTATCGTGTAACTGTTTCAAAGGTCCTACACTTGCTTAAATACGAACTTGTATATGTTCCTTAAAGTACAGCCTGCAAATTAGAAAAAAAAAAAAAAAATCCTGTTTACTTCGAAAGCATCACGTTGTTTATTATTGAGACTGGGCAAATACTCATAATGTAAACATTGTTCATAGTATCTGTGACGGCCAGAGAACTTAATACACATTCCATATTATGAAACAGTTGAGTAACTCCGCAGAAATAAGTTGCCAGAATAGTCGATTCGGTGACACATTTGATCTGATATCCACTTAAAACAAACTAATAACTCACATACAGCGAACATGAATATCTGATAAAACAAACTAATAACTCACATACAGTGAACATGAATAAAGACCAATAACGAAAGTGGTCAGTAAAATCCCTAAAAATCAAATAAACTATAATGCCTAAATTTTGGTCAAGCAGCAACATTAGTGAAAGTTGTAATTAACCTGAAATTTATCCTAAGCCGAAATGACAATTGGCATTCGTGGTTACAGCAGAGACTATGAGAATTTATTTCTAAATTTTATAATTTGCTTTAATTAGTGACATGTTACTGATACGCAGATCCACATTTCTTCAGCAGCAAAATTTATTAATTTTTTTTTAACTATGAAACGCTTTGAAAAGCAAACTTAATGAATGCATTATGCCAGTTAATTTGTGGCAGTTGCTTGGTTATTAAATTGTAGACATAACCACGAATTCCTCCTGATGGTATCTCTGGTTGCTGTTTTGTGAGCGAAGGCTGTCACGTGACACCGTTCTCCAGCCAATAGCTATCGAGGTGAAATTATATAGTGGATTCTGAGAACCAAGATAATACATTTTATACCTACTGCCAGGTCTTTAAACATACTAATGGAGCCAGTATGCAAAATTTGTATCTATATGCTGTGTGTGATAAGTGTTTTTTTTTTCCTTTATAAATGTGCAGTTATGATGCGGAGATTGAGGACTGTTCCGGTATAGTCCTTGGTGGCAGCGGAAATCCACTTAAAAACCGCACTCAGTACGGCCGGTGCACTGTTCCTGGGCTAATGCCCGACCAGATTATACTTCCTCTATCCACTGTGCGGCACCGCAGCTCACTGAGCAACACTGACGGGTCTAAATCAGTACAAGCAATAACAATACATGCAGGTTGACTCCTTGATGATGTTACAAGCTTTCAGGGATGATTGAGAAAGGTAAGTGTGTTAATTAGAGGTAACCACCGCCGTCTCAGAACATCGAAGATGGGAACTTGCGTACCAATATATCCTAGATACCAGACACCCACCCGGCCTCAACCACCGATTAAATTCCTACCTTTGAAACATCATTCATTATTATCAGTATTAGCATTATTGTCATTTAACTAATCACATGTTGTTGTTTTTTTTTCAAAATTTATAGGCCTATATCTATAATTTTTTCAAAATTTATATATCTATATTTTTTTTGTTTTCATCTCTACATTTCGTACCCTTTTGATATATTACTACGTCTATCACCTTCTGCGATATACATATTTATATATAACATCTTAGTCACATCGCCATATTGATAATCCACTCAGTCATGTAACAAACTTCGGCGTGTGCATACCTCCCGAACCACATGACTTATTCTCTTTAACATGAAGAAGGTAAACGAAATATTGTGTATATTTGTGTGTTAGTGATATATGTTCTTCTCCCGTCGCTGCCTTCAACTTTGGTGAGTGATAAGTCATTTCCCTTTCCTTGTCATTTATATTGCCTAAAGCCGTTTCCTTTTTCCTTTGTTTAATTAATTTGAGGTAAGGGATCCTGGTCCGGAAACGACCGAGACGAAAGTTATAAGCGAAATTCATTCTAATTCACCGAGCGTGGTGGTGTAACGGATAGCGTTCTGGCCTCGCATTCGGGAGGACGGCGGTTCGAATCCCCGTCCGGGCATCCAGATTTGGGTTTTCCATGGTTTCCCCAAATCACTCCAGGTGAATGCCGGGATGCTTCCTTCAAAAAGGCCATGGCCGAATTCCTTCCCATTCCTTGCCCCCATCCTTTCCCGTCTCTAAAGACCACGTTGTTAAAAAGGGACGTTAAACTGTTACAAAAAAAAAAATCGTTCTAATTCCTCTGACAGTAGAATACATGTACCGGTAATGTTGTTGCTAAGATTATAGGGTAGGCAATCCCGACGAGGTTTCCTGGAACATATCCCATCTGTTATTCGTCAACGGGTGTGATTACAACATGATGAAGCTCCACCTCACTTTGAATTGGGCGTTTGTAAACACCTTGAAATGTGGTTAGGCAGAGGATGTTCCCTGACCAGCACGATCACCTGATTTCTTCTTCTGGGTCCATGTGAAAAGTATTGTGTACGAGACGCCTGTAGAGATTGAAGAGGATCTCCAGGTAAGAATTCTCGCTGGCTGCGACACTTTTCAAATGACACCGGTGATGCTAGAAAGGGTACGACAAAGCTGTGTGCGACGATGCCACGCCATGTCTCCATTGATACTGGGGGAGGCTAATTTGAAGAATTGTTATAAATGTAGCAGCTTGTGAAACTTGTGGAGGTAAATGGAATTCATTATTACTGCACTGTAGACTTAGGATTTTCGTTCTCTCTGACATCAAGTTATGTGTGCCGTTACTAGTCCATCAACAGGGTGGAGCATGTCAATTACGCGCAATTTTATGATAGCAATACGTTGTTCTGTATATGTTAGAAAAATTATCAACATTTTGTATTAAAAGTATAATTGTATAATACTAATACGAGTTTATAAGTATCCTTTCAGCGCCGAAGAGTAACCAATGGCGATAAGAGCGGGTTAAAAGAATAATATACGGAACAAGAAAGTAAAAGAGTAACTGATGGTGATGAGAGCGGAAGGAAATAATAATGTAAAGGGCAAGAATGAAAAAACAGACAGTCGGCGACTAGATGTAAGCCGGACTTAGTTTAAAATTGGTAGCTGCCAGAAGATGCCGAATAAATCCAATATAAGTTAGTAAAATTCCACAGGCAGAATTTATTAAATTGTGTAAATATATTCATTTCCTGGGATAAGATTCCGAATATTTAAAGTGTATAAAGTATGTGAAATAATAAGAAAGTTGAAAAATAAAGGTCTTATGGGTTTACTTTGTGGAAATCAATTGAGAGAGAGAAGTATATATGATAAATAATTGTTGGTGAGACGATAATTACTGAAGTTGACAGATATAAAGGTTTATTTCAGGTGAAAGAGAAGAAGGTTTCCAAGATTTGTCTTGGAAATGTGTCATCGGTGGTCAGCTAAGAGGAAAGCTGACGTAAAATGTACTCAACTCTCTTCGGGGCATAATACGGGATATAATACTGTAAAGATTGTACTGTATTAATTAAATTAGGGTATTGTCGTCAAATATAGAGTAGAGACTTAGAATTGCGGTTATAAAAAGTTTAACTTGTTCTGCATATCATGCTTGGAAAGTCGTAATTCATGAACGATAATCTATATATATATAAAGATGAATGTATGTATGTTTGTTTGTTTGTTTTTCATACAAATCCACAGTTTTCATCCGATCTCGATGAAACTTTGCACACATATCCTTTGAAACAAGGAGAAAAATACTGTCTACATTTGGTTGAAAAAGTA
Organism: Vandiemenella viatica; assembly: GCA_031002005.1. Classification (NCBI taxonomy): domain Eukaryota; kingdom Metazoa; phylum Arthropoda; class Insecta; order Orthoptera; family Morabidae; genus Vandiemenella; species Vandiemenella viatica. The sequence continues at coordinate 120,936,670 of JARYHS010012519.1, read as the reverse complement.
TCTGTATAAATAATACACAGTCCAGTTACATTAATGTGACCACCACCTACTATCGACGTCAACGTGAAATAACCATTCACAGAAGGCAGGTGGCAGCACATTACAGTGGAGTGTATATAAAGGATGTCCTAGTGCATCGGAAAGTATTTAAATCGTTGGCGTAATGTAGAAACGTAGCGATTTACCCGACGTCCAAAAGGGTATGATTATTGGCTTTCGGGCCAAGGGTGGAAGCATTTCGGAAACGGCTAATTTTGTGAACTGTTCACGTGCCGCCGTGGTGAAAGTATACCGTGCATGGCAAAATGGCACTATTCAAAATCAGGGGCGTGGAACATGTTGTGCACCACGGGCTATAGATGACAGAGGCGAACGAAGGCTACGGAGATGCGTTCTGGCAAATAGACGTGCAACTGTTGAGCAACTGACCACCCAGATGAACCAAGAGGCTACCAGGAGTGTATCCTCAACAACGGTTTAGGGAACGTTGCTGCGCATGGGCCTCCTCAGCAGACGCCTGGTTAATGCACCTATGCTGACTGCTGTTCATCGGCGACAAAGGCTAGAATATGCACGCTAGTACCGCAACTGGACGTCCAGAGAGTGGCGACAGTTGACTTTTTCCGATGAATCACGTTTTATGCTCCATCGGACAGATGGACGTTGGCGCATACGGCGTGAAACGTCTGAAAGCAAACGCCCTGCAACAATTGCCGGAAGGATCCAGGGTGGAGGAGGGAGCATTATGGTTTGGGGAATGTTTTCCTGGCATTCACTGGGTGAACTCATCATTGTGGAAGGCACGATGGATCAGCACAAGTACGTATCTGTCCTTGCGGACCATGTCCACCCCTACATGCGAATAATTTTTCCTCAGAATGATGGCATCTACCAGCAGGTGTCATACAGCTCGCAGTGTATGTGCGTGGTTCGAAGAGCACCAGGATGAGTTTACCTTACTCCCCTGGCCAGCAAATTCACCGGATTTAAACCCAATCGAGAATCTGTGGGACCACCTCGATCGTGTTGTTCGCGCCATGGATCCTCAACCGCGTAATCTAGCGCAGCTGGCCACGGCACTGGAGTCGGCATGGCTCAACATCTCAGTGAACACCTTCAGAAACCTAATTGACAATCTTCCTGCACGCCTCGCAGCGGTCCGCTCTGCCAAAGGTGGTTATTCTAGTTTTTGAGAGGTGGTCACATTAATGTGACTGGATTGTGTACATGTTGTATTATAATTTCGAAAAATTACTGAACAGCGATAGACAGACGCGTTGGATGTGGAGGTCTCTGTAGTGTTTTTCCGTGTATTGGTCAGGTAGTTCAGTGGTTAAAGCGCTTGCTTAGTAATGGTTGGATCGTGGTTTCCGGTTCAAATCTCAGTGGCAAAGCCGAAGCCGAATCGTTTTTGATCGTAAGAGTCACGCCTGGGCTGTCGGTTAATCGGATTGAATATTAAACTGTAGATATCACAAAGTTATGGGTGCAATGCGAGGCAAATCGTACGTAGTCTTGCAATGCTGTAGGTGTACACTTTTTTACGTTATATTGATCCCTCAGGGTTGATTCGCAGTCAGTGTGTGTGTGATCTGCAGTAATAATACTATAAATGCTTTCTCTGTCTTTTGATACATTTTGACAACTAAATGCCTATACCGATATTGACGGAATTTGACAAGAGAATCTGTAGGTACGGCACAGGACATTTTTTTTTTTTTTTTTCGGTATGATTAACAGTTGTAGTCACGAAATTTTGAGAACTTATGAAATGGTGACAGAGGGACGGATGTGTGTGTTAGTTTATAATGTTACGTCACTTGCTCAAGCTATGCTTCTCGCGCATTATGTTAGTGTGTAATTTGTTAGTATATTTCGTTTAGAGAAAAAAGGTATTATTTAGTATAGATATCGATTTTTTCTGTCCTTTTACTTTGTGTCTGCTTAAATGTTTCTGGCACCAGTTAATTTTGCCTTTTTTTTTTACATGCCTTGCGGGCGTAAACTGGCCTAAATTGTAACTCTAGCAGAGCACGAGCAGCTAAAGTTATTAGAATCCAAGAATCGGAAGCTCATGCTGAAGAAAGGAGAAAAGTTCAAGTTGAAATAAAGCTGTCCTTAGTTAACACCCCCCCCCCCCCACCACCACCACCACCACCACCACTACATCCCCCTCACATTCGTTTTTTTTTTCTGTTTCTAAATATGTTGGAAAGTGATTCTCTTCAAGAGACAGGTTCGATGCTAGAATGATATAGTGATGGCTTTCCGGTCATATTATGCCAACTTGGTGTTGTTTGGGACCAATCCTTTGTTACCAACAACTTTCTATATTCAATTCTGGCAAAAAATTCTTAATCCACGCGTACGAAGTCGCGGGTATCAGCTAGTAATTAAATAAGATTCTTCACTCACGTATATACGAATTGTATATATGTGTACTATACCAGGGGTGGCCAAGCTTCTTGATAGTCCGAGCCATTTTTCAAAATTTTAAATTTTTTGCGAGCCGCAATTAAATACGTATTTAAAAGGTATGCAAAAAAGGAAATCATTTTTTTTACCCAGATGCCTTTTGGGTCATAATTATATTGGAAATGGAAAAATCACCTTGAAATATGTTAATTTCAAATGGACTTAGAAAAAAAAACCAAGAGACTATTTAAAATATTTCAAGTCTTGAAATCTATTTTCAAAACCAAGTTTATCTGATCTTAATTTGGAATTTGGTGGATACTGATTCGAAAACTGAGGACGTTTGGTTTCATGATGTCGACGTATATTGCTAGCTTTGTAATTTTTGACCGTAGAATTACAAATAACACATAAAGCTTTTCCGTTACTGTCAAAAAAAAAGAAATTCTCCTCCCACTCATTACTAAAACTTCTATTTTCTTGCTCGTATTTTCTTCTTTTATTTTCGTTCTCTGTCGTCATATTTTTAAAAGAACTGGAAAAAAATAAGGAAATTTAGAAAATACAAATTTTGTGTTATTAAAACAATAAAAACGCGTGTTACATACTTCGAAACAAATTATAGTTAACTACGCGTGTTACATACTACGAAACAAATTATGGTTAACTTATCAAAAATTCCATATTACAAATTATACCCGTAGCAAGAGTGATACAAATTGTTTCCTCCAGAGCACAATGTCAACTGTCCGTTGCAATCAAAGTTTACAAATTCAAAATCTGGAGTAGGTCAATTACGCCACTGTTTATGTTCGTTCGCGCAGTTTTCGATGAGTCATATCATTCTTAACTTGGACGGAAACGAAATTTGCTACAACGTTGCACTTAGTCTTTCATATTTGTTGTCAGTAATTTAAAAGACATTTTGAAACACATACAGAATAATAATCATTTTAAAAACTATAACAACACAAAAATGAAAAGGGAACTCGGGTACACTAATCGAGAGCCACAAATAATCCTTCAAAGAGCCGCATGTGGCTCGCGAGCCACAGGTTGGCCACCCCTTGTATATACTATGACCCCCGTTTAGAAAGGAATGTCATACATGAACACCTTTTTCATCTTCGTGCCAAATTTTAAAAGTGAATGCAGTCTCTATCTCCCCTAATACCTTAAATGGCCTCTCTCACAACGGACGAACTTAAGGACGATAAGCAGGAGCTCTAGGCGCTAGACGCAAAGTGTTACGGTAGGCGCAGCTTAGCTACTCGGTTGTGTGTGAGTTCTCCTATACCCTGGGGCCCGCCGACCTCTGCTGCCACATTGGCGCCTCGGGCACAGTGGCTGGGAATATTGGCTGCGCGCAATCAGTACGAGGGGGAACGTCTAATGGAATTGCTCCCGCCGCGCCGCGCCTCGATTTCCCACTGTGAGCTTCGGTGATCAGGGTGGGGGCCTCCAAGCTAACAAGCCAGGTGTCGACACCAAAGTTTTCGGGGATACGGTATAACATTTACTATCAAGTTTCAAATGTGGGTGATTCTATGATAAGCGTGGTGCCATGGTTTGATGATAGATTCATATATAACTCGACGAGACAAATCGAAAGTGAAGAATACAATTTTTTGATATCTCGCTTATTTCTCGAGGTATACTGTCTCAAAAGTGAGGAGGTAAGGAAGAAATGCGACCTGGGCCAAAAGAAAAACTTCGCTAAAGCCAAATTCGATGGTAGATTCTTTTGTCACTCTACGAGACAAATCTAAAGTAAAGAATAAAGTTTTTTTGATATCTCGCTTAGTTCTTGAGATATCGTATCTCCAAATTGTGGTAGTCAAGTTGAGATGTGGCCTGGAACAGAAAAAAATTCCCAAAAACCACAATGAACTACATGCTGGATATTCACAATAGATATTTTGTTTTCTTCCTAGCGGTTATGATTAGGATGAAATTATCACCAAAAGCACAATGAAATATAGACCCTACCAATAACCGATTTTTAAAATTCCGATATCTCTGGAGAACAAAGTAAGATATCAAAAATTTATTGTTTACTTTCGATTTGTTTCGTAAAGTTACGTAAGAATTCATCATCAATTCGCGGCGCCATGGTTGTGACAGCGCTGCCCATATGTGACAAAGCAAGTCACAGTTACCCCCTCCTTTTTTTTTCGTCACAAAACTACTTGGCGTAAATTTTGCATTAATATGTCATATGTAAAATCAAAGTTGTACAATACACTGGAAAGCATGGAAGCTTAAGAAGTGGTATAGACAGGAGAAAATATAATGCAGCAAGATGGCGTTACCTGAAAGATGCAAATACTATGTGTGAATGTGGGGTAGAGCAGGAACCCAGCATCTATAGAACAACCTGCATTTTGCAATACATGTTTAATATCTGGTACAGGAATGTATGTGTTTATACCCTGAATAAATTAAAGTTTTAACAAACAAACAAACAAAAAAATCTAACGACTACGCTGTACAAGTTACTGACTGATGGTCATTTATAATATTAATTGATTGTTGTTAATTGCTGTACTTATTTTTCATTTTCTCTAAATTTCTGTTCGGTTCTTATTAATAACGTTGTTCATGATTCTAACTATCGTAACAGCAACGGTTTTGATACGAAATTAATAAAATATTTAAAAATAATCGATCACGCTTGTCATATAAGAGATTATTATTTATGCTCATTTAACGGTTCTATTGGTGTATATTTTGTTACATGTAACTATTAACTAATTCAATGCACTTTCAGTAAGTCATGCTTGCTTAAAAAATTAGTAGTTATGTTCCGAAAAAATACCAATATAGTTTACTATAATAATTACTGTTGCCAGAAACCTGAAAAACCATCAAATATTCGGTATGCGGTTGGTAATGTGGTAAATAAAATACATTTCACTCAAAAGTTGGCTTTTCTTATTCGAGTTTATTTCTCATTTGAGTTTCAAGTAAAATTGTTTGTGTGAGAATTCAATGGCTTTTCTCTTTTTTTTCTGATGGCTTTTCGTCCAGTCGACGTCATTAATGGAGTGAAATGACGGGAACAAGAAACAGGAAGGAATTAGGCCATGGTCTTTTGGAGGAACCATACCGGTATTCGCCTGGAGTGATTTCGGAAAATCATTGAAAACCGAAATCTGGATGACTAGACGGGTTTTTGAAGCCTCTTCCTCTCGTATAGGATGCCAGAGCGTTACCGCTCACTCACCACACTCGTTCGTTGCACTAAGGCCAGTCAATCAGTATACATTACCACCTTTATTAGTTTGGAAACCAAGCTTATCACTGCTTAGCAGCAGGCATAAACATAAATAACGACTTGTTGTGGTTAACATGATCATCCAAGACTCAACCGCTTACTGACGCAAGACAGTTGTAACATAACATACGTCTGAGCCATACAGTAATATCTGTGGCCGGCGCCGTCAGTAAATGTGAAGTTGTCTCTGAAAGGGTGTAGTGAGTCTTTGACCTCCATCAGGTGAAGGTATGACGCGGGAACATTTTTCGGTCTAATAGTAGAAATGGTGAAAACTTCAGTGAAGTGGATGATGGAGACCTGTAATATGTGGAACTCACTGTTTTAAATGGAATGCTGTGTTTTCAAGTGACTGAAGAGCGTTAAGAGGACTATAGTGAATGTGGGAGTCTATTTTGTAAGTCAACCTCTCTTATTCCACGAATCTGTGGTTTTCGAAGAAGAAGTCTGATTCCTTGTTGATATATTGTTTGGTGGTGGTACTTTCCGTCAGTGAGGAGGCAGAGGTTAATGAACTAGAATAAATTTTTTTGGTAGATATTCACTCTAAACTGTATGACTCTATCATTTAACAATCCCGACGAAGAACAGTACCTAAACCTATCGACCGCGGCTCAAGTAACCTTTTATTTTATTAATAATTGTTTGTGTTCAATAAGTGACTTTTAATTAAAGTCAATAATCACCAGAAGGCTTTCACAGTCTTCTGGTTTTCCAGAAGTTCTGTGCAATGGGTTGCTCTCGTTTAATGCACTGGCTACAAAACAGTGTAAACAATTACTGGAATTTACATTGAAAATAAGTGGTAATATCACTTAAGGATATGATAAGGAACGTTAAAATGTTAGGGGTGTTTCTTTAAATCATCCAGAGATCCTAGATGCCTGTGCGGTCTGGCAGGTTTGTGGTTAAAATCAGATTGCCGGGTTAAAATCCCGTTGGGTTCACGAATTTTCAACCGCATGATTTACGTCAGGACGTTCAGTCGTTCGTACTCCACGTCAAACTGTAGATACAGCCATGACAAGCGGAAGACGCAGCAAATCTTAACCTTTTCTTTTTTCTTTTTTTTTTTTTTACTTTATCCATGATATATGGACTTTGTGAAAGTCTGTAAATTGAGTCTAGACACTTGCTGCTTACCACAGGACTGGAAAAGTGCAATAGTAGTACCGGTACATAAGGGAGGGGTGAGAAATAGAGTTGAGAATTACAGGCCAATCAGTTTGACATCAGTGGTAGGTAAATTAATGGAAAGATTGATATGCAACCACATCAGAAATATATGTGAGGAACGTAATTGGTTTTCAAGCAGGCAACATGGTTTCAGGCAAGGATATTCATGCGAATCTCAGTTGGTGGGATATATGCAAGATATTTCAGATGAAATGGACAAGGGAGGCCAAATTGATAGTGTAGCACTAGATCTGTCTAAGGCGTTTGACAGAGTAAGCCATAAAATGGTAGTAAATAAGGTAAAAACCATTGGAGTGGATAAGAAAGTCATTTGCTGGGTAGAAAAATTTTTAAAAGGTAGAAAACAGAAAGTTAGGGTAGGAAATGTAGTATCAAAAGAAGTGGAAGTAAAAATGGGTGTGCCACAGGGTAGCGTATTGGGACCATTGCTATTCATTATTCTAATGAATAATTGTGTTGCCTGTTTACTATCTGAAATTAGATTGTTTGCAGATGACATAATGCTGTATAAAAGAATCAAAACGATAGAGGATTGTAAACAGTTGCAGGGTGATCTGGACAGGATATCTAATTGGGTTAGTAAACATGGAATGAAGATAAATGCAAAGAAGAGTCAGCTTATTAGATACACAAATAAAAAACAAAAGGTTAATTATGAATATAAGGTGGGGAAAGAATTGCTTGCTGAAGACTTGAAATGCAAATATCTTGGAATTACTTTTGATAACAAACTTAACTGGGCAGGACACATAGGACAGGTGGTAGGAAAAGGTTTCAGAGTTCTGCACTTGTTGGAGAGAGTTATGAGGGGATGTACGAGAGAAGTCAAGGAATTGGGTTACAAAACTTTGGTCAGACCATTGCTCGAATATGGTAGTGTAGTATGGGACCCTCATTTTACGTATCAAATACAGGAGTTGGAGAGGGTGCAAAGAAGGGCTGCTAGATTTGTTTCTGGAAATTATCGCAGAATGCAATCAGTGACGGATATGATAAAGGAGCTGGAATGGGATTCATTGCAAGACAGGAGGAGGATGAGGAGGGTCATGGGAGTGTACAGGGCATATACTGGTGATGAGGCATGGAAAGATATTGCAGTAGGTATGAAAAGTAGTGCATGGAAGGGAAAAGATGACCATGACCACAAGCTGGCACTCGATTTCAGGCACAAGGGTGTAGGAAGATTCTCTTTTTTAGGTAAGGGTGTCAGGGATTGGAATGAGTTACCAAGAGAAACGATGAATAATTTACCGAAAACATTGAAGGAATTTAAAGAAAAAATTTGTAGAGGGCAAATGTAGGTGGGTGCAGGATAGGGGGAAGATAGCTGTGTAGGGAAATTGCCACCGGAGCCTGTGCTCCATTGCAATTAAATTAAATTAAATTAAATTAATGTCTGTAACTGTTTTAATATAATAAGGTATGCAAATAATTTTCTGCGACACAGTTACTTTAATAAATTATTATTTAATTTATTTTATTTTATTGATATGCGTGACGCGTTTCGAGAAATTATTCTCATTTTCGAACGCTATTTCATTACATTTTTGGTGTGACGAGTGCTCGTGTCATCTTCTGTTTGATGTTATCCGGTTTTACCTTGTATTTCCTGAAATTGATATTTTGGATTGTGTACTAAACTTTTTTGCAATTAATAGGGAGTGGAATAATAATTTTTTTTTTAAAAATAAAACCATTTTACGAAGGTATCTCAAAGGTATGATTCACAGAATTTCACACGTGCACTTCGTCACTACATAATATTTACATATATACACAAACAGTGCAAAGATGCTTTAGTACATCTTATTTAATAAAAACAGCCAAAGATAATTCGTTAAATATTGAATGTTTAAAGATACATGTTGTTACTATATAGCTTGCCTTATAATTTTATAATAACATTTAATAAATATATAACGTCCATGATGTTGATTAATAGATGATTGCAAAAAAAATTATAATAATTTATTAAAACATTTGAAATAATTTACAGATTCACTTTCACTTTCAAGTCTTTCATTTAGTATTGTGTCTTTAAATAATTTTTTTTTGGCAATTATTTATTAATCAACATCATGGATGTTATATATTTATTAAATGTTATTATAAAATTATAAGGCAAGCTATATAGTAAAAACATGTATCTCTAAACATTCAATACTTAACGAATTATCTTTGGCTGTTTTTATTAAATAAGGTGTACTAAAGCATCTGTTTGTGTATATATGTAAATATTATGTAGTGACAAAGTGCACGTGTGAAATTCTGTGAATCATACCTTTGAGATACCTTCGTAAAATGTAAGTTTTATTTTAAAAAAAATATTATTCCACTCCCTATTAATTGCAAAAAACTGTTTAGTACACAATCAAAAATATCAATTTCAGGAAATACAAGGTAAAACCGGATAACATCAAACAGAAGATGACACGAGCACTCGTCACACCAAAAAATGTAATAAAATAGCGTTCGAAAATGAGAATAATTTCTCGAAACGCGTCACGCATATCAATAAAATAAATTAAATAATAATTTATTAAAGTAACTGTGTCGCAGAAAATTATTTGCATACCTTAACCTTTTCGCCAGGTGGCAAGACCTCACAAATTTACTTTACTTACCTATAAACCTCAGACATGAGGCAGGATTCCGATTTTATTGGCGTTTCGTCTTTAAACAGCTTTGAAATTCGATAGTCAAATGGTGAGCGATGTTGAAAATTACTTGAAAAACATTCCGGGACGATTACAATACGCATAAAAAATTGTAATGGCATAAGATGTAAGGGATGAGACTTTCATAGTACTGAGCTGACATGGAGCGGTTATTTTGCTCACTGAAACAGTTCACCGTGTGGCTGTTAATCAGCCTCCGCCAGTAACACCAACCTTTAATATTGAGCTTTAGTCGGATGCCGGTTGTGGTAATAACTTGCCGTGTTGCTGCGGCCTTCCTCCCTACTTGCTGGTGAGAGCAGCGAATATTCAAAAGCAGCAGACCGTGCCTCTAAGGTCAGTGGCCACAAAAGGGTCCAGCGGCGCGGAAACAGTATGCGCAGGAGTTCGGGGAAAACCTCGTCTGAATATGAAATAGATGCAGTAGCCATTCCGTGTGGTGATACTGCATCGAGGAAGGCGTTGAAGCTCATAATTTATTAAAAAATCAACATGAAAATATTTGCTTCCCACAATTTGAATCTGAAACTTCCTTTGTTTGTACGTTACTGACCATGAATTTTCTTCTATGTAAGACTTGTATTTGTCCAGCCAGTCTTACACTGGCGTGTACAGCGAGTCAAAATAAAACCTCAAATATTTTTAAGCATCATTTTTGGTCACATGTGGTACAAAGCTTAATAATTTCACAACACAACCAAACCCAAGTTCAATGCATGTGCTCCAGCGCTTGTAAAGTGAACGAATTTCTTCAGAAAAATATTCTCCGCTAATCCATGCTATCATTAATTCCTCCCACTGCTTCTTTGAGTGATCCATAAATATGACAATCACTTGGAGCAAGGTTTGATGAGTTTGCCGGATGAACAAGGCATTCAAACCGCAGCCTGCGATTATCGCAATTTTCGCACTGGTGGGTTGGAGCCTTGAGTTGTTATGTTGTGAAAAGGTCACCTGAAGGAAGCAATGCACTTAGCTTTGATTTGATTACAAGTTGAAAAGTTTCTTAAAGAGAACAAACTATGATACACTGGCGGTATCACTCTCGGCAAGTAATACGTCATTTTCGTCCCAAAAGATTTGTTGTTGTTGTTGTTGTTGTTGTTGTTGTTGTTGTTGCGGCTTTAGGGCGCGTCAACGTCGGGGTTATTAGCGCCCTAGTCCCAAAAGAGGTTCTGCGTAATCTTCCCTAGCACTTTTTGATCGAAATTTCTTCAGATAGGTATAGCGTATTTTATTACACACTCTCTTCATTTGGGTTTGTTGTAAGTGAACCCATATTCATCCCCAATAAGAGTTCTTGCATTAAAGTCATCAGATTCTCGTTCAACGTACCGCTGAAGTTATTCACAAGCATCAATGAATCATTTCTTCAATTAAACAAATTAAACTTGCTGATATTTCATTCAGTGTGTCTCGTCTAATTTTTCTTCACAGTGGCTTCAACTGCTGCAATGTTCTCTGGAGTAATGACAGCACGTTCCTGACTCGTACGAGGAATCTTCCACAGAAGTAACGCCATTTCTTATTCCCTTTGAGAAGTTGCTGCTGTGACAAAAATGCACAATCACAATGAAATTTCATTCTTGGACTAATTCTAGTAGCTTTCACACTGTCATTGCCTAAAAGTCGGATTCTAAAATACGGTTCTACTCTAGAGCAAGTGTCATGAGGAGAAGCCATTTTTATGCTGAGACGGTGTTCGTTAATCTAGTCTTTGATGCCACATATTGGTAATGCTGCAAGTTGCTTGTAGCACGCCTACCAACTAACAGGATGATGTCACAATATTTCGATATGTATATATATATATATATATATATATATATATATATATATATATATATATTTACTACAGATTTAAGGTTTTCATTTGACTCACTCTCCAAGCACATTGAATGAGAGAATTTACGCGATTGTGATCATGAAGAATAATATAATATTTCTAACCTTAGTTTCTTTCCCTCTTTTTTTATGGAAAGTTACATTTTTCAAAAAATTATTAATAGAAACACCTACCCGGAAAGTATGTGCACTAGTCTTTCGGTCCTTGTGAACCAGACGATTTTTTCATCGGCTCTTATTTTTATTTGCACCGGAATAAAAATCAAGTTTCCATAGTTGCTTTAAGTATTGCCCTTGTGCGGGATTCGGTAATTTCGCTACACTTATTCCGCCAAAGACAGCCACGTGGCTATTATAAGACTATTATCTGGTTTCGTAGTAGTCATCAAATCCTTTAATTTTCAGAGAAACTCGGGGCTTTACCACTGCAATCTGTCCTTGCCATTTGTTTGCTCCTCATCACGTCTTCTTCAGGGATTTCTGCAACGGCTTTGGAATGAAGAAACCTGAAACAGCCATGTAATAAACACGTAACAGTCGATGGCCCTATAGGTGAAACATGGATATCTAGACTGCTCCAAATACGCGTATTCACAAATAGTTCAGGAATTTTTAGAAATCGCCTGCGTTTGCTATGAATATTACCGGGTGCTTAACATGATTAGATTTTTATGTTCTCAAGTGTTTGCTAATCTCATACTGAACAACGGATCTTTCCTTCTAGTTGCTCGAAAGATTATTGCCATGATTCCATAAATGACGTACAATTTCTATCACCTCTTCCGATATCAATATTCCGATGATTCGCAGTTCCAAATAATTCCTCTGAGCTAATGCTAGTATCATTCCTTCATAAAAGATATAGGACGGTTTTCAAATACTTGGTAGGTATGTCAATATTAAGCTTTAATAAATTTGAAATTAATTAACAAATTTGTTCGATTGCTACGCAGATAATATGCAACTCTTTCATTGGCTCCATTAACCTGATATATTCAGTAGCACTCATTGTTTGAAATTATTTTATTTGCCATAAGCATTGCACAACTTAAATGCAGTATAAACTGATGTTTTATATGCAATTTAAAAATATGAAATGAACATTTCACCATCTTCCTCTCCTTAGTTCCGTGTAGATATAAAAATTAGTTAAATATATTAAATTACTGCTTTCAGTAACCTTCAATAAAATGTAATAAATGAGTTATTTCTTTAATTAGCTACATAGGAATCATAAGAAGTAGAAACTATGACTCAAACCTTTATAGCAAAAAAAATGTAATCATAATGCAAGCGATAGTGGTGTGAAAGTAATTGAAGGAAACTTTTGCTGTAAATTTAGGATAATTTGAACTTCTCTGTTGTGTGCACAGCTCGACACTTCATTAGTCCTTTGAACTCTCATACGGGACGTCCTTTGTCGACTTGTTTCAGACTGTGTACAACTCCGAGACACAAGACAAAGGGCCGTGTGGGTCGGTGTAAAAGTAGGTCAGGAACCCACAATACAGTCCTATGGTGCAGCACACGTTGTTAAAAGTTTGAATATTTAAATGAGATATCATTCATAACCAGGTTTTTATCACGACTTACCCCACGTGGACGGAAATATTTCTGTTTGTTTTGTCAACCTTTAACGTATGTATTTTCCTGGAGTTCCGTTTGTTATACTACGAATTTTTGTTGATTTTAAAGACTGAATAACAGATAACTGTGGGAAAAATCGAAAGACTGTGTTAGGGTAAGGTTACATGTATTTCTTTGTTGACTTCCTGCTCCATACGCAGTTAAAGTGGAGTGAGAACATAATCTCTAATTCTAAGACCCATACTAAGGTTACAAAATGGGAAAATCCCATCACAATTTGTGAAGCATTTTTTAAGCTACTGTATGCCATATTATCAGTAAAATGAGTTATCGTTCAAAATAGACCTCACGTTACCTGTGGCAATCTGATAGGACATAGTTCAGATCTGTTAAATTCCGTCATAATTGGTTTAGTGATGCCAGATTATAGGTAAAAAATATGAAACCACAGACTTTAATTTTCTGCATCTGCGTCAGGTGATTTAGCGTCTTAAGATGTTCCTCGCGGTTTTTTAAATACATCCTACAATTTAGAATTGTGTAAACTGGTCCAAAATTTACTAGGTATTTTTTTGCGTGATGCTGAACAAACAGACACAGCACCTATATGAGCTTGGACGTTTTCTCCGTGTTGTATATAGATAAAATTTTCTCGGGTAACTTGCTGAGTGAGTCCATTCCTGAAACACTAAGTTTCGGCGGTCATAGGCTCTGCCGCCACTGGCTCTTCGTCTCATCACACCCATTACAACCTGCTTCCTCAATTATCTGCTTCATATACTTTTTTTTATATCTGCTTAATGTTTCTTTAACAGCGAGGTGTTTAGAGACGGGAAGGGATGGGGACAAGGAATGGAAAGGAATTCGGACATGGCCTTTTGAAGGAAACATCCCGGCATTTGCCTGGAGTGATTTGGGAAACCATGGTAAACCCAAATCTGGATGCCCGGACGGGGATTCGAAATGCCGTCTTCCCGAATGCGAGGCCAGAACGCTAACCGTTACATCACCACTCTCGGTCTTCATATACTCCCATCCTTGTCTAGTGATAATTCTCCTTTTCAAAAAAAAAGCTCTTTCCATAAGTGCTATTCTGCTTTTTAACATCATTGTCGTTTGGGAAATCAGTTGTAATTTTACTTCCTAAGTAGTAGAATTCACATAGCAGAGTTCACTTACTTCTATGTCGTCCGATCCTATTTTTACATTTACTGTAGGTACTATTATTCTTATAATTTATTCTACATATTATCACTTTTGTCTGACTTTGGTTTACATTTAGTCCAAAATCGTCCTTCAGTGATTTTTTTTTTTTTTCCAATATCCTCAATCTGCTTTGCTAACATGACGATGTCACCAGCAAATCATAGAACACCGATTTTTTTCTACTTGAAAACTTATGCCACATTCAAATTTTTCTTTTACTTCCTTTATACAGAAGTTGAATATTAATGGGGATAGATCACTTCTGGTCTCACACCCTCGATAACTAATGCATGTGTATCAAGATACTCTACTTTTAATATAGCAACTCGATTCTTGTGTAGACTATCAAGTATTCTTCTAACTCGGTAGTTTAGATCAGACTTCTGTAAAATTTTGTACATCTTGTTCCACCGAACATTATCAAAAGCTTCAAAAGCTATTTCTAAATAAACAAACGAGTAGTATCTTTAATCAAATATTCCACTTACTTTTTCGGGATTCACGCTGAGCTCAGCGTGAAGATAAACGACGGAGTGGTGTGAAAACTGTCGAAGTGATATTTCACTTCTACATAGCCCCGATGAAGGCCACAGGTTGGACGCCGAAACGTCACTAGTAATACATCCAGCAAAGCCGCGTGAATCGCGAAAAATTAACTGAAATATTTGATTAATATGACGGCTGCTAAAAGCGTAAAATCTATATATATAAAGATGGATGTATGTAAGTGTGTTTGTTTGTTCTTCATACAAATCCACAGTTTTCATCGGATCTCGATGAAACTTTGCACACTTATCCTTTGAAACAAGGAGAAAAATACTGTCTACATTTGGTTGTATGAATAGTTCATGTTGTCTTATAATTTTGAAAAATTACGGTACGGCCATAGACAAAAGCGTAGTATGTGTAAGTCTCTGTACTACTTTCTCATACAACGATCTGCGAGCTTAGAGGTTACTGATGTGTTGGAGTGTGGTCTCCGGTTCAAATCTCCATAGTGACAAAGATTGTTAAAAATTATTTTTGTTCGTTAGAGTCACGCCTAGACCGTCGGTTGTTCGGGTTGAATGTTAAACTGTAGATATCACAAATTTAGGGGTGAAATGCGAGGCAAATTGTAGGCAGTCTTGCAATGCTGTAGGTGTAAACTTTTTTGCGTTATATTGATCCCTCAGGGTTTGTACCCTTGCAGTCAGTGTGTGTGTGATCTGCACTAATAATACTTTAAATGCGGAAGTAACTCTCTGTCTTTTTGTTACGTTTTGACGACTAAATGGCTATACCGATATTGATGGAATTTTTCAAGGAAATACTTTGTGTCTGTAGGAAGGGCACAGGACATTTTTTTGGTATGATTAACAGTTGTAGTTACGAAATTTTGAGAACTCATCGAATGGTGACAGAGTTGTGTGTGTTAGTATGTAATGCTACGTCGGTTGCACAAGCTGTGCTTCTCGCGCATTATATTAGTGTGTAATTTGTTAATAAATTTCGTTTAGAGAAAAAACGTATTATTTAGTATAGATGTCAATTTTCTCTGTTCTATTACTTTGTGTCTGCTTAAATGTTTCTGGCACCAGTTTATTTTGCCTTCTTTTTTTGACATGCCTTGCGGGCGTAAACTGGCCTAAGCTAGAGCAGCTAAAGTTGTTAGAACCCAAGAATCGGATGCTCATGCTGAAGAAAGAAGAAAAGACCAATCTGAAATGAAGCTGCCCTTAGTTACCAGCCCCCATCCCCCCCTCCCTCCCCCCCCCCACACACACACATACATTCCTGCACCTTCGTATGTTTTTCTGTTTTTGAATATGTTCAAAATTGATTCTCTTCATGAGACAGGTTCGACGGTAGAATGATATAGTGATGGCTTTCCTGTCACATTATGCTTACTCGGTGTTATTTGGGACCAGTCCTTCGTTACCAACAACTTTCTATATTCAATTCTGGCAAAGAAATTCTTAATCCACGCGTACGAAGTCGCGGGTATCAGCTAGTATTGTATAATAGTATCTTTGCTTTTCTTGATCTGTCCTTCAAGTATTAGTCTGAAAGCCATAATTGCTTCTCTTGTATCTTATACATAACACAAAAGAAAATACTACTGGAGACCTCGGATATTGAATATCATTTGAAAGTTCGGACGTAGACATTTCGTTTGCTCTACTATCGTCCATAGAAAAGCTTGTGAAGTTTAGGCAAGTCGGTTACTGCCTAAGCCAGCAGTTCCACCAGGCACCTCATGACAATATGAGCCGTGTGTTGCTGAACAAGGTGCTTACGACGCCTTATGAATAATCAACTCGTGCAAACGAAGGGACCTTCTGGATATTCATTTAGCGCAGAGTAATTTCGATTCATTATGCAAACGCCCTTTAACAAGAAACACGATTTCACGACGCGCGGCAGTTAATTAACATTTAACGTGCTTGTGGAAGCGATCGTATCGTGTGACAAGGGCCCTCCCACTGGCTAAATAATTCACCCTGAAGTATGGGGGAGACGCGCGATTTAGTGCGAGCACCTGCCCGCTTGGGGCAGCACCTGTAGAGAGCGACTATTTGAATAGTGTTGCATTATTGCTGAATTTCACCGTTCGTTTATTGGACAGAAAACTAGGACAATTAAAATAAGTATAAGTTATAGTTGTAAACAATTTATAACTTTATACTGTAAACTAAAAATTCGGATCAATAATTAAAAAAATAACTACAATTGGTATATTATAAGACTTACATGGCCCACAGCACTTACACCAGTTTTAGAATATCCCATAGAGAACAAAACTTTGAATATCCAAATGAAGCATCGGAGGCAAAACAAACATTTTGATCTCACAGAGCATCACCGCTAAATATTTTACCTCATTTCAGATTTGTTATATCAATTTACAAGAAAATAAAGTACATATGCACAAATTAAGTCCAGTAAAATTAATATCATGTTATTAGTCCCTAATACAATTTTCCTACTAATTATGATCCCCATATTTAATTAAATTTGTATATCGATCTTAATTTTGTATATTTTTCCTACGAATGTGTGATGTTTTGATGGGTGAATGTGCTATAAATGGACTGAATGACTGTCGTATTTGTATTAAAAGCAGTACAGTTCTTGGAATATTACCTAAGAGAGATTAAAAGGGAATATTGTCTAAAATATTTATAAACTAAAATATTTGGGCGAGATTTTGACTGTTTGGATTTGTTTCATTTGATACTTGTGTTGTTAAATGCTTGTAAACATCTTTTATTTAATTCTCATGATTTAGTTTTAGTTGTTTTCTGTATGATTTGTATAGCAAAATAATTGTTAGAGGTCCACAAAAATCTGTTTGCGTTTTTACTGTCTTCATATCATTCTTTGATGACTACAAAGGCTCCTGATAATTGAACCTGGGAAGCTCATTAGGAAAAGTGCTAAAACAAAATATATATCATTTGTTTATTGTAATATTTTTAATCTTCTTAAAGAAGTCGGATGTAAAGTAAATCTTAGTTTTTCTGAAGTGTCTCTACGTAATAAAATTCAAGATTAAATACTATTTACATCGTCGTTGTTTGACAAGTTACTTGCCATTGGATAGTTTGATTAGTTGAAAGTATAAATCAATTTAGTGATTGGAGAAAAACCTCTAAATCTTCGTGAATCGGTACAAAACGCTATGTTCGCAGTTACCTAGCATGGTGATGTCGCGCGAGAGGACAGAATAATTACATTACGACTTTAAATGAACTTTCGGAGCTACTTATAAATGTGAATCTGCGGTGCAAAACTATACTGTGATATTATTAACTATAGTGTAGCCTCTTCAGACGTTATTGGAGTCGTTAATATTAATCATACTTGCAATTTACATCATTATGAAGTCAGAATCAGTTTCACCGTCAGTAGCAGAATTAAAACGTGAAAACATTAAACAAGATATTCATATCATTATATGAACTCAAAAACTGTGGCAAAATAACCGTTTACTGTTGGAGTAAATGTTTTCTAATGATGTAATTAACTACCATTAAACGATAACAAGGAACTACAACTAAAATTACAACTGTTACTTACGTATGGTAAGAACAAGTGATTACCAAAATTACGTTTATGCTGAACACGTCTAAGTGCTGTAGAAAGTATATATAAGCTTTAATGACTCAAAAATGAAGTTTAAATATATATTTACAAACGGAGCAATTATACAAATTCAAGACTACATAAGAAATTCTGTGTACTGGGAATCAATAGAATTCGAGTTGCCATCTACGTTATTATACACTTTTTACTGATAAATGATTTTCATACTCTAAAGAGACACAAAATGTAAAGACGTTTCTGCTATTTCATGCCTTCCTCTTGCAATGTTTATTAAATGCCATCTCGTTTGTGAACAAGAGTGGTTTGACTTTTGTGCTTCATGGTACAACGAAAACCTACATAACTGCAAAATGTAGTTATCTGTTACATCCAATATCCTTGCTTTCAAACTCATAAATATTTTGTGCACCAAACAAATCTTCAGAACTGTTACACTTCCAGTGTCACTGAATCCAAAATATTATATCTTCCACAAGCTTCTTATAATAAAATAATAAGAATTATGTAATTTCATCTTCTAGACCAACAACATTCCTTGTTGTAGAAGTAACCTTCCTCAGCGAAGTAACAATGATTTTACAGAAAACAGGAGATAAGCTTTATTTGTTTAATCTGAATTAGTGTTCCCTCAGATTTACGAATAAACGAATAAAGAAGTCATTACGAGCAATTTATTGCTACATTTTCCTGACAGTACAAGTTTATCTTTATTACGAAGGAGCGCATAGCAGACGTGTTTAGAGATTCATTTCCTGTAGTTAATGCAAATATATATATATCAGCACATAAGGAAATTCATTCTGAACGCTACAGACACACAATACGATACGTTTATGAACTTTAATTTGGGTTTTTTCAGCTCTTCGACGGCACAGTCATTAAAGCCGTGGCAGAATTTTTAACAAGGAATAAAAAGGAAATCTAACATGACTTTTTATTTAAGAATCACTGCATCATTAAACTCTCGTAGTAATTTCGCAAAAAATAAAGAAAATTAAAATCAGGGTCTCCCAAATTCTAGACCAAAATTATTAATGTGTGGAAGAATGTGCTGTCCTCCAGTGAAAAAAAAAGGAAAATCCCCTCGGGAAGTTAATTTTATGTTTTCCGCAATACTTGTAAATATAACTGTAGGAAACCGCGATTATCTTCTGAAATTTTTGCATCCTAATGTACAAAAGAGGCAGAAATTCGTTAGTTCTATATTGTGATACATGCATGGGATGTTGAAACAATCATACAAAGGGACCACGCGTTCCTCAAGTCCAATTACGGAGCGGCTGATCTTAATGGAAAGGATTGTGTCCATTGGGTCTCGTTAAAGTAGATTACAGGCTTAGCCTAAAGAACCGCAATAAACTCCGGTTATAAGGCCACAGAGGAGAGAGAAATAAGAAGTGGGGTTATCTCGTGAAAGAAACAAGAAGCCACTGCTTCCAGCACTTAAAATATCGTACTCCATGGACTAGAACTGTACTTCGTAATGTAATCACATAATAGCTATATGCACTTACTACTGTAAGTAATTAACTTTAAAGGAATTTCTCTTACAATTTTTCGCATTTCCTGTGTAAATCTATAACGATAACCATTCCTCTTAGAGCATTCAACAATTCCAAAACTAAGGTGATTTCATTGTTTGTGCAACCCCTAGAGTCAAAATGCATCAGTCATAAATACTATGTCTAAAAGTTGTTGTTGGTTTTTTTTTTTTTTTTTTTACGTGTCTTATTCTCCCTTCACACTTAACTAAAATCGATAGATGAGGAATAATTTTGAGGATTAGGTTCTCGCGTTGCAAACGTTATTAATTATGAAAGGAATTTCTCGAAATTCATCGCGTAAACGGCAAAATTATGAACATTCAAGGTCACGTGTATGCAATAGTTCAGAGTCAGGCTGCTTGGTTTCGCTAGCGTCGATAAGGAGTGATCGCACTACCGCTAGATAGCAGCACCATATATTCCAGAGATATTGATTAACTGTGCGTATTTTCTTTAGTTTGGAGCTTTTCGGGTACTTTTGATTCTGTCAGAAAAACATTTCATCATTTAGAGATGTTGTAAGTGTATTGCAACCTTCGTGTTTCAGATGACAAATAAAAAATTTGGTACAAATGCGTTGGTTCGCCTTTCACGCTGCTACAAACCATCAACCGCGCTAATCATCTTGTATCATTTGCGAAATTTTAGTGCGAACCACGTAGAATAACATAAATGTAGGATGCCCTCAATGTGAAACTGAACACAGTGATGAATTCCTTTTGTGCAGAACTATCCCACTTCCTCTTTTGAAAACTGGGCAAACGGGCCTTCGAGAGTATGTAGGAGATAATGAAGATAAATACAACGCTTTTGTTGCCTAAAAATTGCTGATTAAAAATGCTATACGATGTTTCCGGAGGCTTGAAGCTGCACGTTGAAATCATGCCCACTGCATCGCACTGCCATTAGCTTTAATTTTCTTGAATATCTGTAGAAGATATTTCTTATTATAATTTGATCACTAATGATGTGTGCCTTTGAAGAATGATCCTACCTGACTAAACTCTTACTTCATTTCACCGTTAACTGTTTGTACCATACGAAGCAAGTTAGGAATACGAAGGTCAAAATGAATCGTACAGTTGTGTTAAATATTAACTATGGAAAATGGAAGCAAGATACGGTCTACTTATAATTATTCTCTCGTTTCATCTAAAATTAATTACTTCCTGGATTTCTTAGCCTGTTAATTTTCATCAACAAATTTTATCGTATATCGTTTCCATGGTACTGTTCTTAAAACAATAAGCTTTTCCTCTCGAAAATGTTAGTATTCAGAGGAGGAACGTTTTATCTTTTAATACGCTATAAGGCGATGCCTCAAGAACTCTCCGGCCAATAAGACGAAACCTCGTTTGACTTGCATATTCTGCTTCACTCGTAGAAACTTTTCAAGCGACTTTCCGACCCTCAGTAAAGTGACATCCATATTAGTTGATCAACGTGTTCGACCAACATTTTTCCATAAGGGCGAGCCTCTTAAGGCCAATGAACACAAAGCGTATACTCAAGTGAAAATTTTCCAGTCTTTATCTTGTTCTGAGAAGATATTGGAATCTTTCTATCAAATAGCTCCTTCCGTGCTGCTGTGATGTGGGAATTACATATTTTCCATGTGTTTTTGGGCTGATATAACAATGATGACAATATTTCGCTTGTCTCTCTGTATCTGTAGACAGTACTCGGCTTGTTATGACAGTAGTAGTAATGAAATCAGACACAGTACATCTAAATCTTGAGCATGGCAGCATCAACAGCAATCGAGAAGAGTTTTTAGCTTTATGTAATACTTTTTAACTAGTTCTGAAGAAGACTCCCTTAAGGCGGGTCGAAACCAGTAAACAATAAATTCAATGAATATTGCAACAGGTTGGCTGTGTTTCATTTTACAACAGTACACGTACATCTAGTTCAATGTACTAAGTGCAGAAAATATTCTTGTTTATTACTATTACTTAACGAATCAATATAATTTGGAAGTACAGACAATAATTGGAAAGCTTTTTGTGTTCCATACCATTTGTGTAGTGAAAACATTATTCAGAAACACTAACTTGAGTCTTGTATGTAAGGATACGTTGAGTGGGTGGGGGGAAAAAACTCGCTAAGGATTCTGCAGACGCTGTCAACATCACCCTAGTTGTTGAAAACCCACAGTGGTAGTTAGCTAATATATATTTAAAAGTTAGACGATTTATAGTAAGAATGGTTTTGGCCAAGCTTCATGAAATTTCAATAACCTTCTTATAATTTGGAATTTACAGTACACATAAGTTTCTAATTTATAGTGATTGCTATTTCATTTTAGAATGATAGAAACACTGAATGTTTACCCCAACTTATGTAATGGCAAAGCATTTTCTGCTAACATTTATTATATAGACTCAAGTATAAGCCATCTGTGGCCAATGGCACGGAAAATCCTCATCAGTGGACTAGTCATAGAAACAGTCAGTTCATACTCGGCTGCTATGGTGGACGAAGGCTGCAGTGAATAGGAACTCTTCCATCCGCTTGCCATTGGAGATAGTTCACAAGTCACCAAATGGTGCACTTATTACAATGCATTTTTTTTTTCTGTCGTCAGTCTTCCGACTAGGTTTGATGCAATCCTCCATCCTTTCCTATCCTGTGCTAACCTCTTCATTTCTACATACCCCTTACAGCCCACGTCCTCAATTATCTGTTTCATATATTCTAATCTCTGTCTTCCTCTACAGTTCTTACCTTCGACTGTTCCCTCCACTAACAAATTAACCAATCCAGCATGTCTCAAAATATTACTTTCCGTAAGCTTCTTCCACAAACTTCTTTTCTCACCCATCATTTCCAAAACTCGTTCATTTCTTACTTTGTCTGTCCACTTAATTTTCAGCAATCTTCTGTAGCACCACATTTCAAATGCTTCAATTTTCTTTATTTCCGGTATTCCTAAAGTCCATGTTTCGCTACCATAAAGTGCTGTGCTCCACACTAACAGTTTTAAAAATTTCTTTCTAATTCCTAGATCAATATTTGAAACTAAAAGGTTTCTCTTCTTCATGAAGGCTCGTTTTGCTAGTTCTATTCTGCTTTTAATATCATTCCTGCGTCGGCCATCGGTTGTAATTTTACTTCCCAAGTAACAGAATTAACTTACGTTCACTTAAAAAATTCACGCAAATCTATCCTCACTATTATCTTTCTTCTAAAACTTGGAAGACCAGTCTACTCGATTTAGAATGTTTGCTTGGTGATGATAAGACTCAACAACAATTCACCAATATGTGAGGATAATTGCTGACTTTCAAGACTCAGTACCAGTCTTCAAAAGATTCAGATGATAATTACACTGGTCAGTAGCCAGCATACCAGAGAACTTCATTTGAGCGTGCCTAGGGTCGCTGGTTCGAGTCCGGCGAAGAGCATTGCTGTTTAAGGGTTGTGTGTGTTAATGTAGTGGCCGTCTTGCGATGTCTATACGGAGTGGAGAAATTATACTGTAGAAACTGGAACACTTGAAGATCCATAATAATCACATTTGAGCTGGCTGTGTGGCCTTATAAGCCGAATACCATTAATAAAACACACATACTTTTTTTGGAATAATACGAGCATGGCATCTAATTCAATACAGTAGTGGTGGTATCGACCAGCTTGCTGTTGTTTCTATTTTACAACACAGTCACCTTCCGCGATGGTTATTAAAATCATTGCTGTGGCCCGCCTTTCGCTTTCCTGATAATGAAAAGTGAATGTTTGAGACCTGGAGGAAAACAACACAGGTTTCCGCTGCTTTGACAAGTGTCAAAAATGTTCTTTATGTGTAGCATTGTCAGCTTCGGTACTAATAAATGTTACAAATCGGATACAATCAGACTGCCATCTGCGAGCCATTCATTTCGAATGGAGGCGGAAAAGGGAGGAGGGTGGGACTGCGAATTTCGAACACTCATACGAATATGACGAAAAAGTAAATGGCAAAGAAACTGTAAACTATTATGCCTGGAGTACGTCAATTTGTATGGCCTGATTGTATCTATTATTTCTTTTTATTCGCAAGCGAGAAATGTGCACTTGAACATGTGACCGCTTTTAAAATATAATTTTTCATAATCCATAATGAGACTTACTGCATTATTATCGTGAGTAAAATTACTTGCATAATGTGACTTCCATGATATTTGTAAGTTATTATTGTAATTTGTTTTCATCTACCTACTCATGATGACTTTTAAATTTCTTTTTCTTTCTTTCTCTAACAACTGCTTAATGGGTTCTTCTTCGAGTTCATCTGGAGAGATTTGTCAGCAAGAGAACGGAAGGAATTCGGCAATTATGCTGGAGCTATCACGAAAAAACATAGAAAACCAAAATCCTGATGGTTGAACCTAGAATCGACTACGCGCCAGGAATATGCCCGTCTCGAGCGTTGCCTCTCACTCACCAAACTCGGTTGATATTCGAGATATTTGAGTCATATTAGCTGTGAGAAAAATTAAATATTCCTTCCTTAACAAGGACTTTAAAACATTTCTAACACTCAATGTGTAATCAGACTGGTACATAGGAACTAATAATACTGAAGTTTTGTACCCAATACATAGTTATTATCTCATCTTAACAATACGCTACCATTAGCTGCAGTAATAAAAAAAAATCCATTGCACCGATGGTTTCCAAATACAGCGTTGTTATTCTTGCAAGCTTGTCATACATTACAGTATTTTTCTTATTATTACTTATAGGTTTAGAAGAGATTTTCTAGAAAATAAGTGGTTTCAGAAGAAATGGGCGAAAACTAAAATCTATGGAAATTTCTTTTCAGTGAATTGGTAGTTAATCGAACTAATGAGTTCAAAAGCATCTGCCATGAAGACCAACCTCAATCTGTTAGTAGCCGAGACAAATGATTAATATTCAACCCAAGGATGAGAAATGACTTTCATTTTTTAAGGATTGTACTCATGCAGTTTTATTATCCTGCTCATAAAAATTACTATACAAGGCAAATTATAGCTGATAATTGCTAGAGTATTCACACAGGTCATCACGAAAAAAATGTAAGATTATGATTCGAGGGTAAACTGAAATTTTCTTGACTTCTCTCATAGACGGAAATGACAATGATCTATTTTAATAATAAATAAAGTTTTGAAAGGTCTTGATAAAAGTGTTGCTTTCAGAGTCAGACGTCAAATTTAATGTTTCAAAGATAGCATTGCCAACTAGGACCAAAGCCGAGAATTTTTCATACGATCCTTTAGTTTCTCCACAACTGTAGTTACGATAAAAGCATGATTGCCATACCTTGCGACTTAAGATAGACCATGAATGGATTTACTCCTCTATGACAACTGTCTTGCGAATCTGATACGGGGAGTATTAAAGTGTTACAGTTTTGACTGTCATGTATTTATGTTGTTAGAGTTTAGGATGAATGAAACATAGCAGAGGCCACCAGACTAACATCCCCATCCTACTCGCATTTCATCGCCGTTGTATTAGCCGGAAGTGGTAGGGTCATCATCAGAGGTATCCTTCAGACATCTTACAGACGAGTCACTATCAACAGCGTCCTATTCCCTCACTGCATACGCACTGCGGACAACTATTATGCGCCCACACCTCTTTCGCCCTACTGCTCAAGTCTCGATGCTGAAAATCTCATTAATAACCGAGACACGAATCAGCTAATCCCGAATTCTTATGAAACATTTAATAGCACAGACACTAATTTTTAATTTATAATTTTCATTTTTAAAGGTTAATTTACAGTTTTTTCCAGAGTAGCAATCTTGGAAACAGGTTAACAAATATCATCTTCTCGTAGTAATAAGGCAATTTTAAAAAGAAATGCGTCTCACTTCGAGAAAGTTTGTATATTTCGAGACGCCAGCGCGTTTCTAATTTGGAGGAGAGCCTGGTATTTACTAGCGGACGAAGCACCAGAAAGTGGGATGGATGATTTTTTTTTTTTTTTTTTTTTTTTTTTTTTTTTTTTTTTTTTTTTTTAGCACACATTTTTTACAGCCTAGTATCTAGAAACTAAAATAGGCCTTAATTTAACACAACAGTTTTACATTTGATATTTCAACAGATAATTTCACAATGAATTATTTCAGTTTTTGTTATGTATGGCTTTGGCAATGTCTGTACAGTCTTTTCTTGTTGGCACGATACATACAATTGTTTCGCTGTTAACATATATTACAACTTTCTAAACTTGCTGCATTTTGTCATAATTGATTTATTATAGTTTTCTAGTTTTGTGTGGTGTCTGCAGTTTCCTGTCCACTTTATGGTTAGAATTTTTAATATTTCACTATGTCACTTCGTACGTCTACCACTACTACTATTACTAAACTATTACTACTATCTACTACTCTACCATCTAAGAAAGCATTTTCCAGCATTGGTATCGGTGCGGTAATCCGAATTCCAAATCTCCCGGAATAGCGCACGTTCTCAGTCTCTCTGGCAGCCAGAGTGACCGAGAAGGCCGCCCATCGGGAGACTGGCCACCTCCAACACTGGTTGTGAGAACTAATTTTCAATGATATATATCTAATTGCAGAAGTAAGGAGTCTTTAATATCCGGCTAGTAGGTTGTTCGTTTCACAGGTGAACTAGATTAGTTTAACATCTACTGCCGGTATTTGTTATTTTCAATATTTGAACAAATTCCTATTTTAAGATTATTGGCTACATAATTTTACAACTTTTACTCTTAACTAACTATTAACATTTTTACATATTTTAAGAGATAACAATGTTTTACTTCAGAAGCGGCTCGAGACTGCAACTATTATCTATTAATTGTGTTATTGCAATGTCAGACCACATTTTATGCATCGGACTATAGTTCATGTGAGCACTAGTAAAGAACTTATACATTCACTATAAACTTTTATACGTGTTGCTTCAGCAAGTTCTTGTTTGTAGGTAGAATCTCCAGTGGTGTTGCTGCGAAACGGTCCATTTAAAGTCTTTAATATGGTTTAAGCACTCCTCTCCGCAGATCAGCTGGTTGCGTTTTCAGCACGATATATGACTCGCTGATCGAGCGCTTAGACACGCATTCGCTTGTGGCTGCTCTCGGGTGTTACTCTGTGACGTCATAGTCGGCTTGACTTGGCCTTCCTCTTGCTGTCGCTAAACTTTGCATGAATCTCTCCTTTTGCAGTTTGGATATATTTTGCGTCACTTCGTCTAGTTTGCGCCAAAGTTGCTCATTTTTTAGTATGTCTTCCGTTTTCATGTTTCTTAGTTCATGAAATCCTTCGTTTCTGGCTTCTGCCATTTGTGTGCAATCCCAGACGATGTGTTCGGGTGTACCCTCTTCCCCGCACTCACACAAGCTTGTGTCTTTTAGTCCTCTTTTATGTAGTAGGCTGGGATATGGCCCGTGTCCAGTGATGTAATGAACAAGTCCGGTTGACGGATCCAGGTGACGAAGGTTTAATCTCTCTTGAATTGTTGGCCAAATATTGTAGGTTCTCCTGCCAGTCGTACTACGCGACCACTGTTGTTGCCATTCTTCCATCAAGGCTGTTTTTATCTCCCGTGCTTCTGTAACCGGTCTTCCTAAATTTGTTCTACTTTTTCGGCGTCACCGGTTCGTAGCCAATAGTGTGCCCCTCTCTTTCTAACTTCTAGGTCAAGTGGCCAAACGCCCAACGCAACCAGCAGAGAGTCGGTCGCTGTTGTGCTATATGCACCACTTAATCATATCAGTATGCTTCTTTGTACGCTTCTTAGTTGCCTGGCGAGGTTTAACTTGTCGTAACTTATGCGCCCAACTGCTAGCAGCATATCCCACAATCGAGGATAATATACTGTCGTGATACCTCCTTATTATGGACGTTGGAAGATGAAATCTTCTTTGCCCAATACTGATCAGTTTTGTTCATCACTATTTTGGCACGACTGCACACCTCCGTTATATGGTCAGTAAAATTTAGTCGCTCGTCTAGCGTGACTCCCAGGTATTTACAAGTTCTAACTCTTTTTATGGAGACGTCGTTTACTTTTATTATTGGATTTCGCTTGGGGCGGCCACTGAGAACCATGAATTGAGTCTTGTGTGGTGCAAGGGTTAATTTCACTTTGGAGCACCAGTTTTGTAAATGTCTTAACGCCATTCTGCTTCTAGCCTCTACTTCGTCCCTTGTTCCGCCTTGTATCAGCAGTAGAAGGTCATCCGCGAAGGCAACAAGCCCCAGGAGTCCTTCTTGCCCAATCATGCTTTCTATGGCCATTCGAATGTTACGTCCCAGAACACTGGTCCACACACCGATCCTTGCGGACAGCCTTTAGTTAATTTTTTCTCTATTTTCACTCGTGGACATCTCAGTTTGGCAAATCGGTTTTTACAGTAGTCGCGGAACGTTCCATAGAGGTTACTAGGAATTCCTATTTCTCGCAGGCGGCTAAAAAGAGCCGGCCACCATAAGTTATCGAATGCTCCAGCAGTGGGATGGATGAGCAGAGACTTTGGCACGCGCTGCTAGACGTGTGACACTGTGCACAGCTCGTCTTGTGAAGCGAGGCGCTAATGAAAAATTTAATCGCGCTCCTCTCGCTTCGCGACAAGGCTGCCTTCCGTCCTAATGAAAAATTCCTTGTTGCGTCTTTATGAACTCCCGGCCGGTCGGGCCGCTGCCTCCGGCGTCGCGCAAAGTAGTTCCTCGTCACCCGAGGCTGCCAGACGCTTATTAGCGGCCATCACCCTCCACCCCCCGGCCCCGCATTATAGCGGACCTTTACTGCCCGGACGTAATAAAATCGTAAGTAATTGGGGCAATACGGGTACTAAATCCAGACTGCCGATACCTCTCACAGCACTATCCAGATTAATAGCTCAATAACTGTCGTGTGTAAGTTCACGACGTGGATCTTGAGAAGGCCTGCCTGTCCAGTCAGATAATTCATTACAGACAAGGTTCGCAGCCTGTGTCTCCTTTAAGATGACATGGTGTTGGGAGACTCAGTAACAACACACTTCCTAAGGATGATAGTCATGTTACCCAAGTTTGTGAGGTTTTGTTTAGTGTTCCTCCAAACCAATACTGGTTTGCAATTACTGATATTTTAAGTTAAGTGGAAGATATGTGTTATCTGGTTGTAATGAATGAATAAAAAATTTCGTGCACACGAAATTCGACATATTTCTACCCTGGAAGCAGAGATCAGTCAGGGTTTTCAATATCTTTCACTATTTTGCTTCTTTATTTATATCCAGAGATCATTACGCTGATTGCTGCAGTGTTCTGGTCTTATACTTTAACTAGCTGTTACCCGCGACTTCGTACGCGTGGATTTAGAATTTGATTTCTAGAATTGGATACACAAAGCTGAAAGCTTACCTAAGATATGTCGGCATAATATGACGGGAACGCTATCGATATAACCATTCTACCGTCAACCTGTCTCATTTATTCATATCGGAGAAAAGTATCCTATTTCGTTCCTAATGATACAAAGTATTTCGGTATACCGGTATACACATATAATCGTCAAAACGTAAAAAAAATTAAAAAAAGACGGAAACGTACTTTCGCATATATAATATTATTAGTTCAGATCACACAAAAACTGTCTGTGGAACCAGTATGCCCTGAATAAAGTAAACTCTTAGGGCACTATTCTATTACCAGATATTTGCCAGAACATGATATCCTTACTACAAAATCCTAGGCTTGGCTCAAACTATGAAAAACAATTCATAAAATTTTTTGTGCCAGTGGGGTTTGAACCCAAAGTCACACGGGAGTTTTCTCAATAAGCAAACACGTTACCCCTGCACTACGCTGCCATTGTTGTCTACTATTACGCATTACAAAGACATATAGATATTATGTGTTTGTCTTTAACAGTTCCGATAGTTTTCATAATTTAATGACAATATGTTCTTATCTATACATAGTATGGTATCCCATGTCCATCCTAATGTCAAATAGCATCTCCTTACCAAATTTCATCACGATTGGAGTAGCCGTTTAGCCCAAGAAACGTAACAAGCAGACAGAGTTACTTTTGCAATTAATAATATTAGTATTGATTTATACAGCTAGTGGTGTTGCATTGATTCAAAGTACGTGGCATACCGGGATGCAAGAGTAGGCGTTCCTTACGAAAGGTAACCTCTCCATAGAAACGTTCCGAGAAGGTGAACCTTTCCCCTACCCAGTGTAAATGTTCTAGATGACTTAATGGTGTGCGTGTTTAGTGCAGAGAGTTTCTTGTGTTGGGGATGAGAGGTGAAATATTTGAAAGGATGAAACCCCCAGTCGGCCAATTCAATCCTACTCTTCTGAAAGACACCCCGTTCGCCGAGTTTCACGTCCTCATTTGACTGACAAATAAACATCAATAATGCCGCACGCCTTCACTCCATAGAGGTTCGAGAATTAACCCAGGACTTTGTTACACGATCTGGTGCTTAGGACCGAGCGTGGTGGGTGAACGGTTAACGTTCTGGTCTCGCATTCGGGACGACGCGGGTTTGAATCCCCGTCCGGGCATCCAAATTTGGTTTTTCCATGGTTTCCCCAAATCACTCAAGGCGAATGCCAGGATGCTTCCTTCAAAAAGGTCATGGCCGAATTCCTTGCCGTTTCTTGCCCCCCCCCCAGTCCCATCGTGCCTCTAATGACCTTAGCGGTCGACGAGGCGTAAAGCAATAAGTAAAAAAAAAATAGTGGTGCCTAGGAATTGTGGACCACCACCCTTCCACGTGAGATTTTTCCACACCGCTTTGATCCCGAGATATTTAGCGGTGAAATATAGTGGAGGAACTTAGAACACACAAGGTATATTAAACGTTGTGGGATGTGACTACCGGCGTGTCACTTCCAGCATCCTTATCGTGTTTCTATGATAAGAGAGAGAGATTCAAAATTCCCAATTTAACGAACATGAAGTAAACGCGTATCAAATATTTTCAACTGATTCAATGAGATGAACTCTGCGACGTCTATAGAAACATGTCACTAAAGGTATGTGCCTGTTTTATATCTGAAACGAAGCATCCAATTAGTGATAGTTTCTTTAACATTCCCTAAGTTTTCTACCAGGACAGCAGGGTAAAGGATACGAGGAGAGCAGTTGAAACGGATGGCCACCAGCATTCATTGGACTCGTTCAACAGACACATCAGCATCCATTACAATATTACAGGACCCCGGATTTGCAAAACAGGGTTTGTAAACATCGCGGCCATCCGTTCCTCTTACCATCGCCTCTCGGCTACCTGCAACTTTTTTGATCGCCAACTTTGTGACAGAAAGGTCAACACACAGCATTCCGACATCAGCCAGCTAATAAGGCCATAGTTGGCTGAACACAGATACCGAATTTTTGTTCTAGAATTGCCTGGTTGTCTACATTAATAAAAGTCTCTCATCCTCAAGAAGTTCAAAGTAATTTATCCAGTTTTTTGGAAATTAAATTATCAATTTTACGTCTTACAGATTTTGTAATAAAATTTACTTTACTCGGGTTATGTTGCGTGGTGTCTGCGCTGGAGATGGGGCAATCGTCGTTTTCTTCTCGGTCCGAAACAGAAGCTGCTGCAGCTGTGGCATCCTGTAGCGGCGCGCCAACGTCTCGCCTCAGATGGTGTAGCCGATTTGTCGTCTCCGACTTCGAATGTCTGAGTAAGACGCAGAGAACCCAACACTGAATGTGCGACTCCAAATTGGATTCTCCGAGAATCACACTTTGAATGTCTACCTCTACTTCTCCCCTCTCACAAGAAATCTTGGATTCACAATGCATTGGCTGCCTTCTTCATTCCCTGCTGTAAATTTTGTCCAACCCTGAAGCATATTGTCTCTAGAACAGCAACACAGTTGACGATTTTTACATGCTAGTGTTTGTTGTGGTCAGGTGGTAATTTTACATTCCGTCATAAGTGTACTTGCTTCATACGTGTTCAGTACAACAAAGCGAGCAAATTGGACTAATAATGCCGAAGAAATGTCTTCCTAAGTGTCCAGTACATTCAAGAGTGATCAAAGAACTAGGTGGTATAAAATAAATGTTAACCAGTCACCCGTAAGAGTACAATTACCAGTTGGCTGTAATTATGGGCTGGCCTTGCAAGGCAGCTCTTACACCCCTGACTGTATACCCCAGAGCTCAGAGAGGGGTGTCAGCAAGTCCGTGTTGATATGCAAAGTAGAACGGCTCTGCACACCGGATAGTCGAAGTGAAAAATTATGTGAACAACTTAATAAGTTTCTGCAGTATGATTCAGAAGATAATTTTGCACAACTTATAAGAAGATAGTCGTGACTATCATTTGGTCATCTCCTGATAAATTCTGTATTTTTAGTGTGCGACGACAAACGGTTATCACCAGCAAATGTTCCCAACGTTACTTTAAACACTCTTTACCATTAAATCTGTCCACCGGCGTCAGAATCTATCACCCTTATTTTGCACAATCAGACAACGACGCAAACAGTAACGCAATGCTACAGTAACTCCGCCCCTTAGCTTCTCATTGGCAGATATTACATTCAAAGCCATGTGTATTTCAGATTATTCATTTCCTTAAGTCAATGCATGAAACGAAACACGAATACTGGCTAACAGGGAGGAATTAAGCTCCTACCACTCACGATTCTTATTGGCGGTGTAGTTCGCCAGCCTTCCCCTATATTTCAGTAATATTTTTTCAAAATTCAGATGGTAAAATCTAACGTAAAAGTTGTAATTAACGGGTCTGTATTAAAACGAGGCAAAAAGATGCATAATGGAATATTTTACTCAAATTGATTAGCATAAAACTATAAGGATAATTATTTATATACTGGTATTGCCAATTCCTTCCAATAATATTGCATTCATAATGTACATAGCGAATCAACGAAACGCTGTCATCAACGATATATATATATATATATATATATATATATATATACGCTGTATGGATATGAATTTCTAATAATACTTGTTCGAACTAATTCACATAATAAGACCCATAAGCGCCGAGAGAAAAAACCAGTTTTAAGCTCCATGTAAAGCGATGTCATTTTTAGTTCACAATAAAATTTTTCTAGCCTTGTATCGAACATGTTCAGATTTTTTTTATTTGTGGCTTTAAGCTTCGTCAACCTCTAGGTAAATAGAACCGGGGTTAAGGAATGGGAAGGAATTCTGCCATGGCCTTTTGAAAGAAGTATCTCGGCATTTGCCTGGAGTGATTTGGGGAAACTATGGAAAACCCAAATCTGGATGCCCGAAAGGGGAACCAGCGTCCTCCCAAATGCGATGCCAGAACGTTAACCGCCCACTCAGTATGTTTAGATCTATAGTACTTCATAATGAATTGATATACCATTTAGTATAAGACCTGCAATAATTTGATGTAAATGTTATTAAATAAAATTTCAGGATTCCATTTTTTGTTATGCAATAAAATAAATGATGAGTAAAAGATCTATCATTTCGGAGCACCTTGAAATAAATAAAATAAGATTTAATATTAATTAAATTAAAATCCTATATCCGTTTGGGGTATTACACACCGGTTACTAGGGCAGTTGATAATATATCGAAATATCATTATTTTTATTTTAAAATACCGATATTTATGAATGATATTCTTTGGACGATATATCGATACTGAAATCTGGATATTGGAGTTATAATTTTCCGTTTCCCCGTAGAGGGTTTCAAGTTATTATTAGGAGAAAAGACAACGATTACCTAGGTTGCACATGATATAAATTTAATAATACATAGAATTTTAAGAAATAATGCCAATTTTTTAAACTTAGTTGATAAGACAAAATTTATTGCATCACATTTTAAATACTTAATTAATGATTCTGATCAATTACGATCTGAACAACAAGCAGTAGTAAAAAAGGATCACAAATATTAATGCTCCTTCTGTGGACACTTCGCAATAAAAACTAATCGTATTGTTCCAGATATGGTAGTATTTCACAGTTAAATATTTTGCGCGATAGTTACGCTTCTTGTTCCATAGCAATACAATAACTGGGATCCAGAAAGTATGTCATAGCCGGTTAGTTATACCCCTAACGAAACCATCATTGTACTGTCGATACAAACCGATTTGTTGAAAGATAATAATGATAGGCTGGTTCCTTTAGAACACTATTTCTTAATGCCAAAGCAACCAAATTGAAAACCCGTTAGAAAAAATTGCGTTTTGATTCAGCCTTGGCCGTTTCCAAAGCAATATCAAACTTGTAAAAAAAAAAAAAAAAAAAAAAAAAAAAAAAAAAAAAAAAAAAAATTTAAAAAAAAAAAAAAACTTTAAATCATAAAAGAAGGGGAAATATTTCACTTAATGTAGGAACTTCTCCATGCATACCAGTAGAAACAACGCAATCTCTTTTGGATAGACATGATAATGGTTTTGAAAAATATATCCAATGAAGTTTCTAACAGGAGTTTTGGTATAATGGTTGCTAAATTAAAACAGATCATTTGAATATTTGAAGATCATCAGATAACCTAAAATTCTGAATAGATAAAAATAATTTTATTTCTGTGCTGTCAGAAATTGCTTAAAATGTTTTGTATCTTTTGCCACATATATAGAATCAAATCGAGTTGCACCAGTCATTAACCTACCAGTGCCTATAATAATCGCGGTAGTCTACCAGCAGTACCTATAAAGCAACGAGTATTTTTAAAAACAGCAACTGACAAATAGTGATACACATAACTTTCCTAAATGTTGCAATGGATACAATGCCAGTGTTTATTCAGTAATATGTGTAAAACAGTTTTTATAATTGTGAAATAGAAGATCTGTAAGATGCATAAAGAAGTGCTGTTCCAGATCGCCATGTAAATACTATCACCCTAGCTCCACTGACGATGCCCCACACCATAAGGGCGAAACGCGTATGGAAATAAAGAAAACAGTAACATCAACAGTTGTTCCAGACGGAATTTTGATTTATAATCTTTGTCTATAGGTGAGCCGAAAACATCACTACTTGCAGATTGGCAGTATTCCTAATATAATGACGTTGAGATTCCATTCTCTGATGTTTAGTTTCCTGCCTATCGTCTTTCTGCTAGAACGGGAATCCCTAATCTACTGCCTGCGAGACAAATCCAACCCCCAAAGGCTTTTAATTCGGCCCAGAGACTCTTTTAAAAATATTACCTGGAGTTAGTGGCACAGACTCTGTGTTAACAAACCTGTGTTTCCAATTAATATTTAACTGCATAAATATCTCTTCCCTTATTATTGGTCATAATTAAACGGTTTAAAACAAAATCAATCAATATCTATATAAGGAGGCTTTCACTTGACAATGGTGGCATAGGATACGAAACGTCGTGCTATACTAATGTTCTCACTCGGCTGGATTTCCGAGAACCTTTCAACTCAATAAATATCATTAATTAATTACTAGTTGTATCCGCAACTACGTCAC
The DNA here is from genome assembly GCA_031002005.1 of Vandiemenella viatica. Lineage (NCBI taxonomy): Eukaryota > Metazoa > Arthropoda > Insecta > Orthoptera > Morabidae > Vandiemenella > Vandiemenella viatica. The sequence goes on along the minus strand of JARYHS010012519.1, from coordinate 120,901,416 downwards.
TCAGGACTTGAGATTTGTGCTGTTAATTTTCACAGATAATATATCAAAGAAATATTGAATAGGTAGATAAAAGCAGAGGAGTAATTCTGTTTTTCTTTTAGTTTCTTCGACCTCTTCATTTTCTTCGGAATTTACATTGTATACATGCTCTTATCACCCATGAGTGCATCGTTTGATTCTATTTCTCCTTGAAATTACCGCTAATTGGAAATGATTTTTTGTTTCTGATAACCCACAGACAAACTTCACTATTGTTCAAATGGCTTCTCTGTAAGCGGTATTTGAAAAGATAATACGTGACTTTCGTACGAACAGATCACATTTCTTTTATGTATATAAACTCCCTACTACAATAGCAATGTAGAACATGTCATCAACACATTCACAGTACATCTCCAATCAATATACTTTTTCCTGTGGTTTCGAAGACCTGATGATATAGGTTCTTATCGCCAAATCTTTCTTTATAATCGTAACTACAGTTTAACGTGGAATCCAATCACGGAGAGTCATATCATCTCCAAATTTTGAAGTCAAATTTTGAAGGCCCAGCCGAGAGCGAGATTCGTAATGTAATCAGGCTTACACTAGTCGCGGACAACCCAAATGGATATAGGCTACAATTAAACGGAAATTACAAAGTATTAAGATTTAAGGTTTTGTCCTCTTTATTATGGACGAAATAAGGTACTATCCAGGATAAAAAGTATTCTAAATGTTAATTAATGACATAAGTTATCAGTACGCTAAGTTTCGTTGAAATTCGTTCGACAAAAAAAGGAAAATTTATAATTTTTCACTTTTTGTAGAGTAAATATTTTCTTATCAGGATAAAAAATATTCTATATCCTACCCGGTGAAATAAGATATTACAATGCGAAGTTTCGTAGGAGTTCATTTATTATTTTCTGCGTGATACGCAGTAAGATTTTTGATTTTTTTAAACAGTTTTTGACACTGAATCGGGACAAAAAGGGGTAATCCTCTATCTTGACCAACGACATGAGCTATCATTGTGGGCAGTTTCATTAAATTCCGTCCTTTAGTTTCTGCAACATGCGAGAAACATTCAGACAAAAATTCTATCGGCAGTAATTTACGTTCCAATTACTCTTTTTGTAAAGAAAAATATGTACAGACAAAAATTTCTTGCAATTTTATCATATAGATTTACACACGAATAGTATCATAAAGATGTATCAATTGAATTCTTTAACCAAGCCGGAAGGTCACAATCAAAATATTTTTGGGTGTGAATCAGTGTTGGTTTGAGGTTGGTAATATTTCATTTAAAACTCGATATGTTCCTGCGGTATCGTGTTAACGATGTTTGAAGTGTAAGACACACTGGAGAGGTGTTGAAACTTTTGAAGAATATACTCGAGGTGAACAAGATCAAAGAGCAAAAGGCAGTAAGACTTTTCATTACATGAATCGCTTAATGTTAAACAGTTCATTTCGCTATGCTGCGTTTCAAATGCCTTCTTTAATCGGCCATTGCTGCTGTTTCCTAGAGGTCTTAAGAATTTTTTTATACCTCTATGTTAGAAAGCGTTATAATGTGTACTTATCTTAACGTTGTCAGAACAAGTAGGCTCAATTGTTATCCTTTCTTATGAGCTAATGGTTCATGACTACTTGACTCTGTGTTTGTTAGTTACAGAGAAGATGAAATCAAATTAACCAAATTCAGTTCTGAACGGTTAATAAAAACTGAGGAGCCACAAATTAGAAACAGCTACCTTTCAGGGAATGATGTTAATCCATAAAATTAGGACAAAACAATTGTTTTTCGACATGCGTTTTTTCAACGAAAGTTATCCACGTTTTAATTTCATCTCCTTGCTGAAAAACCATTTGTTTCTTTTTTTTTTCGTAACGTGAGTTTTCAAAAAGAAAATAGACCGATAGGGAACGTTCTTCATTAGATAATCTTGTCATGGGAGTCATATGTGATTTCGGGAACATATAAAATATCGAAATCTAAATGGTTAAACGGGGATTTGAACTCGGGTTTTCTGAACGCCATTCTCGAGCGTGTGATCAGAACTAATGATAGAATTGATTATACATTTGCTTTTTATCTGTATAATTTGAATACATATTGTATATTTCTGAACTTGAAAAAGTGTGTTTCTTTTATTTCGTGGAGTTTACCTTGTTTTGTATTAGGCGCCATGGAGGAAATGTAATATATTTTTGGAAATTTTTTGGAAGTAAAAGAAAATACTGGAGTTACTTTTACTAGCAAGCATTTCTACAATCAAAGCTAAAATTCTCTTTGAAGGTAAGCAAATAATTGTTCTGCAACACATTTATAAAAGTAATTTTGCTGCAGAACAATTATTTGCTTACCTTCCTTTTTAAACAGTTACAGACTTTCAAAAACTCCATTTATTATGGATACAGTAAAGATAAAATTCTCTTACTAACCGCGGGATGACCTTCTCCTACCGTACCGATTCTAAAACAATACTCCAAGCATTAATAATCCAGTGATATTAAGTCACGTTCGGATCACTAGGAGCCTAGTATATACCTCCAATAATGTAGGACCACATTTTAAACAAGGGGACGTCCATTAATTACGTGAATTTTTCTATTATCATTATTAAATTTGGTGTTTTCTCCAACTGGTGAGATATGGTAAGATGTGATGGGACTCCCCCTCCCCTTACGTGACATAATCTTTTAATTTTGATTTTTAAATAATTAAATTTTGTTTGATTGTTCATATATTTTGCTTCACGCCACTAAACACATAAGTGTTAATATTGATGTCTTCTATGTTTTTTGTGCAAAATAAAAGGAGAAAAATGTTATTAAAAAATGACGTGAGAATTTTACTGATCCCCTTCCCCCTTCAAATAAGATGTGGTGAGATTTTCCCAGACCACACCTCCTCTGTTTTCAGATCACGTAACTGATAGACATCCCCTAAGGTAACACGGAGCAAGAGGACCTGTTCGATCTGGAATCTCTTGCGCTTTTCCTAAAACAAGAAATGTCACTAATTTTTGCTAATATGTACTTACCATAAAACGCAAAATAAGAATGAATGATGGCTCTAGTATAGCATTTGACGCAGCAGGACATGTACTTCATTTCCAGGTTCTTATGATTTTAAGTACGTTATGTGAGCATTAGACCATGTCCTGTAGAAAAGATAAAACAGTTTGGACCGAGCGTGGTGCGTGAGTGGTAACGCTCTGGCCTCGCATTCGGGAGGATGCGGGTTATAATCCCGATCCGCCCATCCAGCTTTGGGTTTTCCATTGGTTCCCCATATCAGACCAGGCGAATGCCGGTTTGGTTCCTTTAAAAAGCCATGGCTGAATTCCTTCCCATTCCTTGACACCAGTCCCTTAACGAATTTAATGACCTCGTCGTCGACGAAGCGTAAAGACATAAACAAAAAGAATTTAAAAAATCTGTTTGCGATTCACAACTTACTACAGGAAAGATCATTAAATTATAGGGATGTTTCTCGTAATCTTCTAAATCACATATATATTCTAAACTATTCCAACTCTACTAAATTGCACTAGTGCACCCATTTTATTTTTGAGAAGTTTGCAAGCTAACTAGCTCTATGACGGCTAGCTATCGAATACTGATTTTAAAATTACTCAGTCACTTACAGAACACGTACATGCTTATTAATAAAATAAAAAGGTTCTTTTGCCGCGGTCGCCAGGTCGCGGTATTATTCTACCGTCGGGTTAATCAAATTAATTTAGTTCCACAGTTTTGTTAATAACTTCTACAAACAAAACTTTATTCTAATCATTGAATTTTGCTACTACAATCCGACGGAAAATACCACCACCAAATTAAGATAAGGAATCGAACTTCTCCGAGGTCACAAGTTCGTGGGATACAAGAGTTCCACTCGTTACACGTCTACATAATACACATTTCCAAGTCCGCCACACTTTCAACTGTTCGACCGAAAAAATGTTACTCCGTGAGATCTTCTCTGACGGAGGTCAAAGACAGACTCCTTGCTACTCAAAGATAATATATTATTAACAGATGGCGTCTGCTACAGATATTACATGGCGCAGACGCTTGTTATGTTTGACAAGTTCTATATAACTTAATAGACGGTGGTTGTTTCTATTCTTTTTCTGTCGAATTCCACACCTATCCCATATTCTTCCAGTCCTATTCCAATTCTATTTTTACTGGGTACTCTGTGTTTTTCTTGTGTATTCATATTTATATTTTTTTCCATTTATATTTCATTTTATTCTGTAGTTAAAATCTATTTCATTTTATTCTGTTATTCTTATCTATTCTATTGTTTTACATTACACTCATTTCTCTGATGTTCTTTCTTATTCTACTGCACTCTGTTTCGTTGCATTGTGTTCATCTTCTCTTATAAACTATTTAATTCTATTCTACTTGATTTTCTCCTTATTTCATCTGATTTATTCCGTTTTGCTTTACCCTGCTCAGTTGTTTAGTACATTCTTTGCTAACTACTACGTTTTAGTGCGTTCCACCCATTTTCGTATAGTTTTATTCTATTCTGTTTTATAACTTTTCATGCGTTCCTTTTCTGTTATTCCCCCTTTTTTCACCCTGTTCGTTTCGATTCCGTCCTGTTTCCCACTATTTAGACATTGTTCTGTCATTTTCTGTGATTCTGACACTCTTCAGCTTGGCAGGCAGACACTCATTTGATCGGTGCGGGGTGGGGGGACACAGTGGTTTGCATAACACTGAGGTGAAAGGCTGAAGGAATCGTTTTCTCCGTCTCTCCTGGAGGAAGAAAGAGAGAACGTTTTCGTATTTTCTTTTTTTTTTCTTCTTAAGGAGGAAGGAAGCAAGGCCGGTGCAAAGGGCCGTGCTGAGTCTCGGTCTGGTTGTGGCTGTTTGTAGGATTACGGGTTTGTTACACCCGTGCCGAGGCGCACGGAAGTTGTGGGGCCGCGTGCGGCCATGTTTTATTCATGACCGCACCGAGGCGTCTGCGAATCCAAACAAAACGAAACTCGTTACACCCCCGTGCTGTATACGTGGCCGTGTGTTAGTTTGCACAAGCCAAGTCGCCTTGCAATTACAGAGAACTCGACTCTCGCAAACACCGTACATAGTTTCTTACTCTTCGCTTGTTTCTGTGTGTTTAAGCTGTGGCGTGTTCTATTTGTATATACGTGAGAGAGAGGTCGAGTTAGATAATACCGGAAAAAGATTTTACTTTCTCCATAAGTTATTTATTTAGAGAAAGTGTAATAATACTGAAAGATTTGAATGTATAGTTTCCAAATCTGTTCATATAACGGAAAGTAGTTTTTTTGAATACGCATCTTGTCTGTGGCTAGCTTTCAGAGCTAGGATTAAAAATATTCCTGAGACTTTTGAAAAATATCGGCTATGGCTCATGCTTAGTTCCAGTCATTGTGGCACAATGATTGTGTCAGGCGCCTACAACGTGGTTTAGTGGTTCGATACGGTTTGATAAAACAACTTTCTGCCCTGGAACTTGGCGGGCAGGGTAGGACAGATGGTGACGAAAAGTTCATAAACATAATGCAGGGTGGGTCAAAATTAAAACTTTGTAATGATATAGAACTTTATCGAGATATCTTACAGAATCGGTAGATGTGTTATTTTGTAGCAAACAACCTCAATTTTCACGTAAAACTGTAAAGTTTCATTTTGGTTCGATGTGACTACCACTTGTCATAGGGCAAACATCCCACCGGCAATCAATTTCTTAACACACTCGTTGCAGCAAATCTGGCGTAATTTGTGCAACGGCAGCGTAGATTCGATTTTTCAGGTCGGCCAAATTGTTTGGCAGGGGTGGAACATACGCACGATCTTTAACGAAACCTCAGAAAGTTGTTGCAGAATTCGTTTCATGAAACCAGAACAGTGAGCACACTCCGCATCAGTGAAAGTAGCCATTTTAACTGTAAACACTTGAGGTCGTTTGCTGCAAAATTACACATCTACCAATTCTGTAAGTTATCTCAACAAATTTCTGCGTCATCAAAAGTCCTTTTTGACTCACTCTGTATAACGAACTAGTACAAGAACATCTAAGTTAACCTCTAAACTTTTCACACTGCGTGTGGATTGAGGGAATGAGACGCTTTTGTTATTAATTCGTCCATAGTATGGAGACTTTAAACCAGGCGACCTAACGGTATTTTACAGAGGAGTAGATCTGAACTCACCCTCACCCATCTTTGTTTCTTTGTTTGTTCTTCATACAAATCTACAGTTTTCATCCGATCTCGAGGAAACTTTGAACACTTATCCTTTGAAACAAGGTAAAAAATACTGGCTATATTTGTTTGAAAAATTTTCCGTAGAATCTGAGCTGTCCGGTTCAAATCGGGCAATTAGGAGCCGAGAAATTCATAATTAAAATAACTGAAATGGTGGCGAAAATTTCGTAACTTAAATTGTGTTGATACCCGCAGTATGCCACCACAATCGGCAATACTCCTCACGCCCCAGCGGGCGCGTCTCTACTCCGGCCGAGCAGGGCTCAGCCCAAGTAGCCCTCTCGCCGCTTCGCCAAGCAGTTGGCGCTTAGCTCAGCGGTACCACGCGAGGCTGTCAGCCGTGCAGCTCGGTTTCGAATCTTCGTCCCAGCGACTACAATTATTTAAATCACTTTTCTTCAACTTTTCAGTGCGTTCTAGACCATCCATCTATTCTTTGATAAAACAAGAATAATTTCGAAGTTTTCTGGCAGAGTGTTTTCTAGAATTTTCCATTCATACCCGCTTTCACCTCTTCCCCTTGCGAGAGGGACTATATAAGTGGGTACACTGGAGCTCGCATCCCATGGGTAACAGAACACTGTTACCTGGGAATAATACTTGATCAAAAATTACTATTCCACCTACACATAAGAGACCGATTTAAGAAAAGTCTCGCAGTGATTTTAAATCTGAATCCAATCCTTCGTAGCGCGGAACTGATGATGGAAACTAAACTAAGAATTTACAAAACGGTCATAAGACCATTTATGTTATATGGATGCGAAGTCTGGGGCACTGCAGCGAAATCAAACATTGAAATGCTACAGCGATTACAAAACTGATGTTTTAGGATGATTTTAAATGCACCAATATTTACACCGACCAAATAATTACATGACCCAAAGGGACTGACTACGATTAAATAGGAAATATACAACCAGAGCATGCACCTATACCAGACTAGACCAAAACAGAAACAACAATGATGACAGACTGAAAGAACTCGACACCAGAAGACCCAAACCTTGGCATAAATACAAACTACCCCGCAGTATCATTGAAAAAAAGTGACAACAATAAATACATAAAACCAATAATGGAGTTTCCATGAAGGCCATTCCGCAAGGTTTGGCCAAAGCAGGTTCATCCCTCCAAGCGAAAAAAAAAAAAAAAAAAAATCTCGCGTCAGTTAACAGTAACACACAGGTCCTATCACTGCAACGGAATCGGAGAAAGCACCAAAAATGCCACCGAAAAAAAAGGAAATCAATAGGACAAGTAAATCCGAAAGCTAAACAAGCAAGACGGATGCGGGCATCTGAAACACCTGAGCAGCGCGATGCTCGCCTTGAACAAGTTCTGATCAGGCCTTCCACGTCCCGATGTGCTGAAACGCCAGAGCAAAGAGAAGCTTGCATCGAACAAGAGCGAATTAGAGTTTCCACAGCGAGCGCTAAGGAAACACCGGAACAAACGGAAGCTCGCGTCGAACAGATGCGAATTACAGCTTCCACAGCGAGTTATGCGGAAACACCGGAGCAAAGGGAATTTCGCGTCGAACAATCTCAAGTGAAGAAAAATCAGGCGAGAAAGAGACTCCGACAGGGTAACATGCGATTGGGGGCGTTTATTTATGATCCTCAGTGCGGTTACCATACACATCCAAATGTTTTGATTGGGAAATGGATGTATTATGCGGTTATTGTCAAGCAAAAAAATTCCGAGGGGAACGTGCTGCAATATGTTGCTCGAACGGGAGAGTCAATTTGACACCTATTCAAGAGCCACCTCCTCCACTGAGTTCGTACATTTCTGGAAATACCCCTGAACTGAAGCATTCGGAAGTACAACTCTGGCTTGCAGATGACTTCGTTTGGAGCAAACGTGATCATCGGAGATGGATTCATACCTATATTCAAGGTGCAGATCCAAATTTACCATCATGCAGGCTCTGTCCTGCAGCTTCATAATGAGGACCCAATGTTCTTGCAAAATTATTTCATGGTCGATGAAGAATCGTAAGCTGATCTACGGTGTGAAACTATACCCGAAACTCGACGAGAGATTGTTTTAAATCATCTGCATAGATTGTTGCATTCCCGGAATTACTCAATTAGACTGTTCAAGACAGCCTTGGGGAGGATGCCAACGGATGAATACAAGGTGGTGATAAGAGCTGACAAACGTCCGCGAAGAGCACATGAACGACGGTTTAATGCGCCCACAATCAATGAAGTCGCCATTGTCATTTTCGGGCAAGTCTGTGATAGGCGAGATATCGTCTTGTAGAGGAGCTAAGGTTTAGAGGTGCTATCTGAAACGCACCGTTCATATGACGCTTTACAATACGCGCTAATATTTTGGGAAGGAGAGGATGGCTACCATTTCAACGTCATGTAAACAGATCCCTGCACTGGACAAACCACTCAGAAGAAAGTATCGTCGCTTATCGCATCATGATACGTGACAATTCTTCCAACCACATGATCAAGTACCGAGATTTTTTCATCAATTTCTGGTAGACATGAGCGCCTTCTCTTCATCACGCTAAATCAGAAACAGCTTCGAGCCGACGACAATATTCATCTGCGGGACGCAACCGCCAGTGACAGGAACGTTGCAGAGATTGGCAGAATGGTCATACTGCCAGCGACGTTTACGGGGAGTCCAAGGCATATGCACGAGTACGCACTATATATACGAACACACGACCGTACGGATCTATTCATCACATTTACATGTAATCCAGCGTGGGAGGACATCACTGAAAATCTGTTTCCAGGCCAGAATGCAGCTGACCGACATGACATCATAGCAAGAGTGTTCAAAAAGAAATTTGCAAAACTTATTGATGTCAATAAAAATTGTCATATTTTTGGGGAAGTTCTATGCTGGATGTATTCAGTCGAGTGGTTGAAAAAGAGGACTTCTCCAGGCGCACATTTAGTTTGGCTTAAGGAGAAAATTCGACCTATCGACATCGACATGGTCTTATCAGCGGAGCTACCTGACCCTGACAAAGATTCATGCCAGCGCTGTGGATATTTCGTAGGCAAGCGTCGCTTTACAAGCGGCTTGGATGGCTATTCATAGACCAGTGTTATTTCTTGCAAATTCAACCCCACACACCTTCTAAAGAATGAAAACATAAATAATATTTCATTCACGTTACCAAAAGCGGGCCAAGCTCTCTAAGCTAGCGGGCAAGCCCGCTAGTCTTTATATATAAAGATGAATGTATGTTTGTTTGTCTGTTTGTTAGTTTGTTTGTTCTTCATACAAATCCACAGTTTTCATCCGATCTCAATGAAACTTTGCACGCTTATCCTTTGAAACAAGGAGAAAAATACTGTCTATATTTGGTGGAAAAATTATCTGTATAAATAACACATATTGTCTCATAACTTCGAAATACGGCGATAGACAGACACGTTGGATATGGACGTCTCCGTACCGTGTTTCCGTGTAGTGGACTGGCAGCTCAGTGGTTAAAGCTTACGAACGTCGTAGTCTCCGGTTCAAATCTCCGTGGAGCCTAAGATTTTTAAAAATTGTTTTTCATCGTAAGAGTCAGGCCTGGGCCGTAGGTTATTCGGATTGAATGTTAAACTGTAGATATTAGAAAGTTAGGGGTACAATGCTAGGCAAATCGTAGGTAGTCTTGCAATGTTGTAGGTGTACACTTTTTTACGTTATAATGATCCCTCAGGTGTTGTTCGCAGTCAGTGTGTGAGTGTGAACCACAGTAATATTATTATAAATACGGAAGTAAGTCTCTGTCTTTTTGTTACGTTTTGACGACTAAATGGCTATATCGTTTTGATGGAATTTTATAAGGAAATCTGGGCGCAGGACATTTTTTCCAGTATGATTAACAGTTGTAGTCACGAAATTTTGAGACCTTATCGAATGGTGACAGAAATATGTTGGAAATTGATTCTCTTCAATAGACGGGTTCGACGGTACAATGATATAGTGATAGCTTTCCTGTCATATTATTCCGACTCGATATTGTTTGGGACCAATCCTTCGTTACCAACAACTTTCTATATTTAATTCTGGCTAAAAAATTCTTAATCCACACGTACGAAGTCGCGGGTACGAGCTAGTATTTTATAAAGAGCAAAATTTAACCAGCTAGTATGGTTCTGACCACTGAGGCGCCGCACACTGGCTGTTGAAGGCACGTACAATGGTCTCGGCCCACGCGTATCGTACTGATTGTGGTTTTGAGCGGTTTTCCGCAGCCATGAAGGTGACTGCCGGTACGGTCCCAAATTTATTCCTCATAAACTACAAGCTAAAAAAAAAAAAAAATGGTTGGCAGTGATTGGGGACTGCCGACAGAAGTGAAAACTTGAAACTATCAACTACAATCACGTGACACGTCATACTTATAGCTACAGATATATTGAGCAATAATAATTCCGTGTGGCTGTAATGAAGTGGTGACTGGTTTTCTAATGGCTGCGCATTTCGCCCCTGTCCTAACCGCTTTAAGCTAAACCGTAGTCCTACCAGGTACAGAGGACCTTCAGTATAACGTGGAACCCGAACCATGGAAGCGTTCTGGCGTACTTCACATAACACAGTAGGCTGTGCCAGAGGTGAAAGTCGGGTTTAGTGTCTATCAAAATCGAACCAGGTACCTTTCGCATCCATTCCAGACACCTTAACTACTGAGCCACCAGACCACTACCGATATACTGTTAATATTAGAATATCACTGACGTGAATTCAAAAGATTTTACATATCCATAAAGCGACTAACGCGCATATCATAGGCGCAACACGTCATAGCGTGACGGTGATGGGAAGTTGCCAATGCATAGATTTACCCCCGTCCAAACAGCGGCTAATGTACGTATAGAAGTTTTCGCTTCATAAATACATTTACCAGATTTTTTTTTTTTTTTACTTACGGCTTTACGCCTCGTCAACGGCTAAAGTCATTACTGGCGGGATGGGACTGGGGACAAGGAACGGGAAGGAATTCTGCCGTGGCCTTTTTGAAGGAATCATCCTTACGTGGAGTGATTTGGGGAAACCATGGAACACCCAAACAATGTTGCCAACTTAAGAAACAAAAGTCGCTAGACCTGGTCTCAAAACTCACTAGATTGCGAGATATTTAGAACTAAAAGATTCGCTAGAAATTGCTAAATAAAAAAAATGAAAATGGTAAGGTAAGTAATAAAAAAATAGTATTTTCATTAAATTAAACATAACATTATATTAAAAATCAAAATCAAATTTCTAAAATCCGTATTTCTTCTTCTTAACCTTGGTCTAACGTCGGAGTTGCAGAATTTGCAGATGTTGAAGGATGAGATGAATCGTCAGTCTTAGATTTAGAAGAGTATTTAGCCTAGCATCTTTATCAGTTGCAGCCGGAAGGTCGTAACTATAGCAGTTTATTCACAATTTTTAACTGATTCCTTATAAAAGAATGCTATCAAGAGTATTTACAGCTATCATATTTCTCATATTGTTTTTGAGAATGTTCATTGTACTGAAAATCATTTCTACTGCGGTATTTGAGTGAGAAATTGATAGGGTATGGCTAAATCAGATAACTCCAGAAAGGCATTTATTCCACCAGCATTCCTGTATTGTGTAAGCCATTTTCCGTTTTCAATATATTACGTACGCCATTATTTATCCGAGTGAGGGGCGTTACCTACCCCCATTCAATCAGGTTTTTTGACACTCTGCAAGGTTGAATATCACTAAAAATCACCAAATAATTTTTTTAGCGATAAAATATTTAAGAATGTCGCTTTCGAGCTTCGAAATTCACTAAATCTAGCGACAAAATCGCTAAGGTGGCAACACTGCACCCAAATCGGAATGCAGGACGGGGATTCGAACCCGCGTCTTCCTAATTGCGAGGCTAGAACGCAGTAGGTATGAAAATCCTTAGTGTAAAAGTTCCTATTTTGACCAGGCCAACGGTGGATAAAACTCAGCAAAGGCACCCGACCCCAAGATGTGGTGAAGAGTAATATTTTAGAAATTTCCTCATTCCACGTCCCCGACGTTCCTGCGACGCGCAATCAAAGATAATGCGCGTGATTGAGTTCACGTATACCAGGCTGTTGCGATGGTCTTTAAGCCCGTGTCAGCCGTGCGCCACGAGCCGAGTGGCTGTTAATTGGGCCTGGTACGTGTTCATCCTGCGTCTGCCGGTCCATTTGCGGGATGCTGTGGTCGAACGTCGCTATCGATTCGACCACAGCTAATTCTGTCGGAGCGAGGCTCTGCTCTGATCCGTGAATACGGCTTTTTTCGCTCCAAATGCCACCAGAGGTGCCGCACAAACAAACGACAGCCTCTGGGGTGAAAATATTGGCTAATATGTTTGTGTTGGATTTATGCGGAAACTTCGTTCAGAAGGTTTTCTTCCCTTACTTTTTATTTGCCTGCAACTCTTCCTACGTGCGTGGACGAAAGTGTGTGATATATCGTTCAATTTTCGAGTAGCAGTTATTGAATCAGACCAGGAATAAAGCCTAAATATATTATGTAACAAAAGGTAGCACGTGATCAGTTCCCAATATCGACATAAGGCAGAAAATTTGGTTACGATTCAAGCTGTAGACTGCAATGTAGCATCTTTGTAACATTTAACGTAAAAATAAAAAATAAAAATTTATGTCAAGTCGTTCTCGCATTCCGCTCACGTATTTCTCAAAATGTTTGAGGAGAAATCTTTTTTATAACTAGAGTTAGAGAAATATCAACGTAAAAAATTACCGGAGCATGGTTTAAATTAAAACCGAATCTTGCAATGAGTGAAAATTCCATCGAAATTACTTGAACCACAAATAATATCTACCCCAAGAACCATTATTGTAAATAGTTCAGTATGACCTTTGGTAAAGACCTATTAACAATTCGCAAATCCTAGTTTCGTGAAGGTGCGAGGATTGTAAGATATCCTGCCAGGTTCATCTATATGTAAGTTATCCTGTCTTTTCGATGGCGGTTGCAAGCCATTATCTCAAAACACTGCTACCCCGGTTACTAAACAAACTACAGGCTGTGGAAACCCAATGATATTACAAATCAAGTTACAAACATCAATCCAGTTATTGAGAATACTAATAGTTAGTAAATGCTACATAATTCATTAATAATAATAATAATTAATGATTGGGTGGTTAGAGATGATGTTACAGGATCGACAGTGCCAGACATACTTCTCTCTGAATTCAGGTATTCCGTAAATAGCCATGACAAAAATAGCAACAAAACCTACAGTCTCTCTGTCGATATTATGAAACTAGTTTGCGATGAAACTGTTAATCATTTGAGTAAATTCTCCTCTTCCTGCCTACAAAATCCATCAATTCCATCAACTTTTAATAACGCTAAAATCAATCTCCTACACAAAAACTGAGGTCTTCAAATTATCAAAAACTACCATCCTATATGCTTGCTACATGTTCTGTACAAAGACTCTATTAAAACGGATCAGCTCCGTCCTTGATTCCGCCTAACAAATGGAGCAAGCAGGATTCCGCTCAGTTTTAGCTCTTACAACCATATACTTGACCCACGAGAACTAATTAGCGACGCAAGCGAATACTAGATGCCTCTTTGTGTATCTTTTATGGATTTCGAAAATGCATTCGATTCACTAACTCACAAGGCTATGCTGTCGACTAATGTTATGTCAACGTGTTCCATGACATCTATGGCATATCCTCATCGTTTCAGCGTCAGGGAACCAACCACAGATTTCACATTGAAAGAGGCGTGAAGCAAAACGAATTAAACTCTCTAAAATTATTTTCAGCTGTCTTAGAGACTGCAGTGTCAAAGCTAGAATGGTTAGACAAAAGAATTAGAAGTTATGGCACCAACGCTATGAAAATGTTTACTTTTTTTTATCTGCTTAACGTCTCTCTAACAGCGAGGTCTTTAGAGACGGGAAAGGATGGGTGTCAAGGAATGTGAAGGAATTCGGCCATGGCCTTTTGAAGCAAGCATCCCGGCATTTGCCTGGAGTGATTTGGGAAACCATTGAAAACCCTAATCTGTATGCCCGGATGGGGATTCGAACCGCCGTCCTCCCGAATGCGAGGCCAGAACGCTAGCCGTTACACGACCACGGTGAAAATATTTACAATTTTACATAATTACAGAAGTGGTAATAAATAATTAATTACGATTTTAACTTAAGAAACAGTCGCAGTTTCCAACATCACGATTTCTATCATTATTATTGTAACGTGACGCGCTGAGTGCCTTTTTTTTTAAAAAAACGTATGAATTTGATTTTTATAATCTCAGGTTAAATTTTTACTAAAAATTATTTCAAATGAGAAAGGGTTAGTTTGCAAATATCTTCAATTTAACTTCAGTACCAATTAACAACAAACACATGAACATCTTAACGACACCATCACGGTTAGTCGAAGTATAAATTTAATAAGCAAAAGAAATAAATAAAAAAGGAACTATCATTATTCGGCAAGAAACGTGACATTTACAATTAACAAACAAAAATAATTAAATAAAGAAACAACAACAACGGCATTGATTTTATAAACAAAGGGTTATTTGAAATATGATGCTCCGGCTAAACTCGTGAGTGTTCAGCTGATTGAAGCGAGTTTCTTCTCCAGGGCCAATATATGGGCAAGAGAGCTTGTTAGAATTTTAGTGCAGTTCATAGTGTGAGTGTTTACGGCAAGTCAGCAACGGGGTGGGCCCCTGCTGCCAGCTCGTCTCAATGTTATCATAACATTACAATACATTATTACGTACAACAATCATACACTTTGAAACCAATGGAAGGAAGCATCACATCATCTGATTCGATGACATGACCAGTAACTTCCATAAATAATCTACATCTCCCTCAATAATACTGGTGTTTAAAAGTTCGCTACTCTGGGAAAAAAAAATGTTTCTGTTTCGGGTGCTCTGTGTCAGAGCTTTGCATCTGGCTACTGACAGATGACGTATCTGGCCATTTTCTGCCGCGTCTACCAAAGTATTGGCTGCCATGGCCTCATATTTCGCCGGCGGCCGATTCTTGTCAATGACGCAGTTAAACGTCATAAATCATGTGACAGGCTGATATCGAGCCAACGGGCCGGAATCCATTTCCCAGATGCCTACGACACTTCCTGATTCCAAATGAACTCCGCTTCGGACATTACACTCCAAATTCACAGGGATCATATTCAAACCGCAACTGATATTTTTAATTTACTTGCAAAGGATAACTCATAAATCATTTGGTAACCATGAAATATTACGATTTACAATTTACAAATAAATTTTATCCCACAATACTTTTGCAAGTCTTAATTTTTCCGTAGCTCTTTGTATTGTTATTAAAAGAGAGGTTAGTATATCAGATATGTCAATAGTGGTTTTTTTTAAATATTGTTAGAAGGACAATCTCTGTATCATCTCCGAAACAGAAATTAATAGTGGTATGAATTGACAACTACTTTTAAAATGAACCAGCATGTGCATGATATGCTTTCATATGTAATTCCACGTAGTTACCAAGCAGCAAACGATTTCCTTCTGCAGTGAAAGTGTTTTAGTATTAGGTCACAGTAATCAAAATCGAAATGTTTCTGCAAATATACTGAATCAAATAAATAATCATTAAGTTTCACAAAAACTGTCTCGAGTACTAACCCATTTTACGACTAATATTAGCAGCATTGTTAATCATATGTGTGAGTTCTCATTTTCTCACATACAATTTAAATTTATAAAAGTGATTGCGGGGTGTTTGGCGATTTATTATAGGTTGTTTATTTAATGAATGGTTAATACAGAAGTATCAATACAAAGTTGAAATAACACCTAAGAAATATGTCTCAGAATTTATTTTTTCGTTTCATTTGTAACAGGTTGTAGTCAGGGCCGCCGGATCAAGTTAGACCCGGGTGGGTAATCAGACGAAGGGCGTCCCCGTGGAAATGTCGTTAGGTTATCTTACCAAGAAGTAAATATAATAATAACAGTAATAACCGTCCAAACAAAGTCATAAGAGAAATTCATAGGAATAAAGACTATATCAAATTAAAAAATATCGTATATTTTGTTCAATAACAGATATTTTAATTGTGTACAAAAACTCAATACTATTATTTAAATATATTACGCTTACCTGGTCTTCTCTCTTTATCTCTCCCTCTCTCTCACTCTCTCTCTCTCTCTCTATCTGTCTATCTATCTCTCTATCTCTCTCTGAGTTCTTTCTCTCTCTGAATGTCGCTCTCAAATTTCGGGTGGGTAAAATAAATTTACAATAGCAATGAACGAATTAAAGAGACAAATAGAAGAAAAACATTCATTAACTGCATAGTGAGTTTTACAACCATTACCAGCATTACAATTAGAATGATTTTGCACGAGATATGAATCCCTCACAACTCTTAAGTTATCACATCACCATCAGGGAAGTGAAATATAACTTTTAGAGAACATTTGTCTCTAATCTCCGTAAAAGTAACCACAAGTTCGTTTCAGGTCGCGAGAAACGAGTAGTGCAGTGAGCTGTTCGAGACGAATCATTTACCGACCTGTGTGATTAGAACTCGTGTGATTATAATCACCTGGTGACGGGAATGTTATTGATTATGCAATCCACCCCTGTCTGAACCACCATAAACTAACCCGGTAATCCTACCGGGTGTTGGGAACCGACAATTTAAGAGGAATTAGAACCACGGAAATGTGCTAGTTTATTTTAAATTACACAACAAGCTGTGCCAGAGGTGAAGGTATGGTTAAGGGCATATAAAAATTCCAGTCGAGACCGGGATTCGAACCTAGAACTTTCGATAACTAGTCAGACGCCTAAGCCACTGAGCCACCAGGTTGCGCCGTTCAGTCATATGCCTGCATCATTACATTGCATTCTAGGAATGCCCTACGCTTGTTACCTTCAATGTTGTCAGGCACAACCGCAATTAAAATCAATTACCATCCTCGCATGAACCCTAGTCATAAGCTCCAACAAAGAAATGGCATTTAGCTTTAGCAACCCAACCACGGATGGAGCTGCTGATATCTTCTCCCACTCGTGTTGGGATGCGGAGTACTCGAGGCCTCCTCTACGCTTATTTTCCTTTCGGCTTTTCGATTGTAATTTTTTTTTCTTATGGCTTTACGCCTCGTCGACGTCGAGGTCATTAGAGGTGGGATGGGACTGGGAACAAGGAACGGGCAAGGATTCAGCCATGGCCTTTTGAAGGAAGCATCCCTACATTCGTTTTTAATGATTTGGGGAAACCATGGAATACCCAAATCTGTATGCCCGGACGGTGATTCGAACCGGCGTCCTCCAGATTGCGACGCTAGAGCGTTAACCACTCACCCACCACCCTCGGTTTTCGCTTGTAGTAGCCCTCTGTGTCTCAACGCCAAAACCATAGTCCAACGTCCTGTCGTTCTTTTTGGTTTGTATGACGTATAAATAAACCTACAGTAGCATTAATACTGTCTAAAATGACCTCTTTCACTATTCGCTACATCGCGTGCATGCTCTTCCCTGTATGCATTCTGCTGTTTTTATTTGCTGAAATGATCCTTAATTCTACTCAATGTTCAGAAAATCAAGAACTGATTTTGGAACTTTCCTTGCTGCAGTTTAAAGCCAAGTTTGTTTCTACCGATAGACTCATTTATTTAAGCGCCCTGCCGAATCTAAGTTATTAACCTTCGTATCTCGAATGATGTGTGCCTCGTACTATTCCACACACACACAGGCAGTTCTAAGTCTTTTGATTCTGGTTATAGTATTGTTCAAGACGGTGTGGGCAACATATAAAAGCCCAAATGCTAATTAAAACTCCTCGTGCCGTAATCATACACTGAAGAAGAATGCTTCAAGGCGTTGTGCGTGTATAGGACATATGGAGGCTATGAGGATGACAAAAAAAGAGAATGCGCAAATCATTCCCTAGTTAATAATTCTTAGGTAGCTGTAGATTGTCTAACACAGTATTTCTCAACCTGTGGTCCGCGAAGGTGGTTCAGGGTTTCCACAGGCAGAATATTATAGATAATGTCTAAGTCTATAAGCGAGTATAAACTATGAGTCCAACATTTTAAAAGCCTCAAATATTTCCATGACCTGGAAAATACTACTATTTCTGTGATTATGGTAGGACAGCATTGTTCCTTCAATTGACCGAGCGGGGTGGTGTAACGGTTAGCGTTCTCGCCTCGCATTCGGGAGGACGGCGGTTCGAATCCCCGTCAGGGCATCCAGATTTGGGTTTTCCATGGTTTCCCCAAATCAGTCCAGGCAAATGCCGGTATGCTTCCTTCAAAAGGCCATGGCCGAATTCCTTCCCATTCCTTGCCCCCATCCTTGCCCCCCATCCTTGCCCCCCATCCTTGCCCCCCATCCTTTCCCGTCTCTAAAGATCTCGATGTTAAAAAGAGACGTAAAGCAGTTACAAAAAAAAAAAAAAAAAAAAAAAAAAAAAAAACTTCAATTGTCTACTCGTTTTCAGTTGGCATCTAGGATTTCTAAGTAAGTGATCGTTTTCTGAGGGTCTTGTGGTTGATTTGAGGAATCGCGATAGATGGTAAGCTTGGCAACATAAAAATGGTGAAGTAAGCAAATATAAAATGTATAAGCTTGAATGTTTTTTATTTTATTTTGTGCATGTAGGTCGACGGTATAGAGTAGCATCCAGCCTACAGTAACATTATTATTCTTTTGGTTTCTCAATATTAAAAGTGTGGTCTGTATGTAATTAATTTTTAGTAGTTCACTTCCAATTTCATAACAGTGCTTCCATAGGAATTAAAAATATGCTTCTAGATTTATTATGATTCAATGGTACAGTTCCGTGATTAAGATTCCACGTTTCACTGTAGATGCCAGAGGAAAGGAACTGGCTTAAAGTGTCTCCTCCGGAAGGATTCAACCAACCTTCGGGTTGTGATCTAAGCTAGCTTTTATTGCAACAAAGAAAACATGACCCATTTGTTATTAATACAAAAATAGAAAAAATAGGCCTATATAAGTTAGTGGTTGAAAAAGGTTAAGAAACGCTGTTCTAATAAAATCTCTCAGCAACGAAGGTTTATTCTTTGACAAAGAATGCAGTAATGAAGAAATTTCAGTGTTCGGCGTTCATTCACAAGCAAAACAAAACAAATAGAGCTTCATACATAACATACGATCAGATACTATATTTCGCATTTGCACGTTCGATTTATTTGCATGTAGCTTGTTAATGAAAGCGGTAATTGCGGTTACGTTGTAATGCAGGCTGGACCAAACAAAATGAGCCAACCGCTGATTTGGTTATGCTGGAATACAACCTGGGACCTTAATTATAGTTTTTCATCACTGTTCTGCCACAGATGGATACTGCTAAAAATGATGACCGCGAAACGAAAACAAATGCTGTACACCGGTTAAGCAGAGAGGAAATTAGTCTGATAGGAAATTTCGGTTACATTGTCATGAAACCACCTCCTATAATAAATTTATATTAATATTATAAACGTGAAAGTAACTCTATCTATCTGTCTCTCTGTCTGTTTGTTTGTTACGTTTCTTGGGCTAAACGGCTAATCCGATCGTGATGAAATTAGACAAGGATATGCGATTGGGCATTAGGATGAACATAGGATATTTTTTCTGTATAAATAGTAAATATTGTCATCGACGCTTAGGATGTGTAAGACTCTGTAGTACTTTTTCCATATGGTGGGTGGGTGGCTCAGTGGTTAATGCGCTAGCTTACAAATGTTTGGACCGTGGCTTCAGGTTCAAATCTAGATGGAGGTAAAGATTTTAAGAATTGTGTTTGATCGTATGAGCCACGCCTGGACGGTCAATTTTTCGTATTCCGTGTTATACCTTAGACACTACAAATTTAGGGGTGCAATGCTTGGCAAATCGTAAGCGGTGTAACAATGTTGTAGGTGTATACTTTTTTACGCTATATTGATCACTCAGCCGTTGTTACTCTCGCAGACAGTTTGTGTGTGATCTGCACTAATAATATTATATATACGAAAGTAAGTCTCGGTCTTTTGTTCCGTTTTGTCGACTAAATGGCTATATAGATCTTGATGGAATTTGACAAGGTAGTACTTTACATCTGTAGGAAGGACACAGGACATTTTTTTTTCGGTTTAGATAACAGTTTTGATAATGAAGTTTTGAGGATGGTGACAAACAGACGGATGCGTCTGTTAGTCTTTAATATTACGTTGGTTGCTCAAGCTGCGCTTTTGGCGCAGTCTGTTAGTGTATGATTTGTTAGCAGATTTTTTTTAGAGACAAAACTTATTATTTAGTATAGATGTCGATTTGCTCTGCACTGTACTTTACCTTGTATCTGCCTAAATGTTTCTGGCACCAGTTTATTTTTTCTTCTTTTCTGACATGCCTCGCGGGCCTAAACCTGGCCTAAAGTGTAGGTCTTGAAGAGCACGAGCAGCTAAAGTTATTAGAACCCAAAAAATCTTCTGCTCATGCTGAAAAAAGAAGAAAACGCCATACTGAAAAAAGCTGCCCTCAGTTAAACATCACCCACATTCATGCACCTTCGTTTGTTTCTCCTTTTTTAAATATGTTGGAAATTAATTCTCTTCATGAGACAGGTTCGACGGTAGAATGATATAGTGATGACTTCGATATTATGTTGTTTGGGACAAATCTTACGTTACTATCAGCTTTCTACATTCAATTTCAGCAATACAATTCTAAGTCGCGGGTAACAGCTAATAAATAAATGAAATAAAAATCTACCATTGGTCAGCTTGAATTAGGTCGCTATTATTATAACATTCTCTCACCACTTTGTTCGTATAACCAGAAACGCTGGTTCTTCGGCAGTTGCTTTGTGTTTTACCGACGAGAGGGAACAGACTTTAATTTAATCGCATTGGAAGGTATTCACAGGTGGCACTTTCCATAGTAATCTATTCAACTTTTTCGTCTACTTATTATAATTATAAAACGCCAAAGGTTTGCTTACAGTCATCCTGCTGGCAGTAAGGTAACCATAGCGATCTAATCTCGAAAGACGCGCCTAACTAATGCCCCGAGACTAGAAGCTAGCAGGCTACCATAGAACCAAGATCCCCGAGCGGTTAAAGAATGATGGGTTGAACGATCAGATTGGCTTACTGTGATATAGTTATCCCGAGAGGGATAGCACCCAGAGAGTGTTTAGTGCATCTGTGGAGGTTTTGCTACAGTCAGTAATGACACGGGATTGAGCGTAAGGAAGTATATTCACAAATGCTCTAACGTAGAGAAATAGTACATGAGTATAAAGGTTACTAGATAGATTCTCACAATACGGCACATAAGAATCTACTGTGAGGATCCATTTACAAACCTTTCTGTTCATGTACAATTGCTCTCTATGAGAGTATCTGTAAATATACTACCTTAACGCTCAACCCTGTGTCATTAGTATTTCTAGTATAAGCTTCACAGAAGCGCTAAACCCTCTCGTTGTGTTACCCCTCTCGAATAACCATATTCAAGTTAGCCCGTCTGACCTATCAACCCATCATGTTATAGCCGCTCGGGATTCTTGGGTCTATGGTAGCCTGCTAGCATCTAGCCTCGGGACGTTAGCTAGGCACGTCTTCCGGGGTTAGATCGCTATGGTTACCATAATTCTAGCGGGGTGACTGCTAAGGTAAACCCGTTGGTCGTAGTCTATAAGTAATCATGGGCCCTGTATTTCCTATTAAAGTTAATAATAAGTGACCCGCATTTATGTTAGCGGCTAACTGAATTGCTAGTAAACAATTTTATAATACGTATTAAACCATACTTGTCTAATTTAATATTACACCAGCCAAAATTAATCTACCTGACATAGGAGCTTCAACATGAGCCTAAGGTAACCATAAATGAATTATATATGTCGGATCCCTCCAAGAAATACCAGGAGTCGGGCGGGTTGAATGGAGTTCCCGGCTCAAGGTTGATGGCTCTTCAGCGAAGGTAGGCTGTGGATATCCCTCGGACAGTGGAGAATAACTAAGAGAACTCAGCTGATACAATGATCCGGTTTATTAAACTCAGTCTCACAATACACAATGACAGATAGCGTAATGATGTTGCCTCGGTGGTCAGGCATGAAGAGAGCCAGTCTGCTGTAAGCAGCGGTTAAGTAGCTGTGGAGCTAGTTTCCTGCTTGCTGCGTCTGTGGCGCCATCTAGTAGCTTAGCCCCATACTCCCGATCCGACATATACATTGATATCTTTATAAAAATGGATTTTTTTCGTATCATTCAATGTGTAAAGAACTGTAAGTTAAACTTAGTGGATATTCATGTACTTGGGCACTATGAAAATAAGACATATTATTGAATTGTGCGGACGTGGTTGTATCGCGCCGTCTTTGTGAGAGACAATGGTCTGTATCCACCAGGGCGTCGGATTGTTGTGAGGAGACAAAAGGCAGGGTTTTGCCTAAGGGGACGTGTCAGGTAGGCTACAGCAATGCCAAGCGAGGCAGGTCGCCGCACCCCAACGGTACATCTTCCCCCGCTAAGAGTCTCCCACGCGAGCAACGCGCGGGAAGAGTCACGCAAATCAGAAGTCGACGATACCATGTGACTCCAGACTACCATCCAACGCAACAATGCCAGTGGTTCTTATAACTAAAATTCTGGAAATCTTTAGTTGAACATGTACCTGCGAGGCTGGAAGGCATGGCGAGAGATTTGCTGCAAGCAGCGACTCCGCGAGAGAGGCTGAGCCACCTGAATGCCTGGAGGGAGTCTGACGCTGCCAGGGCTATTCTGTTCCGGATGCGGGAGAGTGTCTCACATGCCGCGGGCCCGTCTTCGATCCACGCCAGTCGCACACTCGCGATGGTAAAGTGTTAACCACCGAAGCCACAGGTGGTGCATTTTATGAAACTGCTAGTGACCCATCAGCGACTTTGAGATATCAGTGCTCGAACTTGATAATGAAACACCACTGAGCTAAAAGGCCTAGTTATAAAAGGCATAATTGTCTAAAACTACATGTGTTCTTTCAAAATATTGTACTTTCTGTAACAATTTGAATCGTAAGTTATGAAATATTTGTGGCACCGAGTTATTTGTATCATAAATCATATTGTTCTTGATTATCATGTCAGAGATTATTGTAATGTAACTTGAATGTTGTTTATTCGTGCAATTTCTTAATATTAATTATTTAATTTGAATCATAAATTAAATCTCATTTTGTTTGCTTTGATAAAACGACTAATTGTAGCTATGGGTTTTGCTTTGCTACATTGAATTTTTCTGTATTAATCATAACGTTAAATATGCACAGGCCTGTACTTGAAAGCGATAGTTAATAAATGTCTCATAGTGGCAATTTATCTGTAATCCTGACAAAATCTAAGTTCTTGCTGAATGTTAAATTTAAATTACCCAGAAAATTCAATACCATTCTAAAAATCAATAATTAATATGGTTACATAATTAAACCCCACAAGATATCATATATATACAATAATGAAGTCTACGTATGGCATGTACGTGTGGTCACATTCATGCACAAATTTAAGAGCAAACTTCGTGTTTCTCTATTCATGTCGTTATTGGACAGGCCTGCACTTATAATTTTGTAATGTTCTCGGAGAGAACGTAGAACCTGCCCTATTTCAAGTCTTGCAGTTTTGTTTTTAAAAATAAACATGTTAAACATGTTACTTATAGTACACTAACGGCAAAATCGTGGCAACTACTGTGACTACTACACAATACTAAGTATACTCTCTGGATGCCGGTTTATAGTTCAATCATTGGCTTGTTGCTGCCATGGAGGTAGGAGAAGAGAGGAGACAAGGTGTCACTTAAACTGCGAAGCAGCCTGTAAACTCCGGGGCCGACTGCGCATGCGCGGCCGCCATCTTCGTGAGTTCAAAACATTGGTCTGTTTTCACTAGCTTCCTGCTGTGAACATTTCCTGTTCGGATATTTCAAGGTGTTTTATAATGCCAAATTGTGTTGCTTATGGTTTCATAAACAGAACAAGTAAAAAAAAACCAGGAATAACATTCTATAGGTAAGTCACGTTGAAATTATTGTTCTTGAAGTATTTGTAGTGCGGCGTCTGCAAGACATAATAGATGTCATTATAGATTTACAGTGCCTGTCAAAAAAGTTTATTCACAGCTCTCAATAGGACGACGGTGTTATCAAATATTTGCTGATGCAGAGAACCATTTTATCTTACTATTTTTCACGTGTGGATCAAGTTTACATCGCGATGAAGCGAATACATTATTCTATGTCCAGTTGTACCTAATTTATATTGAAAGTGTTTGATGAAATTAATTGTGATAATTTGTGATATGCGATCTAGTAATCGTAATGAAGTCCATTTTGTTGTTATCTGAAATATAATTCGTAATACGTTTTAAGTGTTTGGTTGCATTTGCGTCGTTTAACTTTTTAGCGGCAACATTAAGTCAAATTGTGATTAGGTTGAAATGCAGCCTGTTGCAGAATATTCTTTTTATAGTATAAGGAACAAATTATTTGTTATTAGTAACTTATTGAGCACCTTTTTATTGACACAAGCTTGCGACTTTTGATATATGGTAGCAAGATAATCACACTGGCCAGTTCTATCATTACCGTGGAACTATATTCTGATGATGAATACTTATGTAACTTAACGAAACTAATTGAAAGTAAAGAACACTATGTTTTAATATCTCGCTTAGTTCTCTTTTCTTTTGGTCCAGGTCACATTTCGATCTAACCACCTCACTTTTGAGACAGTATATCTCGAGAACTAAGCGAAATACATATATCTATATATAAGGATTCATCATCAGATTGTGGACCCACGGTAATGATAGACTCCCCTTGCACTGATGATGCTGACAAATTTAAATAGGTCTATCGAATACCAGTGCAACTACTTCTGAATAAGCCGTGAATTCTTTTGAAGGTTTCAGTTGTTTTAAAGTCCTAACCATTCATCTAGGCTATTTTAAAAATTTCATGTAGGATTTGCTTCTGCTTGTAAATAGGTCTAGACCTATTTTTCTTGATTTTGTAATCTTTCTCATCAAAGGATTAAAATTATTGAACTGGAATGTGGTAATATAATCCATTTGAACAGCTATCTAATCTATTTGAAATAGCAATAGTACCATCACACTTGGGTATTTTTGTATTTTATTGCGACTGTAGGGAGAAAAAAAAAAGTTCTATTTAGGCATACAAAATTCGTATCAAAAATTATTTAGCAGGTTGTTTTCCTTAAATTCTAATGTTTATAGGCTATATCAATCAGGGTATTTATAAATGTGACCCCATAAGACTTCATTATTAGTAATGCGAAGATAAAAACGAAGAAATTCTTCCGTTTCGTATACATTCCTTGTGTTTCTTAACCCTACCAATATGGCGACTTCCCCACCCCACCGCTCTCCTCTCGGCATCACTTCGTTGCATGGAGAAGGTCCCTTACGTCCCTCTCCTTTCTTTGTTCCATGGTTGCTGCTGTCTGCCAGAGAAAATATATTACAATAACAGGCCTGCCAACTCTTAAACGAACAATACATAGGATCATAACTACATAGACATCAGATAATATTTATATTGAGTCTGGAACTTTCTGACGTATTAAAAAAAAAAAAACAGAAGTAAATAAAGATATATAATTTTTTAAATTATCTTACACACTATTGCGCAGCAGTGGTGAATGAAGCATGTTCTCATCCCTTTTCAAGACCATAAATAGTACATCTTTAAAATACGAGAACTTAAACTGTATCTCTGGTTGTGATCTCTGTTGTTTCCTGTCAATCGCAGAGGAACTATAATTGCAGCACTAATTTAGTTCCTTGAAAGTATCGCAACTACAACAAAAATTTCAAAATTACACCAAAGAGAACTATTAAGGTTATATTATTTACAGGTAAATAAAATCTTTTTACATCACGATTCAAATACATCCTTTTATTTAGTGAGCAACGATTTTTGAGCCGTTATTCACATCAAGGCTCCCCTTTGTCGAAGGCTTTAGGTGGCAGTGTAATATGAACAGGAACGGCATGCGGGCTGAAGCCGCCCATTCATTCCGTTTACCACAGAAAGAGCCTCCGTTCCCTATTGATGCAGGCCCGGCTCCTGTTCGACAAACTTCACCGCCTCTTCCGCCGCCTCGTAAATTTCTTAGCCTGCTTATACATTCCATGAATACAAATAAGTTATACCCACAAAAAAGTTTACGCCTTCAAATTTTGATCCCATTCTTGCGTCTTCTCCGATCGACTCTCATTTCGTGGAACTGTTTCTATTGATGACATTGTTTTTAGAATCATTTTTGTCTTTCATGCTGACAATTATTATTAATATGAAAAAACTTGTATTAACTTTAGTATAGTGCTTATTGTATTTACTTCAAAAAACAATAATTTTGTAAAAATTACAAAAAAAATGATAACGTTCTTTTGGCAAAAAAAGAGATAAGAAAACCGAAGTTAAAAAGTTAATTTTTCTAAAACTTTTTTTTATAAATATGTAACGTGGCTATGTCTGTGTGTTTATTTGTCCATGGTGCAAAAACTACTTAATTTATTATAATTGAAAGCTTAGAGTCTGAATTCAAATCTGAAGGATGTTTTATGAACAGGATATTAAAATTAGTTCTCAACGTCAAAGGTGTGTAGCTTGAACTTAACTGAACCGATTTTGACTTACAATTAGAAGATTGTACTCTACTGGCTTAAGAGAATTATAACACCCAAAAGGAATGAACTGAAGCACTCCAAAATTAGAGGATACGTACAACAGTGGAACTACTTGTTTAATAAGTGATTAAGACTGTAGAGATATGGCAGTTCACGTAACCACAAAAGCGCCCTCTTTTGTGTGACTGGGCTGGTCAGTGTTACTTAAAGCACAATCGGTACACACCCGTCAAGCGAAGTCCAAGCAAGTGCGAGAGTGCCTTGTCAGACCTGAAGAGTGCAATATCAGCATGTAATTGACTTTGACTTTGGCAGAATGATTGGTCACCGAAAAAACAGGTTTGTCGTTCCGTGAAATTGCGACTCGTACGTTACACGCAGCCATATTTTCCAGGTCACCGTAACCGACAGATCAGCTTCGTCCACATTATTGGATGGAAGTTGGAGTACTGCGACGGGTGTATACGTGTCTGTGTACGACGGAGTGACAACGTCTGCTGAGGAGCGGGACTGATGGCATGCATGCCATTGCGTCGACTTCCATTGACTAGAAACCACTAAATCAACTTCAATTAACGCCTTAACTGGCGTGCTGAATGGCAAAATGTACTGTTTTCTGACGAGTCCCACTTCAACTTATCCTACAGTGATAGCCGCGAACATGTTAGACGCTATCGTGATGAGCATAATCGAGCATTTTTGAAAGGAATAGTGGACCAACACAAGGTGTGATGATTCGGGGTGCCATTGGCTATAACATGTAATCTCGCCTTCTATGTATTGGCAGCCACTACTATCAGGGAGGTTTTAGAGACCGAGTCACTGTTCCCCACGCAGACAGCTCCACACGCCATATTTCAGAAGGCAAATTTCGGCCTCAAGTAGCAAGCAATGTGCAAGCGTTTCTCCGAAAAACGACGGGTATCACTGCTTTCTTGTCCATCACTATCAGCTAATATGTCGTCCATAGCATATATCTATGATATGGTTGGTTGGAAAATTGTTCTCTCTGATCCTCCAACAACCATTGTCGATGATTCTTTGTGGACACGACTGCAAACCACCTGTGTTCCCCAGCAGCATATCCAAGCTCTACTTGATTCCATGCCAGAACGTGCTAAGGCTCTGATTACAGCACATGGTGGCTTCAAACCACACTGAATTCCCAGTATCAAATTGCAAGTACATGTTTTCTAATCTTATCATTTGTCATGACTATAATCTATGGAGTAAATTTCATTGTAATCACTTATCTGCTTTTTAGCGCTTGCAGGTTTTCATAAACAGTATTGTATAATAATACTATGTCACCTGGCACCAGATCACGAAATCAAAACATCTACTGAACGTATAATCTTGTCATATAATTTTGTATATCTTAAAAACATTTGATCAGGTTTCTGCGGAGTTTAAGCAGTTTCAAAGTTTAGGGTTTGAACTAAATGTCGATGTGTATTTGATCACGTTACCTTAGCTGATTAAAACACTGACGAAGTAATATGTTGCTATACTAACTAACGTCATCTATCGATTCTAAAACGGATAAACGACCTGAGTGTAGGATAGTAGACGAGTTAGTTAGATCCATAACGAGTTTATCGATTCTAAGACTCAGTGTGAAGCAAATTGTTAGAAGTTAATTTCTTATTTTTTGTTATTTAAAGAACCATACTGAATGTTGTAAACAGGAAATTACGTACGATGTTGATTCAGCACATAATTCGAACTAAATATTAGTAGATTATTGATGATGATTTAAAGGTGACAAAAAGACGACGGGGATTTTTTCTGACCAACAGGGACGAAGTAATCGACAAAAGCAAGTAATACTATATAAATATACTTTGTCTCTACTGTTTTTGAGGCAGGTCCCATCAAAAATTTCTGTTTCTGTTTTACTGAAAATGAAATACGTCTTTGTGGGAAATTTACTCACGAGTGGTACAAAGGTGCCAGAATTACAGTACAATGACCTATGAACAATAGCTTAGATAAAAGGACATGACAACATTTTGTGGATTCTGTTTTTACTATTTTGATTAGGAAACGGGGAAAAATTTTTTTTTAAATGTGAGATACAATTTGTATAAAACAAACCTTACTGCCACCATTACAATATGTGGCACGTGTAGTTATTACTGAACACTAATTTCTGTTATCAGTAAATTGATAATAGGATCGGCCAGTGTGGTTTAGTGCGCTGATGGGAGAGGTACAATGGACCAAGCATGAGCCCGGGCCACAGCGTTCCAGCCGTCCTGTCTGCGGTTTTTAGGTGGTTTTCCGCAGTCATTAAAGCAAATTTTGGGGCGCTCCTCCAATACCGCCTCAAACACAACATATTTCACAAACAAGCAAAACTAATCACACGCCGAGCATACTTACACGTTTCAGAGACAGATGGCAATACTTTTCTTCCACCATTGATACTTTTCTATCGTCCGCAAGCGCATGCGGCCGTAAAATCATAAATCAAAATTTGACCTTGTAGGCAGCCGAGCCAAAACTGTTGGGAAAAGGTGGTGAAGAAGAAGAAAGTTTACAATAGATTTTATAGCAATAAGAAACTAGTCAGACGTAATAAACATGTACTGAATTGCAACCGAACGTGGTGGGTGAACTGTTAACGTTCTGGCCTTGCATTCGGGAGGACGCCCGTTGGAATCCCCGTCCCGGCATCCAGATTTGGGTTTTCCATGGTTTCTCCAAATCACTTCAGGCGAATGAGGGGATGCATCCTACAAAAGGCCATGGTTGAATTCCTTCCCGCTTCTTGTCCAGTCCCATCCATCCTCTAATGACCTCGATGTCGACGAGGCGTAAAGCTATAAATTAAAAAAAATTGTAAGAGCGTCCCATATGATTTACGAGTATTTCATCAACTGCCCTAAAAAACTGAAAAAAGTTGTTAAATTAACATCATCTTCCAATTGTTTCTCCGTCAAAGAAATTGATATTATTATTTATTTTTATTTATTTATTTATTTATTTATTTTTTATTTTATTTTTATTTTTTTTTTTTTTTTTTTTATTTTTTTTTTTATTTTTTTTTTTTTTTTGCTGTAGGTTTCTTCGGCGTCGAAGTAATTTAAGGCGGGAATGGATGTGGACAAGAAACGGGACGGAATTCGGACATGTTCTTATGAAGGAAGCATACTGGCATTCGCCTGCGGTGACTTGGGGAAATGGTGTAAAATTCAAATTTGGATGCCCGGACGGGGATTCAACCCCACGTCCTTCGGAAAGCGAGGCTAGAGCTTTAACGCTCACCAACCACTCTCGGTTTATCTTAATGTGAATGTATCTACTTCATATATATTGTAAAGCTGGAGAAATTACTGATAAAGTGCGCAGACTTTTATTGGTGAACTCCCTTCTTATAGTCCTCAAAAGAATATTATCGGAGTATGGATACACCAAGGCTTGAGCAGTGCGATTTCACACTGTTACTTGCCATTCGGGAGGACCGGGGTCAAACCCGGTTCGGCCATCCTGTCTGAGGTTTTCCGTGGTTTTCCTCAGACACTTAGGCGAATGCTGGGATGGTTCCCTACAAGTCCTCGGCCGACTTTCCATCCTCCTTCCCTCCCCGTAGTGTAGTAGGGAAAAGGATCTCCGTGATCCTCCAGCAGCCCGCCTCCCAGCCTTCAGCTGGGAGGAATGAAATTGTAAAAAAAAAAAAAAAAAAAAAAAAAAATGGGATAAGATATCACTAGACGTTTCTTGCTATTTTTTTTACCTACGATGCGTAAACTTAAGATTATATTAGCTAACATCTTGTAAGAGCAGTGCTGAGAGAAACCTACATACTCATATGTAGTCCTGTTGAGCCTTTAAAGTTCTCCCACGCTGAAAACTGTCACGCGCAAGAGGTCTGCCTCGCAGCTACAAGTTTCCCCTGGATCCACAGCGCTTTAAAAGCTTTCCAGAATCGGGGACGCCGGTCTTGCACCAACAGACTAACAGCAGGGCAGAAAAGTTCCACCCGACCCTCTCAGATTTACAACTCTCACCTCGAACCCACTCTGGTTGTTTGTCCCTGCTGAGAGAAGTTCCCTAGATACTCCTCCTTCTTCCTAAAACTGCGGGAGAGGAAGGGGCTCAGAAACACAGATAAAACTCAGAAATAATCTATGGAAATCAAGCTTTAGAGACCTGCTATCGATACTTACAAGTGTTGCTGCGATAAATACAGAATACTACAGACTTGTTAACACCTAGCGCAGGGGGTGAGTGGTAACGCTCTGGCCTCGCTTTCGGGAGAACAAGAGTTCGCATCCCGGACAGGCCATCCAGATATGGGTTTTCCATGGTTTCCCCAAATTATTCCAAGCAAATTCCGGGATAGTTTCTTCAAAATTCCATGACAGAATTCCTTCCCATTCCTTGCCCACAGTCCTTTCCCGTCACCAATGACCTCGACGTTGACGATCCGCAAAACCATTAACAAAAAACTAGTTATTGTTTGATGACAGCTAGAAGAATTCTTCATGCGATATCATTGTTAATCTTATTTTCTGAAACTCTTGTCTAGACGAATTGTAGCCTGCGGTCGCAGAACCATATTTCCATAAGTCTACAAAATAAAACGTTAAAGTTATTAATCCAGGTAATACTGACATTTAGAAAATTTAAAACCTGGTTTTAAAAATGTCTATAGTTGTTACAAATTTCCATTGGGTTTAGTGATTACTTATGATTTGAGGGCAGATGGATCTAACAATTTATTTCTAGACTGGTGGATCAGTTGGTTAAGGTTTGATTACCGGTCTCAGCAGGAATTTTATGGCATTATAAACTGGTCTTCACCACTGGCAAGCTTTGTTTTGTTATGTGAAGTATGCTAGGATGCTCCGTTGTTCTGATTCCACATGAAACGGTAGGTCTCTTATAACTGGTAAGGTAACCAGGTTAGGTTAGGGTAGTCACGACACAGGCGCATGCGCGGCAAATCGAAACACTGTCAACCGACGGCCGAAATACACTTCGGGGTCTCCCGGCCAACAATCCCATACGCCCTTTTTTTCTCTCTATATGTACGGGACGCGTCAGTTTCATCTTCATCTTGTTCCTCGGGGTTTCCTGCTTTATCTGTAGATATTGTATTTACTGTGTAACTACGACAACTTTACCACACGGCTTTTCACAAAGAGTGTATATTACTTAATTAATTCCGTGTTGTCTTCGTGGCCCAGTTGATGAAAGAGTCTTTAACCAGCTGCCCAATCCGCCTCCACTGAAGCTGCATAATACAGGGCTAGTGAAAATGATTGCAGTGATTTCAGAAATTACTACAGGTTTATTACTTGACATATACTTACAAGATTACACAGATATATAAACAAACTGTGAAAGGTTTTTTTTTTTTTTTTGAGTGTCTACATATGCTCAATATGTGCACCTTTAGTGACTCTGCACACATCAAGTCTATAATCGAGTTATTCTCATACACAATGCAGCATGTCTCTGTCAATGAGAGCAAATGCACTGGTGATGCGAACCCTCAGATCTGTGAGATCAACTGGTAATGTTGGCACGAACACTGTGTCTTTTACGAAGCCCCAAACAAAGACCAAACCTGCGGGTTTGCAGCACCAATGCATTAGTTATCACTGACAGAGATATGTTGCATCGGGTATAGGAAGAACTCGATTATAAATTTGATGTGTGCAGAGTCACTAAAGGTGCACATATTGAGCATATGTAGACACTCAAAAACAACTTTCATAGTTTGTTTATGTGTAAGTATAAGTCAAATAATAAATCAGTAGTAATTTTCTGAAATCGCTGCAATCATTTTGACTAGCCCTGTATAATCGGATGATTCTACCGAGTATAGGGGACCTACAGATTAACGTGGGACAAGAACCATGGAGGCGTTCTGAAATACTTCACATACACAAATCAAACTTTGGCATAGGTGAAGGACGGATTAAAGGCCTTAAAAAATCCAAGGGGAAATCGCGATGCGAGCCAGGGATTTGTCGATCTACCTATCTAAGACACCAAACCACTCATTTTCCTGTAGGTGACTACTAGAGGACCGCAGATATCGTTATCTATATGTTCTGCGTGGTTAATGTAATCGTATTTATAAATTGCGTGTTTGTTGAAGACAAAATTAAGGGCCTTTCCAGCATCGCATAAAGTTATGGCCAGCCGGTACGCCAGACTAGATGTTTCAACCTGTGCCGTTGTATTATACCTTCATGATCCATGTGGTGGTATTTTACTACGTACGGACAACCTAGCATAATATTTAGCATACATTTTCAACTATCAAATAAATAGCTTTTCAAGCGTTCTGTCTCTCTTTAAAGTTAATACTGTAGGCAATATACATTGCACAATCGCTGTAATGAGTAAAAAAGTCAACTCATTACATTTCTAGCATAAGAGTAATGTTGTGCCCACTCATTCAGTTTCGACCACGCTAAGAACTTAACAGCAGGTGGTGTACTCTGGCCGCCGGCATATCTGGGTAGGGCTGCTGACTAGAAATTGCTGTATGCTGGAGACAAAAATTTCAGCGGTAATGCAGGACTGTTTTGTGGAGAGCGAGCCGCAAGTCTGGCGGGTGAAGCAAAGATTGATGGAAACGAACCGAGGGGCAGTTTGAATGCGCAAATAATAATGTGCAAATCTTCTTAGATTACAGACACGGGTATAGATTGATAAAAATTGGTTATAGCTGGAACAATGCCTATCAGATCATATTTTCTGCAGTGAATCGCTATTAACCGACTAGAAGCTCTATGTTAATCCGACTGTTGTGAAAGGTAGAGGGTCGCATTGGTAAAACGACTGGCTGATGTAGCGTGGAGGGAGATTCAGTCTCTAATGAAACCCAGCATTTATTTTCGAAGTTGATTGTGTGCAACTGCTCCCCAGATTTATCGGCCTGCTGAACATTGAGTAGGGAAGAAGAAACTAATAATGAATTCAAAGGACAAGTGAAAGGTGGTGCTGATCACGTCATTTCACCAACTGCAACAAAGACAAGTATGGGAATAGATGAATACCATTTGGTAGGCATCTTGGGCCTTGTATATTTATAGAATATAAGCAGATTTACTGCAGAACTTTTCTTTTTGACAGATGTTGCTTTACTTCAAAGAAAAACGTCCGTCTAGGTCTAGGTTTTTTCAATGTACCTAATCTATCTTTCCACTTTAATTCGATTGCTGAATTAATTTTTCTTCTTTTTAATTGTATTTCAATGTATTGTAGAATGTTCACAATTTGTCTGACGTGTCCACAAAAAAAAGTCATATAAAGATATGAAATATTCTGTTTCCATGTTTCCAGATATGTGGCCATTAAAGTAAGTTACATAATTAAAAGTTGAATTTAAAGTTCTGCATTTAAAGTAACACATACTACAATCTGTCTAGCACGTCTTTCAGAATTTCGTTAAACTACGTCTACAACAGAGATTCTTGAATTATTTTCTGTAACTGTAGATGTCATTACGAGATATGTATTTAGAATCAGCATCAGGTTTCTTAATAGTGTAAATAACTTTAGATCACTATGATTTGAGAAAATATAAAGCGAATATTGCTACGTATTAGCGGTACTGAAAATATAAGCCGCTTAATAGGTTAGAAACAATATTGTAACCAAATTAAACGCTATTCAAACAAAGCAATTAAAATACAAAATTGAATGCTTCGATAAGAGTGGACAACACATGTTTTGGAATTATTAGCTCCGATATCAAAGAACCTCATTCGCTGTGGCCATTAAATAAATGCTGCAGCTGAAATGTGCTTTCACAGACAGTGAAGGTTCAACAGGAGCTTTGATATCCGAGTCTCTTTCCATTCCCAGTCCGCATTAACATAAATTAGAATACGGTAGACGTTAAAAAGGTTTCCGGCAGTTTTTTCGCCACGTTTTTACTGTCAGGATAAACAGGAAACACGCAATAACACCATTGTCTTGATAAGAATATAAAGTCGATGAATACAACAACACGAAAAATGTACTTCATCATTGCAGATTACCACCGTTTCTACTAAAACAAACATGATAAAATTTAATCTTAAGTCACAAGCTTACAAAAAATAATTAATATTATTTCGTCGTTTTCATATAAAAACTGAATTTTATTTTAAAAAAATGGTGAATAAAAATTTAAATAAGTATTCATTGTTTTGTAAGATGTGAATGATGGAACCGAAGAATATTTTAAAAATTCACATCAACTGACAGCAAAACTTTGTGAGCTTGTTTACTAATGGTAATGTTCATTGTTCAAGGCACTAGGGTCATCCGTTATCAACATTTTTTGCGTTCCTTTGAAGTTTTTAATATTAATAGATTTTGGTGATGTGCGATTTTAAAGGCATATTGCAGTTCCTTTCATCACGTAGAACAATTCAGAGAAACTATAGCAATAACACAACGCTTTAGTGATTGATAGTTACTCTGTATCTGTGAGTGTGTGAAGTGTGAACATAATGACTGTAGTTTTAATGATTTCAAAATTGGTACTCTTGTTCCAAGCTGAAGTTGTTGTGCGGAGATATGTTTTATGCACATATGCCCAGCTCTTTGGAAAGTATTAAAATTGTGGGGAACTAGACTAATTGCCACTGTTAAATAATGCATTTTCGTTGTGCGAGTAATTATTTGTAATGTTATTTCCCATTTCATCGTAGTCAGATAACTGAATAACACATAACATAATAAGTTACTTCTGCTTAGTAAACAAACCGCAGCATTAGCAATTGACACAAGAGACAAAACTGGTATAATACAATTCTTAATTTATCTTCCACTGAAAACAATATTCCATTAACAGCACGGTTCATCTCTGCAAGAAAGAATAAACCTTACATTCTCTTCTATTAGCACTCGATTGCTCTGAATAATTTTTCTACATGCTACAGTCAAGAACTGTTGACAATATATCGATATTATATTTTGGAAATATCTATATTTATGAGTGATATTTTTAGGACGATATATCGATATTTCGATACTGAAATCTGGATATCGGCGTCGATATTTTTAAAAATAAGATATTATTTTTCGTTAGCTCTGAATGACACTATGTCCCTCAAATTTCTGTTATGCATAGAGGTCAGCAAGCTTAAGTATATCTTACTACGTTTCTATAATTAATTTGGACCATATATAGGTACCAACTCTACTCAGATGATGACAACAGTGTAGCCAAGGCATCGCTCGCCCAACGCGAATCGAACGCGAGCCCATTGTTTGAAATGAGCGTGCGCGTTGTCCAGGCAAGTTCTACTTGAAATTAGTGTGTTAACAGGAATAGTGAGAAGTGTAAATAACAAATGGTTGCTAATTAGAGAGCAAGAAAATTAAGACAACTCAGAATAAGCTGTCAACTTACAAAAATAAATGAAATACAACAAAAAAATCTAATGAAAGAAGTTATGTAACTTGGCCATAATGCATGCTATGATACCTAAAGTGCTATCTAAATAAATGCCTCAACTGTATTGCTTCTCTACCTTAAAAATACACGAAATAAGATTTGCCTCGATCCTCTTTCGAATTTTATAAATTTTATTATATTTTATGAAACTTATGACACGCATAATGGTCAATTTTTTTTATTTAAAAAAAATCAACATCATAATCACCAAGAGAAACCATTAGAAAGTGAAAACTTGATTAAGAACAATATCACAACATCTATTTATCAGCGGACAGTTTTATTCATACAAAATTTGATTTTATGAAAGTGTCGATATATCGATACTCGATACTTTTTTCCCGATATATCGACAGTCGATATTGATACATTTTAAAATATCGATATATCGAAAATCCGATATTTTTAAAAGTATCAACAGCCCTACTACAGCCATTATGAGATTGCAGCTATCTTTCCATTTCCATTCATAGACTAGGCTGATATATGCAGATAAGGAATGAGTTTCATCTAGGGATGCTCGATATACATCGATGAATCGAAAACATCGATGTTTACTATTCGATGCATCGAATCAATCCGATGCATCGTTTACTTTCGATGTTTAACGATGCATCGATGTTTTTCTTTCGATACATCCAAAGAATACATGCGTTTCTTCGACGCGATAGAATTCAGTTTTTTAAAGCAAACAAAAACAGAAAATTGTATTACTATACAATTTTCCATTAAATATCAAATTACATTTTTTTTACTTGAACAAAAAAAAAACAAACACATATGCAACACGATTAATTTTAAGCAGAGGCGTACCAATCGGAAATGGCGCCTAGGGCAAGCATCGAGTTGCGCCCTTTCATAAATTATCTAAATATAAAATAAACAGATTCACTAAGTAAAACATTTAGGATATAAACATTAATAAAGACTTTCATTTTCTGTTTTAGAACAAAATTATTTGACAATCTTAAATTTAAAATGGCACCTTCTTAGCCTTCTGTGATGCAAATAGATTAATAACATTTTTGAAATCTGTTTTTTGGGTTTCTTCTCGCTTTATACCGAGCCAGGCAAGATCGCATAACCTTTCTTGACCCATTGTGGTCCTCAAGTATGAAAGTATTAGTTTTAGCTTGCTGAAAGATCGCTCGCATCTTGCGATTCATATTCCAATCGTAAGCATAATCTGAATTTAAATGCACAGATTCTGAAAGACGCTCTCATCTCTGTTCTCAACAATAAATTCAAGAAGCTCTTCAGATTTGTTTATGTTTTAGTTTTTTTTGTGGATATTAGAATTCGAACATCCAATATTTCTTCATATCTATTCTCCGTTAACATCACAACCATAGACGTCTTAAAATTCTTTACAATTCTTTTTTAAGTGGTCGTGATCGTCAGTACCATTGCACTGATATCTAGGAGAAATCCAAATCTTACTCAGTTTCATGAACCTTTCGCTCATCTCACGCACAATACGATTCAGCGATCCATTCATAACTCGTTCCATTTCTTCCTCAGCGCTCAACCCAGGGTCCTTTGCATTCTGCCATACATTTTGTTCGCCTTTGACATCTTTCAATCACTACATGCCAATCCTTTTTCGAGTGCATCATTAACCAGCCTCTCTCTTTCATTGGTAAAATGGTGTCGGAGAGTTTTTATATCATGAAAATTTATGCTAGGATCCTGGAGCCGGTTTGAAGGCGGCCAATTGAACAAAGTCGGAAAATCGTAGGGCAACATGTGATTATATAGAACTCTTCCCTCACTTCTTGTTTCACTGGTTTGATTGACATCGTCTGTCATGTCTAGGAGAACTTTCAGCATATCATCAAGATATTTGTTAGCTGGCTCATCTGCTTCAACCCTTGCTTTCCATCTTGTTTGAGACTCTGATTTTACAATCACAGGCATAATGGAATGAGAAAAGAATACATAAATAGTTCCAAAAATGTGGTCATTTTTGTATCATGCTTGGCTGCATGTATACCAACCATATAGAATAAATGATTATAGCAATTCATAAATATCGGCAGATTATCATTTTCGCTTGTTCTTTAGTGAATGCCACTTCGGTGCCCAAACATCATAGCAGCGTTGTCATACCATTGTGAACAACAATCCTGTATATCCATACTGCCTTTCTCTAGCTGTTTAAACATTTCATCAACCAAGCTTCCATCTTCCTTTTGACTCATCTGAATGGAAACGAAGAAGGACTTTCCTCTCAAATCAACTTCTACGTATCTCACTTCAGACGTCTGCTCACGATGTAGATGGTCAGGAGTAAACAAGGGACCATAGTGTTTTGATTTGTGATTGTTTGGCAATAAACTTTGGCGAACAGTGAATGAACTCATTTTGAAAACGAGGTGAAAAGTGCCACGATTTTTAACCTTAGCATGATGGGGTCAATTATGTCCAGGAGCTTTATTAATCCAAGGAAATTACCGGCATTATCGGATTCGGATCCATCGCATGTACTAAATGACTCTCTGTGACCTCGAATGCAAGATTTTCAGTGGCAAGAAATTTGATGCAGTGAAAGATTTTCTTTAATACATTATGCCACTTTTGTTTTTCTGTTTTAATCCGGGTTTTAAATTCAGCGTCAATAATCCCTTTAATTGCTGCAAAATTTCTTCCCATTTCTTTCCACTGGGTGAAGCATTCACGATGATTCTTCGCATTTTCATGGGCAGTGAGCCGTTCAGGTGCTTTCCAGTGGGTAAATCTATCTTTGTGCTCTAATGATGATGATTATCTAATTGTGAAAAAATAAGACAACAGATGCAAAAAGCAGGTTTTTTAGACGAGTAATAGACTAGCCATTAGTAAGTTACTTCTCCACCGCGAGCTCCTAGTTTCTTCTTAAACTAGTTTTTGTTCATACAACGCTTATTTGCAGGTTGGATAGGACTATCAGTAGTTTGGAAATGTTTTGAACCCATTTTACTTATTTCTGTTTTCAAATTATTCTGACAGAACTGATTTCCTAGTTGTCTTCTCAAAAAGTCCAATATCATGCTGCTTAATTACTTATGCTATGGCAGAAATTGGGTTTTCTACATCGTCAACCATATAACCAACACCAACATTTTTCCTATTAAAATACCAATATTTTCTACGAATTCTTCAGCAGCCTTAGAACTCGTAGCCTCGTCACACTCAGAATTATCTAAAGTTATATCCTCTTCGTCTTGTGATGAATTAGTTTTGGATACTTTGTATTTTATTGTACGTACATCTCGATGTACGCAATTCCTTAGGAAATGTCGAACATTCTGCAGCGGACTTTTGAAGAAGAAGGAAGTACTTGGTGGATTTTTGTGCTACTTTATCTTGCAATTTTCGTTTTTTCTGTTCCTCAGCCCCTAACTGTTTTTTCTTTGAAAACAATCGTTTCAAATTGTGTTGGTTTAATTGCGAAATAAAGTAGCTTCACACTCGCTCGCGATGCATGCAATGCAAATAAAACACAACTGCGCCACGCCAATCATCTCATCAGCAATTAAGCAATGGAGAAAGTATTGCTTAGAACAAAATTTGCCAGTGTGTGCGCGGGGCAGGGTCCCTTACTATTGGTCCATCCAAAAACATGTGGACAGAGCACGCAATATACCCTCAAATCGTGTTCCGATTCACTGTTTATTCATTCCTTCTCGCTCGTTCGCGAAAGCTCACCAACCAAGCGCTGGTATCGCGGGATTATTTGAATATAAATTACATTGTTGGTTTATTTTGATTTTTAAGTTTAATAATTTGAGAATTTTGCGCCCCCCTTTCAATGGTGCCCAGGGCACGTGCTCTACCTGCCCCACCCTAGGTACGCCACTGGTTTTAAGGCAAAACAAAAACTGGAAAATTGTATCGCTATACGTTATTTTTGTCACCTACAAAATCATATTAAATTTTTTCTTTTAACTTGCATAAAACATAAAAAACTAAACGATGTGATTGGTTTTAAAGCAAAACAAAAAAGAAAGGAACTTGTATCTCTATAAGATATTTTGTCACCTACAAAATCTTATTATTTTATTAACATCGATAAAACTACAAAAAAAATCTTCGTTATATGATTGGTTTTAAAGCAAAACAAAAAACAGGAAATTGTATTGCTATATTTTATTTTGTCACCTACAAAATCACATCACATATTTCTTTTAATTTAATTTTGTTAAAACAACAAAAAATTACAGTTGACATGAAATTTTCCGACAGTGTAGGGCGGAGTTACACCTTAGAGCAAGGCTAAAAGTACCTAGTAGGCCTCAAAAATTTCCTTTAAGTTACTGCTCCTCATTATAAAATACCCAGCTGAGCAACTGTGACACGGTGGCTTGATGACAAGTATGGCGTCTTGGCAACATTAATAAAATCAAAACTCTCAAATGTTGAACACCTCACATTAACAAGTGATACATGATCAGCCATGCAGATGCGCAGCATTTTGGGTGTCACAGCGCATTTTGGTCTCGACACGGTGTTCGAATCAATGACATTAGGAGTTTATCAACTCAATGAAAGTGATTCATCGGAATATATAGCAGACATACTTCTTAAGACCTGCAATGATTGGGGATTTGATACGGACAAAGTCCCTGCGGTTGTTACTGATAACGACCCGAATATGGTAAAAGCTGTGGAATTAAGATTTGGAAAGAAGAAGCACATCCCTTGTTTTGCTCACACAGTTAATTTAGTTGCTCAAAATATTCTCAAAATACCTTTAGAAAATATTTTGTCAAAAATGTAGACCATTGTTACTTTCTTTAAACACAGTTGTTTGGCAAGCGACGATTTGAGAAAGCCAGTAAGTGCTGAAATAAAGTTAATGCAAGGCCTGCCAACACGCTGGAATGGCACATATTATATGATTCAAAGATTTTTGGAGCTTAAAAATGTTGTAAGTGATATATTGATTTGCCATAAAACAGCACCTCCAATGCTGACTGGTTTGGAATTAAATATAGCGTCATCTCTTCTTAACAAACTACGCTCACTAAAGAAATATCTGGGGATAAATATT
Organism: Vandiemenella viatica; assembly: GCA_031002005.1. NCBI lineage: Eukaryota > Metazoa > Arthropoda > Insecta > Orthoptera > Morabidae > Vandiemenella > Vandiemenella viatica. The sequence goes on along the minus strand of JARYHS010012519.1, from coordinate 120,860,052 downwards.
GTACCAGCAGTAAAGTGATCCCTTTAGTGCACTGCATGCTTTCAAAACTCAAATCAGTTAAGACTGATGAACCTTTAGTGAGGGAAATACATAAGCTCGTCCTAAAAGAAATCAACAAACGGATGGGTGCTATCGAACAAGTTTCGTCTTTAGCTATCGCGACCTTATTGGACACAAGGTTCAAAAAAACTACATTTTAAAGACCCGATGGCTTCAAATGCTATTCAAAATATCAAATTCCAATTAGATTAGATTCCCAACACTGCCTCTCTTTCAGCGTTCCTCGTTTTACTTTTATTCTATCTTTCTATTCGAATTTCTAATTTATAAATCCCAGTAATTTCAAATTGCCTTTGTAAAAGACTAATTAAAATATAATTCATTTTGCTAGTTTCCTAATCTTTGTCTCATTTTTAAGCTTTCCTAACTTTTACTATACATATATATATATATAATCGATGTTTTTATTCGATGCATCGAAAACGTTGATGTTTTTATTCGATGCATCGTGAAACATCGATGCAACGTTTCGATGCATCACATCGAAAAAAAACATCGATGTATTTTCTGAATGAACATCCCTAGTTTCATCACTTATCAGTGATAATAAACCAGAAGCTTTGTAAAAATAAAAAATGAATGATGCTGAACGAATAATTGTTCAAGAGCAGCTGGCTAAACTACTTGTAGCCCGAACTTTTAAGATCGCCTTCTAGAAAATATTTTCTGCCGACCTTAGCAACAAATGATACCTGGAATGACAAACTATCACTTTCATCCTAATTGTGTTGTTGCAACCGACAATCTTTCAGACAACAGGTGCAGATGAGTGGATAGTAGAAGAATCATTTTTATTCGCGTTTCGAACACAGCCCAGAAACGTATGCGAAGGCGACATGAAAAAAATTCGCATACTTTAAACACACTAACTATAAACAGCTGCCTCCTATTAGGGAGCACATAAAGATTAGGAATTCAAAGTGTCTTTCAACAAGATGTGATAAGTTTTTCAACTTGTAGTTCTATCAATATAATACACAAATTGTTTTTTCTATGACCATACCACAGGCGACAGATGTATACAGTCAAATACAATATGTAAGCACAACACATGCAAAGAACACTGCTAACGAAGAAGAGAGGCAACTAAAATATGTAGTAGAAATGTATAATCTCAAAAAATGCATGATATATTAGACAATAGTGTACACGTCATAATACTTTAATGGTTGAAACTGGGTATGAAATTGAAAAATTACGAAATCATAGCGTTAGATAAAATTGATTGTGCTATTTGATTAAGAACATTTACTATGGTGATCGCCTAATGGAAAATAAATCTGACGCAAAAATCTTTCTTGTACTTTCCGAGAGCATAAGAGAAACTTGTCTTTAATCACCTGCTTAATCTAGAATATTTCTGCAACGTGATATGGTTGGCAAGGAAACACTGTAGAAAAGTAATTAAAGCACAAGGCGGCAATGACGATAATGATAGCTATATAGTACAGTATACTATAATGTGCCAGGAACTAATTACGTCTTACAAAATGCAATATACATCAAATTTACATACTGGAATGGAATTCTGAAGACTGGCAGAAAGTCTTCAGAACTGCAAAGTCCGGGACTTCGTCTGGAATATATGCGGCAACTTCTTGTTGAAGAGCCGTGGCTGTTACCTGTTAATCACCATCTTATTCCAGATGTAACCCCTAAGACACTCTACGACTTGACTGCTTAATAATTCAGCTCCTGTCTACAACGATAAAAGTAACAATCTCGTTTGAATACTTAGCGACAGCTTGGCGCGTATTACAGCGCGATCTTTCCTCTGCCGCTATTAGGGCCGCAAGGAAGGGTGGTGAAGGTGGGTGCGGCAGACGGCTGGGCGCCTCCCCCCCCCCCCTTTTCCTCTTACCCCGCAAGGCGATTAGGGGCAGGCGGCGACGCCAGAGGCATCACTGCCTTCGCTTTCGGCGGCGTAAGAAGCTTACGGCGCCGCGAAACAAGCGAGGCTTCTCGTCTCGTGGGATCTGCCGCCTCAGTCAAGCTTCTCCGCCCTCGTGGCCGTATGGAATATCGCGGCCAAATCTCTGCTTCAGTGTCGAGTTATCATTACTTAGATGGCCCATTGTTTATTTCCACTGAGATTTGTTTGTTGGTTGTACATATTCTTCACCTGTAGCTGTGGCACGGTAAATTGTCGGATAAGTGCAATCGCGCTGTTGCCGCACTTCGGAACATTCTCGCGTAGCGCTCTCTCTCTAACACTAGAAAATGGCAACGCTTGGCACCCTGCGTTGCCTAATACGAGCGACAACCAACAAACTATTACTACAAGCTAACGAGTAAATTTAACTATTAAGTACATGATTTGGTAACGGCGCGTTTGAAGTCGCCCGCCAATACTTCTAGCCACAGCTATAGTTGAATCATGTGTTATTTGACTGTGATTCCAGAGTTATTAAAATTTGATCCATCAGTTCACTTACTCGATATCAAGTGAGAAAGCAAAAATATATGCAGTACCTTCTGTGCCACACCTTTGAGACAAATCTGTGTGGTTATAAGAATGGTTGTTTCAATGTTCAGAGATTACATACGTTGATAACATATTTTTCAAAGCTTTATTAATCCCACCTTTTGACTATTCTCCGTAAGGTCACAATCATCCAGTTTTCATCAGAAGAATAATCTTGGGATCCTCTTCCAACTAAGATGATGTTTAGCATGATCATTGAACGAAATTTACCACAGCAGTAGACAGTGACCATAGATATTATTTTTTGCTTTAGCTGAGCTACTGCCAGCAGCCATTGATCTTCCTGGCATAATGTCAGGCAGTAAGGTATTCGAAAAAATTATTTAAGTCGAAACCACTGGAGATCAAAAACAATTTCTAGTCAGGTACGATGTAAATGCATGTTTTGATGCCTCTGCCTTGCGTAATAAGCTGCAACAGCTCGTAAATGCCCAGATGCTGCGACCACAAGTAGATGTGGATGCAACAGAAGACAAAGCCAAGGTCGAACCTTCAACTTATAGGAACTAGTCTACAGACGCATTATTGCATACTGTAATATATAGGCATGATTGTGGTCATTGCCATATTGTGCTGTTTATTATTATGGTGGGTGAGGATCAAATAATTTTTGCTACATTTGAATTCCTCTGTTGAAATATATTTATTTCCACCATACATGGCGTTTTCTTGAGAGGACGCGTATAAATCAGGCATGAATGAAAAATTTTTAGTAGGAATTTTGAGTTACACCGACCTGTGTAACATATATATTTGAGACGCGGGCTGACTTCCTACCCACACTGTGAAACTGTGCTCCTAAAACACGTATGGCAACTTATGTGGTGAAACTTCTTCCGACCAGAGTAAATGTTTACAAAATTACATTTTACAATAATTTACACCATAGTAAGAATTAAAATATTTCATGCAAAACAGCTCTTTTAAATCAACTAAATACTCAAAATGTTGCCCAAATGTCAAACTTATACATTCGGCATCCTCTTTGCATCATTAGCATATCAGTTTAAAGGTGGTCTATATATGAACAGCGGGACGTGGGAAGGGACTCGCCTCTACTGGCAGGGATGGTGCGTCTCTATACGTCGCCCGGTCGGTAAACATCAAACGCCCGGGTAGCTGAAATGACACTAGGCAACGGCGAAGTGACGAGGGCTAGCCTGTGGCGCGTGCTGATCCCTACAATTTGGCTAAACTGTGCGGCCTATAAAACCACGGGCCGTGGAAAGCGACCACAACAATGTTGCCACGACATCATAGTTTGGCCGAGCATGTTAAATACATCCACATTGGAATTTGATGGGATCATATCTCGGGTCTTCTTTGATTATTATGGGCTATAATCGGTTTTCTGTAATCGTGTTAGTGAATTGTTTTACCCTCTCCAGTAATCACCGAACATGTGGGTGAGGATAACACTCTGAACTCGCTTTCGGGAGGACGTGGGTTCGAATCCCCGCCCGTCCGTTTTTCATGGTGTCTCTAAATAACTTCTGGCGAACACCAGGATAGTTCCTTCAAAAGCGAATAGCCAAATTTCTTCCCGTCCTTTCTTGACTCAGATGACTGCCACGTAGATGTAATTTAAAGTCATAAGGAAGCATAAAGCTACAATTATCGCTTCAGAAAAAAAAACTTAAGCTCGATATTCATCCCGACAGTTAGTTAGACTTTGTAGGGTGTCCATTACCTTTCCTCCTTACCTAACCAAACACTATAATCCTATCGGGTAAAGTGGAGCGACAGTTCAAGGTGGAATCCGAACCACGGGACCGAGCGGTTAACGTTCTGGCCTCGCATTCGGGAGGATGCGGGTTCGAATCCCCTTCCGGGCATCGAGATTAGGGTTTCCCATGGTTTCCCCAAATCACCCCAGACTAATGCCGCGATGCTTCCTTCAAAAAGGCCATGGCCGAATTCCTTCCCGTTCCTTGTCTCTAGTCCCATCCCGCCTCTAATGACCTTAGCCATCGACGAGGCGTAAAAAAAAAAAAAAATATGGAAGCGTTCTGGTGTACTTCACGTTGTAGCAAGACGTTATTACGTCTACTACAATTTTAATAATTAATAATTTTTTTCTCATTTTTCTTAATTAATTGTTTTATATAATCAGATCTGTATATTGATTTAATTCTTTAATCTCGGGGCCAGCCAAAGACTATATGTGGTGTAATGAATGCCAAGTTATTCAGGGAGTGTACGGAAAATAAGCAAGGGTTGATTTCTGGCAAGGAGCGGACAGCTAAGACTCCGTATCCTGGGGCGGAAACGGTCCCGTTACAAAGGCCGCCACGCTGTCGCCTCCAAGGCCAGCGGACGTTGCCCTGACGCTGGGGGTGGCAATGGCGGCGAAGGTCGGCGAGTTTTCTCCCGCCACGCCAAGAGACGCGTGAGCAGGAATCCACGTATCTGAATGCGCGAGGTGGAACACGTGATTTCAAGAAGCCCATTTCCTCCAATGAGAAATGGTATTCGGGTTTTTTGATATGTTTCTTTCTGTCCACATGTGACTACGGAGAGGAAGAAGGGACTCTTTCTCCGACAGTGGAGAGGAACGGTCGACTCTTTCTCCGACAGTGGAGAGGACGAGGACGGTTCGACAGAGCTGATGTCGTACTGGTAGTCGTCTTATAATATCGCAGACTGACGATCCTGGAGTGACGATATACTGCCATGTCACGCAGATAGGCTGTGGCACAACTTGCAGAGTCGCTGTCAGCAAATTGGTAAAGTACTCCGACGAGTTCACGAGACTGTTGAATTCCGTAAGCGTCCTGAGATTACGAGACTTGCTCTTATACAAAACCCTGAGTTAGCTGGCAAAGATTTGTGAAACGTGATAGCACGAATTTTCTTGTGACTATTAAACTATTAAAGGCACCCGAGATTCAATGTTGTAAATATTTCATGTTACAATTGTTAACATTGTTCATTTTTAATATCATTTGTTAATTTTGATATTTAAATTTCCAGTAGATGATTCATGACTTACCATAAAAATAAATTCTAATATTGTTTGCTTGGAATAACGGCGAATTGTAACGTCTAGGCTTGTTGTTTGCTTGTTTGAGTGATGTTAACGGTAAATGTAAAGTGGCCTAGCGATGTAGAAGCCATAGTAATTAAATAAAAAAAATCAATGTCAGTTCTTTTAAGACCTGACCGATGTTGGAAGATTCTTGCCAATCAAAGATTTTTAATTATGATAAATAATTTTTTTCCAATAAGAAATTAATAAAATCCCCCCCCCTCTCTAAAGCCACCTGTTACAATTGGCGCACAACGCTGGGGCGAATTAATTAATCAATCTGGGGAATTAATTAATTAATTTAAAAAATTTCAATGATAGTTTTTTTTCTAAAGTCTCAAAGAACTCAGTTCATGACCTACGGCATTTATTTTCTAGTATAGAAACTAAAGTTAATTTTTTCATTGTTTGTCAAAATTCAATGTGATGTGATTTAATTCTTTTGCAAATCATAAAATGTTTAAATTAATTCTGTTTCATGATTGATCTGTGATTGCAAAGAAATGTTTGCTCTTTTTCCTGACATGCAATGTTCAATTTAAAGTCACATAATGTCGAGCCAGTATTTTTTTTTTTTTTTGCATGTTAGCAATTAATAATTTATCTGCGCATGTTCTGTTCATGTGAGTTGGTTATGCATGATTCAGCGTTGCTTTCTGGAGTTGCATTTTGTTTTCTTGAATGGGTTGTAGCTCGATTTTGATGGGATTTGTGCCGATGATTTGGGTAAATTCAAAACTTTCTGGTTAAAATTACGTTTCGTGGTGTTCTTAAGTTTCCGTCGCGTAATAAATAATCTTTGGCCGTGAATAGAATTTCCTTTCGTACTGTAATCCTATGCTTTTGAGGTCCGGATGGAAGCTAAAATTAAACATGGAAGGTAGCAATTTAATTACCGGGGTGACCGATGATTGCGGAAAATTTGAAAATTCTAGGGAGCCGACAGCAAGTGCGGGAGCGAGCCTAACGGAAACTGAAGCAAGGGATGATACTAGAATTGTGGACAATGTCATTGAAGACCTAAACGCTGATGATAGATCGGAATGCGGTTCTAATTCTACTGTAATTATTGCAGATGTTGCATTGGAAAATTCCTTCCTACAGAGTGACGCGGTGATAGTAACACCACCAGGAAGCTGTACACCCCCATTAACTGATGCTTTACCCGCCATACAAAATCCCATTGTAATGCAAAGCCAAACAGAAATACCGCCCTGGGTCCAATTAATGATGGCAGAGTTAAAGAAGGGACAAGAAGATTTAAAGACAGATTTCAATAAGGGACAAGAAGATTTAAAGGCAGAAAAAAAAAGGATCCATGATGACTTATCTAGGAAATTAGATTCTACCCACAACCGGATAGCAGCGATGGAAACGCGGCAGGACGTAATGTGTAAAAGCCTAGAACAAAAACTTTCCAGTTTACAAACAATAATCAGTGGGGAGATGGCAGAGTTCCAGACTAGGATCAGGACTGAAATCGTTGATTTGTCAGAAAAATCTGAGCGAGCAATAGCTGTGTGCAACCGATTGGAAAAGGAGAGTGAAGTCACCAATACTAACATTGCCACTGTAAAATCAGCAGTAGAGCATTTGGAAATTGAAACCAGGGAAACGAATGGACAATTTTCTAATTTTATGCATGAGGTACAAGATCAAATGGAAGGGAAAGTATCTCAGATCAGTGCGAAAGTTGACAAAGTTGCTACCTCTGTAACCAATTTGAAAGAAGACAATAATCAGTTAAAGGGAGCAGATATTAGATTACAAATAAATGAAATTTCCCGGAAATTGTTGCATATTCAAAGGGAAATAGCTGAGATGTGTTTCTCGCCACGAAAATCAGTTAATTTTGGTGGTGCTTACAGAGATCGTGGATACGCGAATTTTATCAGAGCAAATTTATCGTGTATGATTTCTGTATGGAACTTCAAAGAATCACGACTTAGAATTTACTGGAATTTGTGTAGTGATACTCTAATGACTGTGGAAGCTCAAACGGTTCATTACCTGAGAGGCGGTTTGCTTGCTACCTTTAAAGAGGATATTCCTATCGGCAGATTTCAGCTGACCAGTTTCTTGAAACGAAACTCGTTAGAAACAAATTTCGAGAGCTCCGTTTGCGAAAAACGATACTGAACTCCAGGGGTGGATACTGGAAATATGCTCAATATGATCCCAGGAGTAGACGCAACAGTAAACTAAAATTTGATGTAATATTGAATGTTGGTTGTAGGTCAAAAGATAGGACTTCCATTTTAAACATGGGACGTTTGAAAATGGAATGGAGGAAACAAATTTTGGATTTCTCTTACAAGGAAATTGAATTGTTAGAGTATACAGGTATCTATGCAGACAAAATTGTTATAAATTGTAGGAAATGAATTTTGGTGTATTATAAAAAGAAAGGTAGCGAATGGTTCTGGGTTAAAAGTAGGATTTATTTTGTAAGAAGTCTTGTGGGAGAGCAAGTTGTAACATAACAGTAGCATTCCGCCGACCCGCAAGTAGCGCCGAAGTGAGCGCATGATTACATTGTTTAAAGTCAGTCGTTATCGAGGTTTTGTAGCGAACGGCTCGCGTCGCGTAATGTGAGACGCTATACTAACTGTGCGGGTGTAGCAAGAAGTAAGAAGAAGAATGAACTTGTTTAACCATTGCGACGTATGTTTTAAATTGATTTGAACAGTGGGTTGAGTTACCAGAACAGTGAAGTGTGGCATCGAAAGTAATATAGTGTGGACTGATTTGGATTAAAAAACTTTCCTTTTGTTTCTAAGAATCTTGCAATCGACGGATTACGAAGTTTCAATAGCCTTATCATCTAAATTCTGATAGTGGCCAACTGGTTCGATGTGTACTTTATTCAAATAAATGTGTGGAGAACAGATTTTCATTACTTTTGAAGATTTCTCTTAGTTATCCTCACACTTTTATCGGACTGGTTTGGACCCTGTCTGGCGACCGGCGGCGACTACGAACTCTATTTATCCAACCTTCGGGTGCTGTGTGTTAGTAATTAAAACGTTAGCAAGCACGAAGTTCGGTCTACAGTAAGTATCAGGTCAACCACAAGAAAGGCAAGTAGTCTTACATGGCGACGAGTGACAGGACTGTGTGGTAGAATCAGTACTAGGAGGAGAGACAATTTTTTCTCAAATCCTAGGAAAACACACAAAAGAAAGAAAAGGAAAACTAGTGATATCAAGACGACGACAATCAAAACAGTGAGTGTCGACACTACCCAAAGGTGCGGAAGAACTCCCACTCGACAAAGGCAGCGCGGCTGGTCAAGGAGCAGCGGGGAAGACATTCTACATTGTTCGGCGCGGAGCTGGGCAGCCGAGACGACGAAGGCGGGAGAAAGAAGAATCGTCGTGCAGAGTCTCCGAAAGCTAAGAACGCGCCTGTGCGCTGCTTGTTTGGCTATTTTTGAAGGCTTAAAATCCTTTCCTAATTTTTTCTGATAATTTTCCTTTTTTTCTGTGAAATATCGAGAAGAAAATCGGACCAGATTTTTCTCTCCTAACTCGACAATACATTTTACTCTCCTTTGTCATCAGGGATGACAGAAGCAGTTATTTAAATTCCACCTGTAGTTATGCCTATAGTACAACCTTTTGTTTCCTTTTTCTTTAAATGGCATGCTTAGCTAGATAGCTTGCAGCAGCTGGCGCTTCGTGTATAACGGCGTTGTTGTGGTCTGGTTGTCTGATTCGCGGGAAGCGAATTTACAATATTTTTTGATCCAGTTTTCTGTGTAAAATTTATAATTATGCCGGGTACGGAAGGAGACGATAGTCTAAGTCTCGCTGAGGTGGTGGAAATCTGAGAGCGGAAATGCGTCACTAAAGTCAGATATGATACGAATATTGAAAGCTTAAATTCCAAGTTTGAAAATTTAAACATAAATTCTGAGATTCAAAATTCCAAGTTGGAAAATTTAAATACGAATTCCGAGATCCTAAATTCCAAGTTTGGAAATTTGGATCTCAAATCAAGTACCGAAATCCTCCATGATAAATTTGAACATTTAAATTCAGACCTTAAGTCAAGCACTGAAATCCTCCATGATAAATTTGAAAAGTTAGATTCAGATCTTAAATTAAGTACTCAAACCTTTGATTCCAAGCTCGATAATCTAAAAGCTGAGCTAAAGTCTGACGCGGAAATGTTACATTCTAAGTCTCTGAATGAACACAAATCCCAAATAGCAGAATTACGTAAGGATATGGAAGAGTATCGTGCTTTGTGTAATATGCGAGCAGAGGACTTAGCAACCCAATTTTCCGATTTAAAACAAGAGTTAAAGGTGAAACTGGTAGTTTGCGCCAGGAAACCGACGCCTTGCAAGAACAGTATGCGCAGTTACAAGAAAAAAGCGATAGTCACTGCCACCGTATAAAGACGATCGAAGGACAGTTCCAAACATTGCAAGAAGGTACCCGACAGGGCTATGCGGAAGTGAAGTTTGGGATGTAAAGAGATAACTGCGGAGGTGGAAACAGCTGGATGAGAATTGGAGAAATTAAAAGTGTCAACTGCGTATTTGTGGATGAGAGAATGAAAGGTACATGCGCCGCTAATTATAAGCAAGAAGTATTAAAGCAAGTGCCGGGTGTAGTGAGAGAAGAATTCTGTAAATACAAGAAACCGGAAAGGGCACCGTAATTCCTGTTCAATGCTACGACGAAAAGATTGATTGGGAAGAATTTTCGGACCGAAATGGCATCCATCCTGTAAAGTTTATTAAAAATTTCGAAAATTTTCCACCTTTATGGCTGCTAGTGAGGAGAAGAAAATTAATATGGTAATAAAACATTTAAGAGCAGGACCCCGACTGTGGGCAGAGCAATTAGAGGAGGAATTTTCATCTTTCGAGCAGTTCAAAAGAAGATTTTTTGAATCTTTATCTGGTCGGCAGAGCGGCAGATCGCCGTAAAATCAGAATTAATGTGCGGTGACCGTTATGACCCGAGAAGAGGATCGCAAACCGATTTTTTCATGCGGTGCTATGCATCTTGCCGATACTTAGACCAGCCTCATAGTGAAGAAGAGTATGTACGAATGATTGCGGCTAGGTACCGGAACAGACACAGCTAATACTTACTAGCCAACAAAGTCCGCTCCATAAAGGATGCTGTAGACATGCTAGGAAGATTAGATGTACAAGAGCAAAGAATGTACAGAACAAGATACCAGGGACAACATAACCACTAATCATTTTCAAAATAACGGATTCAGACAGGAAAACCACCGAAGAGAAGGGAATAGAAATTTTCGGCAAGAACCGGAAAACTCAGGGCCGGCAAGACGGAGTTCGAAAGGAAAACATAGAGGAAGGAAAATCGCATAGGCGGTTCCAGAATCATAACTACCGACCGCAAAATGAAGAACAGAGGAGTGGCCGTGGTTTCAGAAGACAATACTAGACATTTAAACTAGTGCCTGCCACTGAGAAGGCTTCGCCAGCGGCGGAGGCAGAAAAGAGGCCAAATACAGAGAAAATATTATTAGTAAAGAAGAAAAAATAGGCTTGAGGCGGAAAAAGGATCAACCAGAAATATGTCTATACGATACAGTATTTAATAACGAAGTTGAAGAGGAACCGACAAGATACGAGAAAATTTTATTAACCAGTACAAGTGAAGAATTGAAGGCGGATGAGGTAGAAGATGAAAATGAATTTGATCAGGAAATGGAAGTCGAAGAATCTGAGATCAGGGGAGAAGGCGAAGATGACATTTTTGAAATTGAAAACGAAAGAATTCTAGAACACATTTGGAGAGAACAAAGGAAATTACGCGAGGGTGAGATGATGTTAATAGGAATTGATGGTTCGGAAAATATGGATACAGGCGAGGTAAGCCTGGACGGGATTAAAGTTGTGCGGAAGTCTTATGTATTTCATGACGGCGCAGCCGGCGAGCGCGACGGCAGCCAACACACGCGTAACAGTCCAGGCGTAAACAGTGTTGGTACCTGTGCCAAAAATAATTTGAAGCACGCGGCAGCCGCTGGCGCGGTATACGAACAATGCGAACCATTTCTGTCAACTAAAGCGAGCTATGGAAAGGAAAGATCAATACCCACAGACTACGGAACTTGTAAAGAAGATGTCGGGAAGCTGAAGCAGTCACAGATATATGAAGAAGAGAAAAGAATTGACAGGAAGTCAATAAAATGGAAGAGTAAAGATAAGTTGCGGCGGGACGAAGATTTACCATATAGTGACAAGCGATTAACGGACATTACTAGTACTTGCTACTCAGATTTGAATAATGAAGCGAATCTAACGGCTTGCCAATCACAAGTCTTTTCAGTCTACAATAACGACCCGAGAGAAGATTTGTTGGAAGAAGAAGGAATTTTAAGGAGAAAAGAAGCCCGTACACCTACTGTTTTGGTGAAATTTAAATCACGACAAGTAGAAGCCTTGATAGATTCTGGCGCGGACATATCCTGTGTTTCGGAAAACCTATTTCAAATCCTTGTGAATGAACCTGACGCATGTTTACACTCGGTACAAGGAATGACCGTTACCGTTGCGAATGGGGGTAAAATTAAAAGAATCACCCAGCAAATTCGAGTAGATGGTGAGATTGGAGGACACAGGATTGAAATAAAAGCATTTGTTATCCCTAAATTAACCGTTGATCTAATTCTGGGAGTCGATTGGCTTGCCGAGAAAATGGTTAAACTGGACTGGGAAGAGAATAGTCTGCAATTTATTACGGAAGGAAAAAGGGTGAATATAAGTTATGAAACCAAAATTCGTGAAGAAGGAAAGGAAGTGTGTTCAAGTTAGAGTCATTTCACGAGGAGAAGTGCAGGAGTTTGTATGCTATGATGAGCCTAGTGAGGAAGAAGTGCAGCTGTCACAATTATTGGTCGAAAAGGACAGTGAGGATTTAATGTACTCGCAACAACAGCTCGAAAATGAAGAAGAGAGCTCAGAGGAGGAAGAAGCGGCATGATCAAAGAGGGAAGGCAATCGACTATAAGCCGGGTGATCTGGTACTGGCGCAGACTCATTATAAGTCCTCTAGCGTAAACAAAGAAATTAGGAAGTTTAAGTATTTGTATGAAGGCCCGTATCGGATTGCTAGCTGCCCTAGGAAGAATCCTATTTATTAGTGTACCCTGTTGGTCAAAATATCAGGGGTACTTTCAATGTTACTTCCCTTAAACCCTACAAAATGTTACCAGAAGACTTATCTGACTAAAAGGAGGGGACACCCTTTATCCTTATTTTTTTTTTCTAATTTTTTATTTGGCGTAGGCCGATTACCTCATCGCTGCGGCGAACAAATCTTTAATTTTTTTTTTCCGGCTAAAGCCAGTAAACTAAATCCACATTTCCACTCTCGTACCCTGCCTGAAAAAATGCCAAAGCAGCTTGCAGCAACAACAGTAGGCTTTGTGTAGTGCAGTGTAGTGCGTGAAGTGCTTCGACAAAAGTCGTATCGAGGTTAATGACCTCTACCAGTGTCGCAACCGAGGACTCCACCCATAGAGCCTACGGTAGAAGCGGAAATATTTTTTTTTGTCATGGTGTATATATGTTCTTTCTTTTCAGTTTTATTTTTGTGAGAGTTGACAGTATATTTGAGAACTGTGACCACGAAAACTATGACAATTTCATGTGGTTCCTTCGTGTATTTTTTCTGTATATGTTTTCTTGATGTTGTTTGTGTGCCTGTTTTTTTTAATTTAAATATGTTAAATGGCTTTGTGTATCTTATGTTAGTAGGTTGGCCACACTTGAGAGTCTGAAACTTGGTATTTGTAAATTTTCTTTTTTATTGTAATGATAATTCTTCAGTGGAAAAAACCTGAACAATTATCACAAATTGGTAGTTGGGGAATGTAACATAACAGTAGCATTCCGCCGACCCGCAAGTAGCGCCGAAGTGAGCGCATGATTACATTGTTTAAAGTCAGTCGTTATCGAGGTTTTGTAGCGAACGGCTCGCGTCGCGTAATGTGAGACGCTATACTAACTGTGCGGGTGTAGCAAGAAGTAAGAAGAAGAATGAACTTGTTTAACCATTGCGACGTATGTTTTAAATTGATTTGAACAGTGGGTTGAGTTACCAGAACAGTGAAGTGTGGCATCGAAAGTAATATAGTGTGGACTGATTTTGGATTAAAAACTTTCCTTTTGTTTCTAAGAATCTTGCAATCGACGGATTACGAAGTTTCAATAGCCTTATCATCTAAATTCTGATAGTGGCCAACTGGTTCGATGTGTACTTTATTCAAATAAAATGTGTGGAGAACAGATTTTCATTACTTTTGAAGATTTCTCTTAGTTAGTTATCCTCACACTTTTATCGGACTGGTTTGGACCCTGTCTGGCGACCGGCGGCGACTACGAACTCATTTATCCAACTTCGGGTGCTGTGTGTTAGTAATTAAAACGTTAGCAAGCACGAAGTTCGGTCTACAGTAAGTATCAGGTCAACCACAAGAAAGGCAAGTAGTCTTACAAAGTGTTGTTGACATTAGTCTAAGTATAACGACCGCTAAACAGTTACCACAGCTGAGTGCCTGTGTCTAAGTTTCTGAGTAGATTCTTATCTGAACTCAGGTAGAAGGGAGCCCGCCGCAAGAACAGATAAGAGCGAAAGTGTTTCAATGCCCTGTCCCACTGGATTATAACGGTGTAATGTGGACGAGAAATATTTGTCTGAAAACACCAGAAGCAAGAAGGATTTAAAATTTTGTTTTGAAATGATGTGGCGTCGGAAAAATGAAGAGTGAAAGAGATATATTCCTCAACGTGCAGTCTCGGATTGCTGTTGGTTTGCGAAAGGGAGGCGGATATTTAATTTGTCGCTGTCACTATCATAATAGGTCAGGACACAAGTTAGATGTATGATTGCACCATTTCGGCAATGGGAGATAAAATTTTCCTATAAGGTTCCCACCGATGGGCTTGTACATCACCAGAATTACCGTCACAAAACCTTTCAAATTTCAGCTAAACGACTTACAAAAAGGGATATGTATAGAAATCACTTACTGACGCTTTGCATTGTGTAGAATTGACGCATATGGCAAGAGACACGTATTCCAAGTTCACCATTATATGGGGTGGCATATGGGCCGAGTACGGAATCAATAAGAAATATTTCGGGTGAGATAATTTGCACGCCATTTACAAAAGTTAACGGCGGTTGCTTTCTTTTTCTTTTCCTCTCTTTTTCTTTCATCTTGTATATTGTATGTGGAGTCGTTGATGAGCTCCTATTAGCGCATTCCCAAATATACAAAAGGGTACGATCTATTCAGAAAATGCAACTGGTTACTCTAACATACGCGGTAGTTTTTGTTCAAGTTCTTGTAGCTTTACAAGCGGTAAATTTGCCTGATGCGTGAGCAGAACTGGCAATGAGAGTGTATATAATTATTTAATTCATGTATGCACTTATCTATTGTATTTGTCATTGTAAACATCATTCTATGTTGTATATTTATTTAATATTAGGTTCTATTATTTGTAAATTACTATAAGGAAGTGGGCAAGAAATCACCCATTATTGTAATAGTCGAAAGGTCATGGACGTGAATTCGCAGTTCAGCTTGGCAAGAGTCACAATATTGTCCTGTTTGACTGGCTTAAAATAAAATTATTTAATAATTTTATTTTTCCGTACCACGTAGCATATTGTAGCAGACGTTATTACGTCTAGCTACAATTTTAATAATTAATATTTTTTTCTCATTTTTCTTAATTAATTGTTTTATATAATCAGATCTGTATATTGATTTAATTCTTTAATCTCGGGGCCAGCCAAAGACTATATGTGGTGTAATGAATGCCAAGTTATTCAGGGAGTGTACGGAAAATAAGCAAGGGTTGATTTCTGGCAAGGAGCGGACAGCTAAGACTCCGTATCCTGGGGCGGAAACGGTCCCGTTACGAAGGCCGCCACGCTGTCGCCTCCAAGGCCAGCGGACGTTGCCCTGACGCTGGGGGTGGCAATGGCGGCGAAGGTCGGCGAGTTTTCTCCCGCCACGCCAAGAGACGCGTGAGCAGGAATCCACGTATCTGAATGCGCGAGGTGGAACACGTGATTTCAAGAAGCCCATTTCCTCCAATGAGAAATGGTATTCGGGTTTTTTGTTATATGTGTTTCTTTCTGTCCACATGTGACTACGGAGAGGAAGAAGGGACCTTTCTCCGACAGTGGAGAGGAACGGTCGACTCTTTCTCCGACAGTGGAGAGGACGAGGACGGTTCGACAGAGCTGATGTCGTACTGGTAGTCGTCTTATAATATCGCAGACTGACGATCCTGGAGTGACGATATACTGCCATGTCACGCAGATAGGCTGTGGCACAACTTGCAGAGTCGCTGTCAGCAAATTGGTAAAGTACTCCGCCAGGCATGACGAGTTCACGAGACCGTTGAATTCCGTAAGCGTCCTGAGATTACGAGACTTGCTCTTATACAAAACCCTGAGTTAGCTGGCAAAGATTTGTGAAACGTGATAGCACGAATTTTCTTGTGACTATTAAACTATTAAAGGCACCCGAGATTCAATGTTGTAAATATTTCATGTTACAATTGTTAACATTGTTCATTTTTAATATCATTTGTTAATTTTGATATTTAAATTTCCAGTAGATGATTCATGACTTACCATAAAAATAAATTCTAATATTGTTTGCTTGGAATAACGGCGAATTGTAACGTCTAGGCTTGTTGTTTGCTTGTTTGAGTGATGTTAACGGTAAATGTAAAGTGGCCTAGCGATGTAGAAGCCATAGTAATTAAATAAAAAAAAATCAATGTCAGATCTTTTAAGACCTGACCGATGTTGGAAGATTCTTGCCAATCAAAGATTTTTAATTATGATAAATAATTTTTTCCAATAAGAAATTAATAAAATCCCCCCCCTCTCTAAAGCCACCTGTTACAACGTTACATCTAACTGTGCCAGGGATGAAGGTCGGAGTTAAGAGTCTATGAAAATCACCGCCGATGCAAGCATTCGAACCAAAACCTTTCGATCTGCAGTCAGACGTCTAACCACTGAACAACAAGGCAGATCTATCAGCTCATTAAGAACTTCAAAATAACAGTAATACTTATCGCGTAGAACACAATTAAAAAATGGCTACAGTTTCGTCTCTACGAAATTACACAATGTCGTCGCTGTCTTGTAACTATCCTATTATATAAAAAGCTAACGTGGCGTCTGCGTGCGTCGTCTATAGCTGCTTCTCCTATTGGCTAACGAACGGCCAATCATCAACCACCATATTACGTTCGTACCACCATCTTGCTTTTCGTTGATTTACAGCTAGACGCTGAAATTCATATAAGGAGAAGGAGATTCAATATTTGCGCTATTTTATCCGTATCAGTTAGACACAGAAATTGAGAAGGGGATTCAATATTTACGCTACTTTATCTGCATCAGTTATGAGCATAACATAAGAATTTTTTTGGCAGAAGGTAAGAGGCAATGAAGTTTATTAAAAACTAGGAGAAATGTACATAATGCGAAATGTATTTGTCACATAAATAACAGTTACCCGTTTACGAAATTATAGTCACCGTAATCTAAAGTGAAATGCATTTTTTTATTTTAAAATCCTAACAAAATACTCTGATAATCTAACGAGAATAACGTATTCGTATCTCCTTATAAGCTTTTCCATAATAAATTCCTACTACCATTATATATGATACCCTTAGTTTTTGATACATGTGTTAGCTATTAAATGAGATTTAAGATAACTTTTTTATCAGATTTAAATCATCAAGGATATGACACTCGCAATTCAACAACGATATTATTGCCGCAAAATAGCAGTGAGCAGTGATATAATAAATACTGAGAGTAGGAAAAAAAAATTAATACCAGGCAATTATATGTCACAAAGTTACAATTATTACGTTCGATTAAATTTACATATTGCTTTTTATTTATCTACGACAACCAGATGCAGAAATTAATGTAAGGAGAAGGGTTTTCATTATTTACGCTATTTTACCTGCCTCAGTTGTAAGCACCAGTTTAAACCGTAAACTAAGAATTTTTTGGCACACGATAAGAAACAATGAGGTTTATTAAAAACTAAGAGAATCGTACATACGTAATCGCGACATGTATTAGTCAAATAAATAACAGTTATTTGTTTTCGAAATTGTAATCTCCGTCATCTAACGTAAAATGCATTTATTTATGTGAGATCCTAACCAAGTGCTCTGATAATCTAACCAGAGTAACGTATTCATATAACGAAAGATATAATTAAAAAAGATTATTTTTCTTACAAGGTTTTTCAGAATGAATTCCTACTACCACCATAGGTGATACCCATCATTACTCATTTGAGGGTAATTGAGGCTATGGTTACGTGCTGAATTGTGCCTGGACCAGGAATAAAACTGATATTACATGGATAGCAAAAGTTTTTGGAATTCCTAATCTGATTTTATTTAATTGGTTCTTTACTTCCGGCGTCATTAATTCAGTAGAAGTTACTACTGTATGGCTATGTGAACGGCAAATGAAATATGTAGAACTTTGCAAAATCAAGGTCATTAGTATTATATAATATCAGTTCCGTTTAATTAACCAACTGCAAAAAAAAAAAAAAATGAGCTGCCAGAATATTGCGTTCAAACCGTCATTTTTGACGGGCTCGAAGCTAGTCAGAAATAAAACAATATCTATATCACATTGATGCGCTATACCTATATGGATACTGAAAAATATGTAGAACGATGTATAGTTATTGACGCTATAAGCATAAATTCGTATAGACGCATTTTGAGGCTTCCGTTTCACTTTTTTTTTTTTTGTGTGTGTATGTTTTGTAATTTATACAAATTTTTTGTTTCGAAATATTTGCAACGAAAACTATTTCATCTCTGTCCAGAGTTATATATCATTCAGTCGATGTCAACTTGTCATTCGTTCATCCGCCTGTACTGATTAGTCAAGCTGTCTGCATCACTCAATTTTTTGCTGCCTGCAATGTGTACACTGCAAATATTTTCAAACATCAAATGTTTGGACTGAAAATTCGGATTTATAGATAAATTAATTAATAATTTACAGCTATTTACCGGTGACCTTTTGACGCAGGGGTTTGTCAGTAATTTAAAATTTGTGCTAAATTATTGATAGCTACAGACAGACGCATTTTTCTCTTCGATAAAGCGGTAGGGCAAATATTTATCTGCGAATCAGAAAGTAAAATCCCAAAAAATTATCCAT
>JARYHS010012519.1:120791642-120840235 GCA_031002005.1 Vandiemenella viatica | reverse complement strand
TGTACAATATGTGATTGCAGGTTATGAATATGGTGTAATTTAATTAATAATTTGCAGACATCACAAATCTGGAAACAAATCCCAACTCCTGTTGTTTCAAATGTCAGTCTCAACCCAACTAGGTCGCAGTCTTTTTTTTTTAATCAACTTTCATAAGATTTCAACAAAAATATAAAAAAAATAAAGTTCAAATCTTTTCCGAATGTTTCTTAAGTATGGAATTTATAACGTTTGCCAGTCTTGTTTTTGTGAAAAACTGCAGATATGAATCCAACCCGTTTGGGTATACAGATCCCAAGTGGTTACTGCTGTAAGTTAGTAATTTACTATTAGTTCCATTTACCGAAATAAAAAGAATTACACGATCGTTATGCTTTCATTTATTAATTTTATACGTGTTTAAGTGAACCCTTAGTTTATAAAGTCCTGTTCACAATTCAACAGCTATATGAAGAGGCTAACTTTAAGACTAACTTCATGTGGAACAAGATTCTGGAAGTCTGATGGCTCAGTTGAAAATACTGCCAATTTAGAATTTCCATAGCTAATTTAGCATATTTTAACTAATGTGGCATATTTTAAAGTGATATATCATGAAGAAATTCAATTTAGCATATTTTTTAAACTTTTTTGTGATAAGTCAACGGTTTTCTTGGAGTGATAAAATTTTATTATTTTTTTTTATTTATTAGAATAATCTAACAGAAAGATTCGTATTAATTATTGTTAATTTTTAATTGATTGTTTTATACATTTTACAAGTGTAGAGCAAGTTTCTCCAAAAAGGGATTTAACAGAGATTTTTTTAACAAATTTAAATAATTCCGTTGTTATAAAACAGGTATTTTAATTCTTATTTTTAACTAAAATATATCCTTAAGTTTTGTTTCAGATAATTTTCAAAATAAAATTTAAATATAACGATATGTATCTTACCAACGCAAGCTAATTAATATTTTCTGCTCTTTTAATTTCATGATACATAGACAAGTTTTGCTTGTCTGGTAGGGTTAAATTCTTGAAGAGTTATTTCTCGGTAGCGTTAGAAAATATTAAATTTACCTTAAGGTATGATTTTCATGGTAAAGATGTTTGGGGGTACAAACTTATTCTAGTAAAGTTTCATTTTTGTTGGTTTAAGATTTAATTGATATGTTAATGGTGGGTTTGTGATTGGTAGACAGTAAAAGTGGTATACATATTTATGGTAGATATTGCGTTTGGAAGAGATTCCTGTGATAGAGATGTTTATGGTAGAGTTTTCATTCGATAGGGTTCGTAAATGGTAGAGACAACATTTAGTAGACTTGTTTATCATTTTATTTATTTTTTGGTAGGACTTCATTTTGATAGAAGTGTTGAATGGTATTAATGTTCGTAGTTGGCGTTTTAATGGTAGAGATTTTTTGTGTAGAGTTATTTCTGGTAGGCATGTTAATTTTGTTGGAATTTCTCCGGTATTTTCCGAAAACTTTACCATAGTTTTGGCATTTTCTAAACGTAAATTTGTTTAGAGTTGGCAGCACTGTCAGTTGGCAATGGTGCCAGAGTGGGAATCAGAAGGTTTGGGGTGGACTCCTATCGCGTCCTATACTTTTACGGTCTCTTAAACTAACATTTACGTCTGAAAAACTATGATGTTTGCTAGGGCGCTGTGTGATTCGGATTCGACGCATTTACCCGGTAGAATTACCGGGTTAAGTTACGTAGTAAAGAGGCGCACAAGAGGCAAATCGAGAACTTTGTCACTTGGTGAAAGCATCTTTCGGGCACATCCCAGGTAACAAATTCAATATGCATTTATTTTTATTCGCAAATTGTTATCTGCTAACACTGCAACTCTCAATGATAAGCTCCGTATCTTTAGTATAAAACAAACAGTTTTCACACAAGTACGTGTTTCCAATCATCTGCTTTGATTCGGATATTTCTCTTGCGAACAAACTTTGCAACCCGCACTGCCGAACTTGAAGGTGTTTTGTTATAAAGGACCATTACATCAAACCATTGACATTTTAGGTGGACCCTTAACAGAGTAAATGTTATTGTTATATAATACTTTGTTAAATACAAAAACTAAACTACTCTCTATCTTTTCATTTGTAAAAAGAGAGTGACAAAAATTCACTTTAAATATTAAGCAAATCATGAAACTTTTAAGTTCCTGTATTCCCGTAGGACCAACAGAAAAGAATAGCAACTTAAAATCCTGCAGGCTAGATGTTATTTTTTTTCTTTTTAGTCTGTCAATCGGTTCAGTAATTCTTACTCCTCGTTTATTGTCAGAAATTCTTGAGACTTGGGTAATAGCCTATGGAACATTATACTGTTGGCCTGAATATTTTACTTTTTAATCGGTGATAGGTTCTGTGAAAGAAGCGAAAGGTAGAGTAATTAAAACGTATTCATTAAGAGCACAAGTTACAACTGCACCACGAGAATGAGTCCCTCCTCTGCCTTATTAAGTAATTTTACAATTTCTCCTTTCACTTGGACTTAGGATACGAGAAGAAACTGCGGACAGACTGCAGTACTGCTTAACCACAAACTTTTTTCATTAGTGTTTGGTAACTGAAGCATATAACTGAGAATGAGAATTACGTAACTAGAACAAACTCCAGTCGCCGGCAGCGCACGTACGTAATAAGACTCGGAAGCAGGTACGTGGAACTCCAAATAAGTTCTTTCCTGCTGTCGCAGAAACATTTGACGACACGTCACATTCACAGTTTTAAAGACGGCATCGACTTTCGCAGCCCAGGTTCAGCTCGTCATACAGTAACTGCAATTTCTGTTAGTTGCTAAACGTCTTTGATATTTCAATAAAATGATAATTGGTGGTAATATCACACCGAGTGTGTTGAGTAGGCTGCAACGTTCTACCCTCGTAATACGGAGGACGTGTGTTTGAATCCCCGTCCGGCCATCAGGATTTGGGTTTTCCATGGTTTCCCCAAAACCAAACCAGGCCATACGTCTCGATACTTTGTAAAATGTTAAAAAATAAGATTGAAAAATATTTATTTTATGTGTAACAAATATAAAGTGGTGATATAAAATTCCAATCAGATGTGTTTGAGGAATCTGTGATAGCAAGGAGGAAATGTGAGGGTTGGTCATGGAGATTATAAAATAAGATTGAAGGATGATTGAATGAAGGAAGTTGATTAATGAGAAATGTAAGATATAAAATTGGAAATGGCAGTGGTAGATAGGTACCGGAATATGAAAGTTTACTGAATCATGAAAAATATGTACGACTGCAGCTCAGGAGGATATTATTGACATTGAAGTTGTGATATATTAATTTTTCATAGTATGAATAAGTTATGCATTGAGTGGAGTAATATATGTTGTAGAAAGATTTCATAGTGTTGTTGATTTCATTTAAAGGAAGAAATCGTAAAAGTAGGTACAGTATAAAGATTATGGTAAGAAGAAAAATAACGAATTATAATCGGAAAGCAAACTGCAGCATTGAAATGCGTCTTAGCAAAATGAGGCGGCAAAAAACACATTTATTTCCTGGTGAAAAGTCTTTAGGAGCATCGCAAGGTAGACAATATTGTAAAATTATTTATAATTGAATTTATATTTGAATGACCGGAGAGATAATTTGAATATTGATTAGTTGAAATAAGAAAGGTAAAAAGAATTAGTGTAGGTAGAATATGCCTGAAAAACACCGTAAGATTAGATTATAGTTTCTTCAATCGACCATGGCCGAATTCCTTCCCGTTCCTTGCACCTCCAATATCCACGACTTTGACGAAACCTAATGCCATAAGCAAAAAAAGGTAATGCCACTATGTCAAGGAAATAAGTTCTCAGTCCAGATCATAGCTTGAAATTAATAGCACTCAAGTTTTAATGACTAATAATGACTAATAAATTTAAAATATGTCTTAGGATACTCACTTTCTGTTCAGCGAGTGGCTGTCACCAAATTTTCGTGGGATTTTACATTTGATAATTTTCCTCTATCATCGCCATTTATGTTCGACGTCGAGAACGTTCCGGGTAGGACCGAGCATGGTGGGTGAACGTTAAATGATCTGACATCGGATTCGGGAGGACGCTGGTTCGAATCCCCGTCCGGGCATCAAAATTTTGGTTATTATAATAATAATAATTGATAAAATTGCGATGGAGCGCCCGCTTTCTCCTTTCCTCTTCCAACCTACTTTTGCCTTCTACTAATTTTTACTTTAAATTCTTTCAGTCTTTCTGGTAAATTATTCATCACTTCTCTTGGCAATTTATTCCATTCCCTTACACCCTTTCCTACGAAAGAAATTTTTTTCCACGCCCATATGCCTGAAATCAAATGCGAGATTTTGGTCAAGGTCAACATGACCCTTCCAAGCACCACTCTAATTTTCACGCTAATATCTTTCCATGCTTCATCTCCAGTATAAGCCCTGTACGCTGTTTAGAAAATTATTATTGTATATTATTATTTTAATCTCGTATTATTCAACTTAAAAATTTCATACCTTGGATATGATTTTTAGTCGATGAATCCAATTTGTTAAAATTAGTCATTTAATTTTTAGCCCGATGGATATAATTTTCCCTGAAGGGACTACACATCGATCAAAATATGAGAAGGTTTTGAATCATTAATTTCTGGAAAAAAACGTGAATTTTCTACTCTTATTTTTACTCGCAAAAATTAAGGGATAAAAAATCTAAACATTTACTGTACTTAGTTTGTCGGTTAGCAGCTTGCATTTCATATCCAAGAAGCTTATATATAAAAAAAAACTCAATTCAACCCCTACTTTGATATTATTTTCGCTCCCGTGGTATTTAAGTAATTTGACTAAAGTAGGACGCAATTATAAATTGCTTCTTTAAAGCAGTCGAACGCAATGATGCTGTAAAAGACAGACAGGAAGACAGAACGATACGCAGACTTACTAGTCAACGATTCATAAACCGTACCGTCCTTCGTTTGCGGGGCCGGAACCTTTAAAACTATCTCTAGACTTTATTATAGCCTAAACTAGCGTTATGGCTGACGACTCCCAGTTATTCCAGTCTGGTGTATTCACATATACTGTCAAGAACTTATCTGGAAAGTCTTTGCTGTAGGAACCACTGAGTATATCGGGTCTAATCAGTTTTATCAATTACGCGACATTTGCGCGTGGGATAATTTCGAAATATGATTCTAGAAACGCATCTGCCATACACTTAACCCTCGGACTTGTATCTTCCCATCGACTTGAGTGGAGAATTATTTGATTTGAGCTCAGGTATCGTGAATATCCAGACGTGATGAATATTTGTACCATGAATTTAAGAATACGCATATTTTGTTAATTATTTTTAATTTATTACCAGACTCCTGAACAATAAGAGAGACTTGATGCTGTCCAGACTATTTTTACTACAAACTGAAACTTATTTATTTATTTTTTTCAGTTGGTTCTATACTTCTCGTTGACGATGACGTTATTAGAGCTGGAGGGTAATGGATGGAAAATGAACAAGTAACTCATTGGTCTTGGTCTAAATGAAGAAACCAGCTAGGAAATCACCTGATGTGATTTAGGATAAACTATGAAAACCGAAATTTCGAGGCAATCACCGATCGATAGAGTACCCTCGTGGATTAGAAGGCACAATATTACATGCTGCCCACCTGGATAAGATAACGTGACTTGGCCTGAATAAGGAATTAGCACGTTAGCATTCACCTAGTTTGATTTTGGAAAATTATGAAAACCGAAATCTGGATGGCCACAGTAGGGGATCAGGCACAGATAAAGCAAATTCGAGAGCCGAACATTAGATGTCTCCCTCTTGGATCAGTTAACTTGAAAATCAGTTAAATTCATAATATACAAACTCTTCTAGTGTGTAGGCGTTGCTAAACACAACTCTGATTATCCGTCAGGGCAGCTCTAAGAACATCGATTGCATGAGTTTACAGTTCGATCCTGTCGTTTTTCTTTCCTGCCGCAACTAGTTAAGAGCACCTGTGCCTGCTAGTAGAGGGGAGGGTGGGGGAGGCAGTCGAACGCAATCTCGACGAGTGTTGACGCTCCGTCGTAGCACCCAATTAGGGGCGGCCTGACCTAAGGCAGTTAGCCAGCCGGAGCTAATAGCGTGCTAGGAATTAAGTGTCGAGGTAACGCTCAGTACAGCCGTGATTAGGTGAGGTGTCTAAAGAAATGAGGCAGAAATCTGGAAGTATTCCCGATACAGGCATCGAGTCAGGGAATGAAGTTGAGTACACGATTTCAGGGCAAAACCATTTTATTTTTTTTTCGGGCAATGTCAGAATTACCAGCCTTAAAGCCAACTAGGCTAGTGATTGTAAAAGCTTTCATCGTTCACCACAAGGCCGGCATGATAGAACAAGTGGTGCTGTTGATTTCCTAATCAATACTGTAATAAAACTGTAGTCTGGAAAAACTCTGTACATATGAGATATTTTCTTA
Source organism: Vandiemenella viatica (assembly GCA_031002005.1). NCBI lineage: Eukaryota > Metazoa > Arthropoda > Insecta > Orthoptera > Morabidae > Vandiemenella > Vandiemenella viatica. The sequence goes on along the minus strand of JARYHS010012519.1, from coordinate 120,833,783 downwards.
AAAATAACTTGGAGGTACTACTGATAATCTACAGAGAAAGAATAAACTGTTTTTTTCAAATTTTTGTCTGCCGGTTTTCTGTTTGTCTGTCTTCGTTTAGATGAACTGGTTGGTTTCGTTTAATGTACGACCCATTGTTTACTGGGCAAAATAGGGCGTGTTTTTCATTAGGCTGTGAAATGCAAAAATTTGAAACTAAAAAAGAAAATTTTCAGTTTTTGGCTGAACGCTTATCATTCAAAAACTACCCGTCGAATTTTGATTAAGTTTCGTTTAATGTAAAACCTATAGTCACCAGGGTAAGATATGGTAGGGAACATTTTCATGTGATACAGTAAAAATGAGATTTAAAAAATAAAATAATAATAAAAAAGATCAATAGGCCTACCTGTTTTTTATTCATCGGGATTCACGGAAATTCCTTGACGCCATATTGGATGCTGGGGAGGCACAATGGGCCTAGCTAACCTTGTGCCCTATTTATGGTTTTTAGACTTTTTCATTAATTTTCTGGGCAAATGACTGAACCTTTCCCAATTTTCGCCTCATAAGTATGCAGTGCACAAACAAATTGCCACGTATCGTACAGAACTTGGCATACAGTGAGAGATCCCAAAAAATCCACATTCTACACAAACGTACGCCGGTCGTGGGGGGAAGAGGTGGGGGACGAGGATGGGGAGATATCAAGGAATACGCCTCGTACATGTCTAGAGTGATCCATAAAAGCTAATTGTCAAACTAACACATATGCTAACAGCTGAGGACAATTACACAAAGAGGAGTGTTGCAATTTTTAACGTATACTATATATTAAAGTATCTTGTCAATGTCGCAATAGCCGTCGAATCTGAAAGCCAAATACCTTATCAGATTTGGACCAGGATTTAAGGTAACCACATAGCAGACAGTAGCGCTGATCGAAAAGAAGAAATAGCCGCCTATGCGGAGATACCTCGGAGCTCATAGCCTCTATAACACTGGAGCAAATAAGGCTGCGCGCCTCGGGAAATCACCGGAATGCGCTCTGTGCCAGCATCTCCCACTACCTGCCTGCTACTGGTGTCGCCCGACAACACACAATGGAAGCTGTGGTCGCTAGAGAACCACGATGTCAATACTAATGGTAAAACGTGAAAATGCGAACAATGGAGACGTAGGTGCAACGACAATAATACACGTTACCCTCGACTATTGTGGCGATTGGTTACTTTATATGCTCCAAAAAAATTAAAAGACGAATATCATAAATGGTGCTTGAAAATGAACGGAGAAAAGATAGAGTACGTCGTAATATAAGGTAAAGAGAGTAACTTGCCGCTATGGAGCCGGGTGATGTTGCGTCATAGAAGATATCACAAATTTTGCGTAATATTCTAAACTCTAAAACTGTTAATAGTCTTCAAAATCTCGTAAGGAGGTTTGCGTAACGCCAGAAGAAATAGATATAACGCCATTACAGGTTTATATTAAGTGCTAGCTTTTAATACCGTCAAAAATGACGGTGTGAACGAAATATTATGGCATTTCATCTCAATTGCTGGGATAAACAGTGGGGTCGCCTCACGCATAGGTGTACAGTGCTTTTAATATGAGGTTCAACTAATCGCAGGAAATGTTCTAAATCGATCCTTGACATTCTCATAAAGTTTTGAAAATGCTTATTATCTCTTTCAAAAGTCAATTAGCAAATTATATTATTAAGATAATTTCATCGCTACCGATATCTTTCTGAAATCCACCACCTTGTTACTTTTCTTTTCTTCTTTGTTATCGTACTGATAATAACAAAGGCCGCAGCTGCCACGCACACACGTGACGATACGTCAATAACAGACCAAAATTTCCTTTTTCTTGAGCACGCTCAAACGAATGAGCGGCTCATTCAGCTGAGCATGCTCAAGTGGATACGAGGGCTAAGAGGCTGCGTTTGGGTCCAATACCGTTAGGGCCAGGTACGCGGAAACCTTGAAGAGACGGACAGCAACGGTAATGCCCACCCCGCAAGCGACCAAATCGGCTGGGATACAACGTAAGCCATCTTTAGCTTCCGTACAAACTCGCGCTGCTCCGAAAATGGCGGGATAAGCTATCGAGTGACTGACCAATGAATACCTGGTAATAACAGAAGGTTCAATGTTGCATGTAACAGAGGGAAAATCAGGCTAGGAGATTGGTGACTGGAGAAAAGTAAGGGGAAGTAGAGGAGCGACGCTTTCTGCACCCCGAGAAGAGGACATCTTGTGAAGAGAAGAAAGTGATCCGCTCTGACCGGTCCTTGCAGTCAGTTTCTGAGTCCACAACTGGACTCCCGCTACAGTCAGTGATAGAAATTATATAGTGCTTTGATAATTGTGAAATCCTCACGACCATAATGATCGTCGGGTAAGTCCAACCTTTAATTCTTAAAGTTTCCAATTCGTTCCGTAGACACCCGTTAAACGGCCCGCGAAGTGATTTGCAGAGATAAAGAAACTCATGAGCTAAACATAAACTTCTCGAGCTAGCAGAACTATGCTTTGGTTGGACAATCTACGAGTTCCGTGATTTCTGTATGATTGTTTTCTATGTAAATGTGTGCCATATCTATTCAGTTTTAATTGTCCTTTTCTTTAAATATTAGTAATAAATTGTAAGATTTGCAGATGTTACATTATGTATCTTTTATCGATATCCAAAAGGAAAGTTAATATACAATATACAAATCGCCCAAAATAATTATCGGTAATTAAATCAATCCCTGATAACCCAGGTAAGCCATTTTCATTACACGGTTTGTTTCAAATGTTAATTCAAAGAGAAAAAATGCTATATCACTAACGAAATACAAAAAGAAATAGTAAATAAAATAAATACTTAGTTTCTATAGTAGCGGTATCTTTCGACAGAGAGCGAAATCATCTCTGGTTGTTATTTGCCCGCGAGAGGAGTCCCGCCCGTGACGTCACAGGGTTAAAAACACAATGACATGATAACACGATGACCAAGTTGGCGCTTAACTAGTATTGTCTGATAACAGTGGGGAGACATAATTTTTATAATTTTAAGTGATGATTATATTACTTATTTTAACAGAATAACTTTAACTGAAATATCACAAATTTCGAGGAGTGGACATAAAGGGAGTACGCTAGAAGCAATTGAACAAACAATTCTATGGTGAGAAATTCAAATTCGTTGGCACGCCATTGATGATAGTATTTGATATGAAATTTTAGAACAGTTAAAGTATTAGTTAACCAATAGAGCAGAGGCTAGGTCTCTCAAATAGCGAGGACCCTTGAAGCGATTAATCAAATGATTTGATATTACGAAATTCAAGCTGTTTGGTACGACATCAGATATGAATAATTTAAGCATTAGTTAAAACAAAAACAAATTAACTTTCTAGGCGTACTGGTTCTAGATTTGCGAGAAGTAAAACAAATGTGCTAATGCTACCAGTAAAATTAGCCATTTACAAGGTTCTGAGTAAACAAACTGCGATTAGAATCCACGGGAAAGCGGTCCAGTAACTAAAGTTGGCGCCTCTCCTAGCGTTTGTGTTGCTATTGGAGAGTTCAATTTCTTGGGTTGATGAAACTTAGCAAAGGGGCTTGGGCCTCCGCCTTCGCATTTATTTGTTTGTCTACGGCAGTAGATCCCAGTTTTCGATTAGCAACGCTGTTCCTCCTCCGCAATTTGCAGGCAAGTTTCAATCGCGAGGTAGTCCCTCATTGTTCTGAGACAATTATCGAGGTGGCTCAATTAAGCCGCGTTCCCACGATCTCTTGTAACGGAGGTGGGAGGGGACGGAACGGGACGAATACTCAACAACACGCCATGGGAACAGGGCCGCCTCGGCTAGTGGAGACGAGACGCAGCTACCCACCCTGCGTCGGTAAACATCACAGGCGTGTGTAGAGGTGCGCTGTTGTCATCGGTTTGCAGCAGCGGTGCGCACCCCTTCTGTTGCTGTAAAGTGCTCTGTGCTAAACGACACTAGGCAACGTGGTGGGAAGTTGGCGGCGAGGTAAGCCAGGACTAACCTGCGGCGCGCGCTCGTCCCTACACTTCGGCTAATGAGGTCCCCTCCCGTCCCGCCTCCGTTACAAAAGATCGTGGAAACGCGACTTTAGAAGGGATGGAGCCATTTGAATTCACCTCTTATAACGTTCCGCTAGATAATAATAACTTAAACAATAATTTGTTGCAATTTTGGGACAGAAAGGTTTGTAAATTTTTTAGCTGGCGATAGTGGTTTTCGTATATTCATTACGTACTTGAAATTTTTGTGCATCCTCCTGGTACTCCAGTTATGTCTTAGCTGGCACGCTACATCTCGGGCAGCTACCCACTAACTGTATGCGTGCAATTCTAGCAATGTTATCGCCGGCATTTGAGACATGTGGGTCATCGTATCACCTTAATATAACACTACAAATGTTGTAACCTAATACACTATTCATTTGCTCCAAACGCTTCCTAAAAAATGGACCCTTGGCCGCTTGTGTGAATTACGTATTTATTACACTCTTTATGTGATATCAAATTAAAACTATATAAATGTTTCCACTGATTGCCAGTTCTAATAAAAACAGGGCAATGTATGGGGGCCAAGTCTACAGGGACTGATAGTATTTTAGACATAATTTAAAGAAAATAATAGAAAACCATCAGCAAAATTACTATTAAAATTACGTTACTATTCGCCCCAATAACACAATATTCATTTACTAATCACAAAATGATTTAATATGAAGATCAGCAACCAGAGAAAAACGAAAAGAGAGATCAAATATTCTATTTTCTGACATTCAACTCAGCATTGTTGAAGAACGTGCAATATATTAATTATTTTATACACCAACTACTCTAATCAGAAATAAATTCAAATGTGAATATCGAGTTATCGAGAAAGCAAGAAAATCATCGCCAGGCTATTAGAAAATGGTGAAAATTCTCATATTTTTATCTGTTTCTGTCACTAACCTTACAACAGATGTGAAAATGTAAAACTGTGACAAAGCCCAAATCTATTTTTTTTTAATCGAAATAATGATATTTATTTAAAAAGCGCTCATGGAGACCAGTCCAGGTTTTTTTAATAAAAAAATCTTGAATATTAACGACGAGGCGTATTCAGTTGTTAAGTAGCCTAAATAAACATGTTGCATTTTCTGAAAATGTTATTTGCTGTTCCTCAAATCCTGTGTCTCATCTTGAATTGAAAATAGTAACACAATTAAAAAAGAAGAAAAGGATTAAAAGCAAGGTCTATAAGTGGAAAGAATATAAAAAAACACTGCGAAACTCAATAGCAAATATACATAGTTTATAAAACACATTCAACTTGCAATTTTATTTCCTCAAGTGTCATCATGTTCATTTTCTCATCGTTGCTTTTCATAACAGAGAACCTAGTAAGACTGATTACATTTAAAGAAATATTTTTCTGTAGCTTTCAATTAAGAAGTTTCTTCATATCAATACACTTTAGTTGTCTATAAAATTTTAATTTCGGAATGAGGGTTCTAATTCGTTAGTTACGTTTTTTTTTTTTTTGCAACATTCAACGTAAGAATGTCCTTCGACTAACACGTGCGTTTTAATCGAGGCAACGCAGAGTATGTTCTGAAATGGCTGAATCATATACCAGATAGTCAGCTTTGATATATGTGTGAATCAAGGAAATTGGTGATGAAATAGTAGAGGAATGAAGAAATCTTGTTTTGAACATTTAGTCCAACTATTTCATCATTACGTATGCAACAATTTATTTTCTTATTCAAGTATTAGGATATTCAAAACATATACACCTGGTAGAAAATGACATACAGGGCTGGATGAATTATATTATGTATTGGTTGCCTAGCAAAAACAACAGGAACGTAGTTTTGTGGAATAATAATATTTAATTATAATGATGATGAATTAATATGTAGTAATTTTTAATTATTATTACTTTTCCAACCTCTTGGCAGACACCTTTCGTCCTGTTTAATATACTTGTTTGTAACCCTCTTCATAAATACACAATCTAAAAGAAGTTAGAAAATATTTGTCTTAAACTGAAAAAATAATCTACCGTTTAGCAATTAACGGTTCTTTTAAGGATGAATCATCAATGCCAGGATATGATTTATTAACTGTGGAGATTAAGTACATTAAACGTAGAGTTCATATTGGTATTCAACTCGAATTATTCTGTAAAATATTGGACAGCCGCGAAATGCAGGTCACCATGAAAACCATTAAATAAATTTGGTCTCACTCCAAACTCTAAAAGGAATATTTCGCATTTATATGGAAATATCGGATTCTGGAACATGACTGAGTATCGAAAAGTTCCTTTTTCCAGTCCAAAATTTCAGATGAGAGACCTTTTATACATCCTTTACGTCTGAAAAGGGTTGCTTTGTGTATATTAATTAAGCTGATCGCTCCAGGTATTAGATCTGAAGAGAAACTTTAAATTCCCTCCATCCGGTAGGATTATCTAATTAGTTTACGCGGCCAAGATAAAGGCGGATTTGACGGCCAATTGATACTGTCAGGTGGCCGGAATAGCGTTCGGGGTGTATCGACTAATTATGGCCGCACTAATTATTATTATTGTATCTGCTTCCTCTCAGCTAACCTGTGGAGCACACAAATCAATACATTTCATTCAACTGCTTACCATTAACCAGCTTGTACAAATACAGTTCTTAATAGTATTTTGTTTCGCGAAAACCTGTTACAAATTATTTGTAAACTTTAACTGTTTTAAAGTGGAAGTAAAAGTATTCGAAAAATCTTAACGTTTTTTGGAATAAATTCTTTAATCCGTTGTCCTTTAATCTCTGAAATCCATTCTCAGTGAATTTCAGCTACCAAACACATTCCAATTATGAACATTCACGATTTTTATACTTACTTAACCGCATAGCAGCAGATAATTTGCTTATATGCAACGCCGTTTTCTTCAATGTAAAATCTAAACAGCAAAATTTTGTTGCTCTCGTGACTCAAGGGACGTATTCCACCACAGAATCTTGCATGCATGTATGTTGCTACGAGCACTGAGGAAATGTATTGTTAATGACAAAGGAAGTTCCAAGGCACGTTCACTGTCTCCTCTTATCCGTCTCTGCGCCTTCTAAAAAGGAAAAAAAAGTACCTTTGTACTCCGTGACATAACCATTAGAGCGAGAAACAGAGCATCCGGTGGACAAAGACGGATAAAAGAAGAGTGGGAAGGTAAGCTTCCTCTTTAAAGAAAAGGGAGCGCCCGCTTTGAAACTTCTCCGTGACGTGACAGTACAACGGTCACACTACATCCAGCAATGAATTTCCTCTTATACGGAGATGTAAGCGATCCAAATAAAAAAAATAAAAAATTTTAAAACTGTGTTTTGCGATTATGTGGTTATTTACACGTATTGGGTGAACGTTTTAGGCTTTTAACACAAATGGAAGTATTTTTAAAATAATATTTTGTCTTTCGTTACTAAGAAGAACACATTCAAAAAAAAAATCTTCTTAAACTTTGATTTTAATTTCATATCTATTTTTTTAGTACGTAGGAACAATTTTCTCAACATCTGTATGAAATTGTCAGGGAGGACTAATAGATTGCAGGGACAAATTTTGATGTAGAATTGTGCATCATTTCATCCATTTGGAGGTTTTAGGGATATTTATACTGAAATTTTTAGAACAGTTTACTGCATCCAAAATGAAAGTTAAGGTATAAATTCTGTTTACACTTATATTTATGCATTCATTAAGTAAGAGATATTTATATAAATTTAATGGTGAAAAAGAATGAGAACCATATCTCTTATTTTGCTCAAACAGGTACCTTTATTGTGAGAGGTCAGAAAATATTGGAAGTGACTGTATAATTTCAATTTTCTCAGATGGAGTCAGTGTACTATGCCATAGAATGGAATTAACACATGACAATAAGCGTACAAAGTACTAGCAGAGTTCACGGTGTTGCCCAGTATGATCTAGGTTGATTTGCACACGCATTAAATATTGAAGTTCATAAAAGAGGTCCGTTTTGTGCACTTTTGAATTAAATCATGTCAGTCGTTCCATTTTTCTATTCGTATTTAAACGGATAACCCCTGGTGTAACAGAAAAGAGATGGGGTTGGGGTTGATTTATTCCTGCAATACTTTTAGCCATGATATTAGTAACATGTTTACTAAGTTTAATCCGAATAACCACAGCGATTCGTGCAGCAATAGAAATAATGTTGTTGATGTTTCTTCAGAAATATGGTGGAGACAGAATCGCTCATTAATAAATTACAAAAAAATAACACTATGTCAACGCTAATGGTTTTAAACGGTTCAGTTCAAAGTCACCAGATATGCATTCTTACTATACAGCGATTTTAATTCACTTCCAAACATCAGAGATTGTAGCTATGCGCCTGAGGCCGTAGTTTCAGAAAGCAACAAATTTCTCCAGAAGGTTCTACACTGAAGGTTTTAAACAGTTCACTTTCATGTTCAAACCCATCAAATATGCATTACTAAATATCAACAACGAATATAATTTCACAAACATCAGAGATTGTTGCAGTGCGGCCTCAGATAGTAACTTCAAGAAACAAAGAAGATATCGAAAAGTTTCTTCCTTAAATTATTAAAATTAATGTTTTCCACTTTACGTAGTTTCCTCTTCGCAGTCGATATAGCCATGTATGGGGTTTTAAGACTAAAATACAAAATTTAATAATGTAAAAGTTACATGCGGTAATATGGCTTTTATTTTTTATGATGTATGACATATGGATCGTATTTCTTTTTTTGTTTTTTTTTTTTTCAGGCTGTACGTTCAGATTTTTATTTACCGCTTCGGCGTTATGTTACGTTGGAGCATAAGACATACCAAACAATTCAATTGAGGTTATAATATTTAAAAGGGTGAAAACCACATCGAAATCTGCGCAGTAGTTTTTGAGTTTTTCTGGTACAAATATACCCAGTTTTCGATTTATAGATATAGATATTGTGGCCTCACAGATGTTTTATAGCTAGTTGTGTATTTTCGGTTACATACCCTCCTTAACATCATTTTAAATGTCAAACAACCTAAAATTTAAGGAAAGTCAATACTTATAAGTGGCTAAGCTTGGTCATCGTGTAGCCATGTCCGTAATGCTGTGACGTCACACACCCGGGCTTCATTGGCGGACTACAACGGCCAGGGATGTTACTCGAGATGACGCGCGTTATTTACTAACAGTTCCGCCAGCAAATGAATTACTAAAATACCATGAGAAAAGCAGGTATTGCGTTTAATTAACATATTAATTATTAGTTGCTTTTTATTTATTTGTATTCGTTCTATGTAGATGTATGATAAAAGCTTTAACTTTCGAGCAGCAATGTTAGCGGAACTTTTATTAGATTCGAATTTAGCATAGGTAAAATTGACGTTACAAGAGAGGGCATGAGTATTTTAAGTTTAAAATTAAAAAATATGTAGTATCCGTGAGCGCCATTACTTTATGCGAATAAAAGTATTCCCACAATTATCGCTATCTGGATCAGGATTAAGATTAAAATTGGATGGCATATTGTAAGATGTGAAGATTTATTTTTAATTTGCTTTGCTTTCACTGACATCATTATGTCAGTTTGTAGTAAGATTAAAATGCAACCTGGACAAGGATGACAGTGAAACCTTTTGCGACAGTGTAAGCAAGAGTTATTGCATTGTTCGTTAATTTATAGCACTTTTATTTATGTTAGCAACTGCGCAGACATGACTTATCAAAACATTCTGTTTCGTATTTAAGGGGGTTAGGCATTGTAATAAACTGCCAAGGGAATTGATGAATAATTTACCAAAAATGTTGAAAAAATTTCAATTTGAAATTTGCAGAGGGAAAAAGTAGGTTGGCACAGGAAAAGGGAAAAATAGGTGCGTAGGGATATTGCCACAGAAGCGTAAACTACATTGCAATTAAATTAAATTAAATTAAACTTGTCATTTTGTTTTTTTAGCCTAGTGTGATAATAATTAGATATCATGGTGTAACCGCATCCACACCTACGTTTTCACTTTAGTAAGCCTACTTGTTTACTATATTCGAAGACTATGACGTTCCATTTCAAAGATAAATTAAATACTGCCCCTTTCTATTTGGGCCATGGAGTCGATAAATTTTCTATACGCATTGATATACAGCAACAACAAAAAGTTTTAATCAGTTTGAAATTTTAAAGTAAGTAAATGTACAGTACCACTCATTTGAGAAAAATAGATAAAAATTTTAAAACAAATCTTCATTACCAATCTTCATTTTAAATGACTGTCCATTCACTGAATCTCTATTGCAGCTGTCAGATACAGGCAGACATCAAAACATTAAAAAAGAAATATGCTTAACATAATTCGTTCTTCATTCGTATGATGCAGAACGCTTTCAAAAGTGGTGTGTGTGTGTGTGTGTATTACAGACAGAAAGACCAACTTACGAAAATCTAACGAAATACCTAAGGATTATACTGTTTAATTTTACCAACCTTTGGCTCGAACCCGTAACCTGGAATACTTCACCGAGAGCAGGACTCTTAAGTCGCGGCAAAACTTAACTTCAATCAATATCTTTAACTCTTATCACAATAAATTAACCGAATGAAGACAGAAAATGATATTTTTTTCTGGCTTTACGTATTGTCAATGTCAATTTCCTTAGAGGAAAAAATAAGAGAGGGCAAGGAATAGGAAGGAATTAAGTCACGGTTATTCAAAAGAAATCAAGTGAGTATTCGCTTTTGTGATTGGGGGTAGGTACGGAAAACCGAAATCTGAATGCCAGGACGGGGATTCTAACCCACGTCCTCCCGAATGGGAAGCCATGCTGTTACCGCTCACCCATCACCCTCTGTTTCACGGAGAAAGACATTAACAGTAAGTGGTTGTCAGTACTCCTCACTAGCTTTGGTGACTGTAAACATCGCTCATCAACTGCAAACTCCATAGACATGCTATCTGTCCTCGTTGTCTGCCCATTAGTGACGCTGTTAACACAGAATAACTCACTTACTGTCCGGTAAAGAAATTGGAAGCATATTGCGTTTGACGTTCTTTTAAAGTTAAGGGAATAAAGGATGAAAACGCTGTGTAGTTTGAAAAACTTCGACGTGTATAGGATTTTTTGCAGCGATCAGGGATAACACGAGTACTGTCAGCTCTCGTTACGTGCTGCTACTGAAACTTTTATATCATTTAGCAGCGGGGTGTAAGTTCTCTAACAAACAATAACCAACAAACCTGCCTGGGAGGTCGCTGAGTTGCTGTGAACTCCTACTAGGTTTAGTCCATTCGATCAGAATAATAGAAATATAACCCTCCTTTCTATACCATGTGGGAGCATTTTCTGTGATATGGATAACTGTATGATTATTTTTTTTTTAAATATATCAATATCGATAGAGGTAAAGGCTCGAGTGGTCATAATGACGTCATGGCAGGGATTTTATTGCCTGCACACTCCGCACCTGTCGTAGCCGTCTTAGATTAACCCGGCAATAATACCGGGTAAAGGGGACCAACGTGGAATCCAAACCATGGAAGCGTTCTGGCGCACTTCATATTACACCGCAAGCTGTGCTAGAGTTGAACGTCAGGTTAAGGGTCTTTGAAAATCAATCCAGGTCAATGCCGTGATGGTTCCTTCTAAAGGCCAATGCCGAATTATTTCCCAGCCCTTGCCTTATGCCTTTCCGCTTCTAATGACCTCGTAGACTATGATTTGTCTACATTTTGCTCTCAGGTCCAGCCATCACTGACTTGATGTATGTTCCGAGTTTCATGAAATATAGATCACCTTTTAGGCAAATCAAAAAGTGGAATAATCTGTACTGTCAGACACGATGGCGATGAGTCTGTGCATATCACGTTATGAAGATGAATAGAATTCTCATCACGTTCAAGAGTTTTTGTATCTGCTTATTACGTAGATAGAAATTTAATTCGATTTTTTTTGTTTTGTTGTTGTTGTTTCCGTTGTTGTTGTTTCCGTTGTTGTTGTTTCCGTTGTGGTTGTTTCCGTTGTTGTTGTTGTTTTTTAAGCCATAAACACTTATATTTTGCGCAGAAATTCCTCTAGTTATTTTACGACAGTCAGATATCAGTTGCTAAATTCTCTTCATTTTCGCGAGTCCAAAACATAGATTGTTTGACACAGTAATGTCGCTGTTGAATATCTAACTATTTAGTCAGTTTAATATAATCCGATTCTTCCTTCGCATTGGATGTAGATAAATTAAAAAAAGAGTCAGTTTATTAGATACACAGATAAAAAACTAAATATTGATTTTTATTATAAGGTGGGGAAATGAATTGCTTGTTTAAGACTTGAAATGTAAATACTTTGGCATAACATTTGATAACAGACTCAACTGGGCAAGACACATTGGTCAGGTAGTAGGAAAAGGTTTCAAAATCCTTCACTTGTTGGAGAGAGTGATGAGGGGACGTACTAGACATTTTAGGGAATTCGGTTACAAAACATTTTCCAGACCGTTGCTTGAATATGGTAGTGTAGTATGGGACCAACCTTTAGATATCAAATACAGGAGTTAGAGAGGGTGTAAAGAAGGGCTGCTATATTTGTGAGTGAAAATTACTGCAGAACACAATCAGTGACTGATATAATAAAGGAGCTGGAATGGGATTCGTTGGGAAACAGAAGGAGGATGAAGAGAGTCATGGAAGCGTACAAGGCGTATAATGGTGATGAGGCATGGAAAGAAATTAGTGGAAGGATTAGAAGTAACGCACGGTAGAGAAAAGATTACCATGGCCATAAATTGGCACTTGATTTCAGTCATAAGGGTGTGGCAAAATTTTCTTTCGTTGGTAAGGTGGTCGGGGATTGGAACAAGTTTCAAAGAGAAATTATGAATAATTTATCAAAACCGCTAAAAGGAATTTAAAGTTGAAATTAGTAGAGGGCATAAGTAGACTGGAAAAGGAAAGGGAAAAATGTAGACGTGCAGGGAGATTGCTACCAAAGCAGGCGGTCCATTGCAATTAAATTAATACCATATATTACTTCCATCTTGTTTAATGGCAACTGTGTATTTCTTTTTCAATTATGTAAATACATTGGCTGCAATCAATTCCTTTTATTTTTAAGCGTAATTTACAAATGGTTTTAAAATTACTTTGATTGTGCTGCTTTATGAATTACATGTTTTTCTGCTAGTTGCACCAGCTTACTTCCATATTGAAATATATTATTTTATAAAACTTTTTACAAAATCAAGAAACATCTCCAATTTCGCCAGAAACGCTGCGTTAACTGTATACACCATTCAGAGACTCCTTTTAACATGGCATCTGTTTGAATCCAGCTAACAAGAATCCTCTGGCGTATCATCTAAAACTAATGAATCTTCATCATAGCCAAAATATTCTTTGACTGGGCTATTAATAAATTTTCCTGAGCTTTGGGATTTTTTTCTGCATTGTTTGAACGTAAGGTAGCTGCAAAAAATGGAGTCATGACTGTCTCCTTTCAGCAATAACGCCGTCTTGTGTCATAAGGCAGAACGTGGGTCTACATTTTTCTTTTACTGAAAACCCATCGAAGGTTTCATTACGTCTGCTACTGTATTGTATTTAGAAATTTAATATCAATCCTATCTCAGTTTTCTGCAAATCCCTTTATACCAACATTGGTCTTCCTATGGGATTGGAGCTTTCTAGTTTCAGTTCCTACATTTTTTCCCCTGCAACTTTTCTTCCTGCAACCTTTCTTCCTAGATGGTTATATCTAAGTCTGCGACTGATGTTAAATGTGAACTTTGACCAAATCACTGTCTTTTTCATTCCTCATTCTGTTCCGTCTCACCTTTCCAATCAAGCTTTTGAAAAACCTCATCAGATATGCCTGAATTATCTAGACATCTTTTTTCTATACGATCCGTGTCTCACAAATGATCAAAATAACTTTCTAAACCAAATTACTTGGATTTATCAAATTAAAAAAGAGAATACACGGTGTCAGGATCATCGACTGATTAAATTTTCCATCCTCTTTATTCAGTATATTCCAGTACCAAATATTTTAACTAGACACTTTGGTGCAGAATTCAGAGCGACCTGGAAATTTACCATTGCTGTGGTGAAGAGAAATCGTGTAAGCTAGTTAGTGCTGAATAGCCGTTGCGTCTGGTGGGACTGGGGGAGCAACGTAATTGGATTAAGAGCGTCCGTATTTGGTCACGTCAGAGAGGAGCGGCGAGATTCCACAAAATACCAACCGCGGAAACAGCAGACCTGCGTAGAGCCGAATGTGCAGTCTGCACAATCCTGCCTAAACATGATTAGCAAAGCGGCTTATGAAAACCGTTACCGCGACCCTGCACATTTCGCCTGAGAGGGTGAAATTGGCTTCGTCTCATCCAGTATCAAAAACGATTTAACGGAATCATTATGTACTAAAGATGAAGTAAATCCTAATAACTCTAACATTTCACTAAACAATGATAGTGTCAAAATCTTTCTCAAAGCAATTTCCAATATCTCTGTGATAAAATGTTCTAAGGAAGACTGCCGAATTCGATTTTTTCTGAGATTTATAGTTTTCTATACTTTTACACAAAATGCAGCTTCTTATGCCACAAAATATGAGAAAATAAATTAGTTTTATTAATTAGCGAGGTGTAAATATCCGAAAGCAGTAGCGATGTAAATATAAAATTACTTTTTTCTGTATTATTTCTATAAAGAGACTTTTTTCTACGTTCTGTATTAGGGTTCCCAAATAGTTGTACTGGTATCACCAGTGGTACGTGACGTTGCTTCAAGGGATACGTGCGTTAATCTCTTGGCTAGGGTAATCGCTAAGATAACTGAAAATTAAGCAAACATTAGTATTGCCAAAATATATTTTATGACAGTCAAACTTTGTGTGTGTGAGAGAGACAGAATTGTATTGAAGTAATGGTTGACTAAAAGAGGTTTATCACATTAGCAAAGCGGGAATAAATTACATCACCACCGACTTCAACTCGAAGATGATTTATGGTTGAAGCTTTGTAAGCAGTAACCAAATTTCTCAGATTTTTGAAAAGAGAAACGTTCACATTCGTCCTGTTACACTTAAATAAACATTTTTAATTTTCATTACTATATTGTTATAGTAACACTTTTGGATTTTTTTTACCTTTGTTATTGGATAAAATTTAATAAATCTAAAAAAACTGGTTTTATTTTTTATTTATCATTTCACCTATAAGGGGTATGCGAGGTTGAGCTCTTCCTCGAAGTGATAGTCGGGAAAAACTGATCTATACTAAACTTTATTTTAAAAATTCCTGCCAAAAAATTATTGCATCCAAATTGATGAATGGTTATGTAATTACGTCTAACTCTTGGATGCAATGGATGATATTATAGCATACCAATATTCTATATTGCTCATGACAGAAAATATGTAAAACACTTTAAAGGATGTGTCAATGTGCCAAGATACCGTCTAGCATGGGTAGAATGGAGCAGACTTTCAGGCACACAGAGGCAACCAAACAACGATTCGTGAGAAGCGTGAGGAAAAGCTTTCTGGACAATTAATTATGAATATGGTGGCACGGAGTCGCTCCCTTTTGAAGCCAAGCCATGTCAAGATATGTCCTATGACGAACAGTGACGGGGGAGTTACGATAATGTGACTTTCAGCACCCAGTGATATACATGCCATAAAAGTTTGAAAGCTGGGTTATGAGTGTGAAGGGAAAAAGCTTTTATCAAAGTCTCAAATGGGATGTGACAGATGCAACCGACTTGTTTAAAAACACGTCCCAAGGAAGCGTGTGGTTTTTCAGAAGCTGAGAGAACTGGAAAACCGTGTAATCCCCGTCTCAGCTAATCACCGCAAAACCCTCTTAGCAGTGACTAAATTTTCATATTTTTGTTGCATCCGAGAAGTAAGCCAGGCCGCACAACCAAGGATTTGGAGAGTTCCAACCCTATATGATACATCAAAGAACAACAGAGGCGAGATGAGATCAAGAGGTTGGTTTCAGGGGACTATGACGTTTTTATCGCTTTCAGATACTTCATGCCTTCAGATCCGGCTAAACTGACGAATAGGCAAATCACTAACAAGTGGAGGGAACAGTCGAAGGTCCACAACATATGGAATACCCGCAAAACGCCCTGTTCGTCAAGCGCTGATAATAAACCTCTTAGCATCCATAAAAAAACACAATACTTGTGATGTGTCAAAATTTGTTTTCAGCTTTAATAAACTGTTCTTTTAGTATGATTGCAAAATGTGCACTGAAGCCTTGGAATTTTCGTAATTTCATATTAGCTTGTTTATTTATAATCACAATCAATATGAAAATATTGGATCTCATCATTTCATAGTAAATGAATATTAAATTTATAAATATGTTACCTCCAACATCTACTGAAACATTCTAATGTTTATGCATATAAATAGAGTTTGATAATAATCGAGGAATTGTTGTAAAACATATACAGGGTGTTAAAAAATATAAAATATTTTAGGAGATGATAGTATGCATCAAAATATGATAAAAATGTCGTCTTAAAATTCGGTCGCAAACGCATAATTTGCGAGTTAATAACGGATCCGCCAAGGGCCGCCCGTCCAGGGCAATTCATACCTGAGCCCTTCAGTGTAAGGAGTCACACACTCGTTGAAACTATCTTGGTTGGTCCTGTACGTGATGACATGACATGCATTTGGAGACGAACAGGACCAACGAAGACAGTTTCAAACAATGTGTGATTATTTACGTTGAAAGTCTTGAGATGTCCCATTATGTAAATCTCATTATTTATCAGTAACAAGAAATGTTGTTTTTAGATTCAGTCGTTTTATTGCCATACTGTATTTAATTTCCATAAGTTCGTTTGATTTGATTTGAATGTGGTTCTCGACCAACAAGGTTATCGTAACGAATATTTAATAATATTACTTGTCAAATGTTAGAAAGGTTGTAACTCCGTCGACAAGAGAGTGCGTAATCATCATCATCATCAGTTTTCTGCCGTCGGGCAGGTTTT
This sequence comes from Vandiemenella viatica, assembly GCA_031002005.1. Lineage (NCBI taxonomy): Eukaryota > Metazoa > Arthropoda > Insecta > Orthoptera > Morabidae > Vandiemenella > Vandiemenella viatica. The sequence goes on along the minus strand of JARYHS010012519.1, from coordinate 120,816,746 downwards.
CACTTGACTGCTCTCCATGTTTTTCTATCATCTGCCTTTTTCTTTAGAACCATATAGTTGCCGTCTTCCTTGATGTTGTCTATAATTTTGTACCTCCTTCTTCCTCTTATTCTCCTCCCACAGACTAGACCTTACAAGGCGCCTTTAATCAGGCATTCCCCTCTCAACAAGTGCGCCATCCAGTTTTTCTTTCTCTCCTTTATTACTTGGAGAATTTTTCTGCTTTCACTGACCCTGTCCAGCACTTCAGCATTACTTATTTTATCCACCCAGCTTATCTTCTCCATCCTCCTCCACATCCACATCTCAAAAGCTTCTAACCGCTTTTCATCCTCTCGTCTCAGTGTCCATGTCTCCGACCCATAAAGGGCCACACTCCATACAAAACATTTACCGAGTCTTTTCCTAAGTGTTTTGTGCGTAATAAAGAAGGTAATTTAACTAGGTCTGGTTGACGTTCAAAGGAACAGACTTCCATTGTGTTCCCTAATGTTTTGGTCATTAATTTACTGAAATGATGGAGGGGCTCTCGGATATAGTGCGAGTTTGTTTAAAACAAAGGATACAGTGTGACGTTGTGAGTTAGTCTGTCTGGATGTTCGACGAATGAAAGACTTCTTTCAAAACCCATAATAAAGTATTGTGGACCTGTGCTGTCACACGCTTTACAGACGTCGCTGGCAAAGAAACATTAGTTAACAATGAACTGTTTATGCGTAGGAAGCGCAGCCCAATCAGAAGACAGAGACTATGGCTATATGGAGGGGGACGACCTACCATGAAAATGATGCTGATAGTGGGGTTATGTCCAGCCAATTGAATTCATTTCCACGGGTAGCTAACAAATTTTTTATTCTTGTTATATTTTCAGCCAATCGGAGATACGACGAGCGAGGGGAGAGTGTACGGAGACGGACTCTCGATATTCGGCGCGTGGACTGGACGTAAGTGAGACTTGATGCTCGGCGCAACAAGACAGCAGCCGGCCACCTTCGCTATGGAGCATGGCTCGCATTGCTGAGGTCCCCAGGGTTGAGGACGAGCCGCCGGCTGTTGCAGATGAGAGACACCAGTGTCCCACTCCACCCTTCGCTCAGCTGATGCGAATACCTGGGGCCCGGCGAAAACACGCCCCATCGGCTCGTCGCATCTCTCCCCGCTGAGGTCGCCAACACGACTCTCCGCGTGGCCTGCGCTGCTCAACATTACGGTAACTCCTACGTACGCAATCATCTACAGAGTGACCACAACCAGCTCCAAATTAAAGAACCTATGAACTGTAAATTACATCACCTGAGCGGGAACAACCATTTATCCATTCAAGTAATTGTTTTGTCAAATAAAGTTTGCTTTTTATGCATAAAAATCGACAAAATCAATATGTTCCTTTTGAATATATTATGTTTCACTTGTACTAATGTGAAGGGCCACTACGGAAGAGAACCCCAAACATAAGCATTTATTTTGTGATAATTAATAAAATTGTTTATAAAGTAGTAAATCCCGAGGCATACCAAGTGCGACATTACAGGCTGAAGCATACATTGCCGACCCGTTATTAACTCTGAAAGTATGCGATTGCGACCAGATGTTCATTAGACATTATTGTCTTATTTTGAATCATACTATCATCTCCTAAAACATTTTACAAATTTTTAACACCCTATATATTTTGCCGTAACAAGTATTTGTCCTTTTTCTTGAAATATACAGCAAATTTTTCAACTGCTAAATGAGTCTTTAAAACCAACCATCTATTTAATATGAAACGGATAAATGAAAACAGTAGGTATCTCTGTAACTGACATTATCTAATCATTTTAATAGCGCTGCTACATGCAAAGTCTAACGACATTCAATTCACGTTGATGATTGCGTGAAACCGCAATCGCCATGGCCGGTAACCGGGATCCAAGACTGCGCAGTATTTTCTCTCATTATTATATACAGTATGTAACAATAGGCCAGTTTAATCATGATGTCTATCGAGCATTGCGCTGCCGGCCTTCTACGGTCGGTCACTGACGGTGAGAAAGATGTTGTGTCCATGGAGGTCACTGTTATAGCAAGCTAAGATGGAAGATTGCCTGCCTATGTTTGTGTTCTGATTTTAATATACAGTGTGTCCACACTAAACCACCCTGATTTCAATATATTAAAAAAAAACCATTAAACATCAAACTCTGCGGTTTTCACCGTCCTGTAAAGCTACGAAGGGAGCATAATTAGAAGTGCACTCATTTTTTGAGTTTCTTTACAGGATAGCGGATTTTTTTTTTTTTTTTTTTTTTTTTTTTTTTTTTTTTTTTTTTTTTTTTTTTTTTTTTAAATTGTACTTTATAATCAGGGAGGTTTCACATGAACACTGTATTTTACCTTTACAATAAAATACGATCACTGAAGACAAACGAGCAATGAAGAAGGTATATACTTCCTTTAAATCTTCATGTTAATAAATTATAAAGGGAAATGGGCAATAGAACATTTTTATGGAGGTTAGTGATGCCGTAGTCTTGCCCTGGTGTTATATGCATCAGAGTCTCTCCACCCGAAAGAAAGTGGATTGGGATAAGGAACGGGAAGGAATTCGTCTCTTGCCTTTTAGAGGAACCATTCCTACATTCGTTTGGAATTTTTGTAACAATGGAAAACCGAAATGAGGATGGCTTACCTACGCGGCTCAAGTCCATTACCGCCACAAAGGCGGTTCAAAGCGCAGATGCCAGACCTACCAAAATGGAAGAACCTTTCCCCCAAAAAGAGTAGGGGTTAGCTTATCCGTAAGTCAAAGTTATGAACGATATTTATTAAAAATTCAATAATAAGTAATTGCGAAAAAATGACTTGCGAGAACACCGTATTGAAATCGTCATTTTTGATGTTCTTAGAAGCTAGTATATATATAATGTACATTAAATCGCTCGCCAGAAATCCTCAAATGGTTATTCGAAATCAGATGACATAATTTTGATTTACAGGCCCATTGCACCTCTGTCATGGCTGAGCCTACAGCTCAACTTGATATCCGAACCGCTGTTTGTCCTACACTATCTCGAAGCAAAGACCGTAAAAATTCCTGCCCCCACGGGAATCACTTACATGATATAATTCCATGATCAGTCATTCTTAGCTTTTTGCCTCTCGGATGGCACGAATTGCTTCACAAATTACGTTTATATCTAACCTAAAATAAAGTTAAATACATTGCAAGGTGTGCTCCGTGTAGCTTCTATGATGACAGTAAAAAAGTTTTCCCGAGTCTAGTTGTTAGATGGTTAACGGTCAGGTCAGGTACTCGAGAGGACATGGCTTCGATCACTACTCCGTCCACACTCCATCCATCGAAATTTGTGTTTTCATAATTTCTCGAAATAATTTAAGGCGATGCCAGGTTGTTTCCTACAAAAAGCCATCGTGGGATTTCTTACTGTCCCGGTTCTAGTGATCTCGTGGTCACCGATGTGTTAACTAGGAACTTGACTGTTGCATAGTTTGTTAGTTCACCGACCGCGGCAGCTACAAGTGGTGAAACATTTGCCGGCTAGCTGAGCACCTTGAGGAGCCACTCAGGCACTAATGCGCGCTGCCCACTAGACAATAGTCTATTGTGATAGGGCACTCGCCAGCTGCAGGGTCGATACTGTGCTAGGTGCTCCGTGGTAGCTGGAATGAGTTCCTGTTCCTCCTCGTTGTACGGGAAAACTATGTATTCTCTGAGCGTATAACCTATGCTTCCAAACAACGAATAAAAGAATACTCAGGTATTAATATACTTTTCTGATTCGAAAAAAAAAACATGAAAATAATGGCATCAATCTGTAGCGTTTCATATTACAAAGTATACATCATTCGACGATACAAACTACAAAGACAGAGTATACAATGCAGTTTTCGTTTTAGCAACAACTGTGAAATAAAAATCATAAACTTAAACCGTAGAACACAGCCTCCACCGTTATCTACTATAACCGAGATTTTTACGGCGGACGTAGAAACAGTGCTTGACAACAGTGACTGTTGACAAGTGTACCAACAAATTATTCACAGAACAGACACTTATTAAATTTTTACTCTTGTAATTTGAACTGTTGCTTCATTAGATAGCAGGAGCCGTTTATTGAAGTTTGAGAGCTGTATCTGAGTAAAGGAGATTTTCTTATAATATTAAAAAATGCTTTTCTTGAAAAAACAAATCCTGTTTACCAGAGTTAAAAATCTCACAAGACGAGTATACATTGCCTTACGGTTCCCGTTCAGCATCTGTGTAGATTCTTCAAGCAAGGTCATACGCATACGATTTTGTTTGTTGTCCATATGATGTAGGAACTGAAATTTTAATATGCACAGGAATCAAAGAAGATTTCGAAGAGGCTCTACGTTTTCATGTTCCAATGCTCCACTACTCCATTTTTTTCCGAAGGCACTGTCCGCACTAAGAACAATGATTTTGTGACAAGAAAATTCCACGCAAAAATATGAAAACTCGACAAGTTTAGATTTCGATGTTCCATTTTATTTGTAAAATAGTTAGGTTTGTCTCATTTATCCGGAGCTTACCTTTAATAGCAGAGCAAAAATCTGAGAATTTAGGCAAAAAATCTATATTAATACATTCCTAAACAATAATGATGATAATTTCGTCACACTTGGATAAAAATTACTTACCGATTCTCACAACGCTATATATCAGATAATCACAAACAAATTGTGAACTGATATGATTATGATCAAGTTTCGTTTTTATCAAATATTTCCGACATGAAGTCTATATGGCAGATTAAAAATAATAAATAGTTTTTTAACCATGTGTATGGCTGCGTGAATGAACTGTTGAGGTACAAAGGATCCAGTTTCAAATCTTGGTCCCCACGAACCGCTTGTCCTAATTGCGGTTTTTAGGCAGCACCTCGTAAACACCCAGACGAATGCACAAACGCTCCCCGACTTTGACCTCATAAACTACACATTTCACAAACAGAAAATACAAAATTCACTTATCAATCAGAACAGAAGTTACACGTTTCGTAAACAGATGGCAGCAGCTATCCATCATTGCAGCAGATGTGGTGATTTCACATCCTTATCAGTTTATTAGGTTTAAATGACTCTAAAAAGGCCTAATCATTCATTATTGAAATTGTATTGAATATATTTTTCACAGTTCTCGTAGTATATCAACAGCTTGGGGGGAGTTCTATATTGACTTATTAACTTTATTAAAATGCGTTGTGTCTGAGACTGCACTCGCCTCAATAGATCGGCAACCTTCGGTGAGTCTCGGTAATGCCCGAGGTGTTAGTTACAACCACTGCCACTACGGCGCAATTTGGCTAGTCATAGAATTTCAAATAAATAACTGCATTGACTTTATTTGCGTTTATGATGTTAAAAGGAAATGTAAATTTCAAATAAATAATCGCATTTGATTTTATTTGCACTTACATTTTTAAGATATAACTACGATGCCAGCTAAATTGGAACTGTCTGTTGTGTAGCAGAGATAAAATTTTTAAAGTGAGGCAGAGATATAAAAAGTTATAAGGTGATGTTTGTTTAAATTTATACGTTGCTTTTTGTTTTTTTAGCATAACCTAACAATTTATTGATTGAAGGTAAGAAACAGGGAAGTTTATTAAAAAGTCAAAGAAAGTATACAATAAATGTATTTAATCGAGAAATATGTCAGTAAAATAAATCATTGTTATTTATTAATCATTATTAACTGATAAATTGGTTGCCAAATATTTGATGTTATAACTATTCTTTTTATATTATGCCTTAGATCAAAGGCATAAGTTCACATTATTTCCTTAGCAGTTTTAAAGAAATTTTTCCACGAATTCTTTTACATTAACTCAATCAACCTTAACGGAAATTGACTACTGATAAGAATAATGCCGGGTAAATAACAAAAAATAATGTTATTAAACGGCTGAAACGTTTGCAAACATTACATATTACTTTAGGTGTTAAAATAATAATATTTAATTCATTTATAGCATTAGATTAATTATTTTCATTTATTTGAAAGCATCCAATTGTGTACACAAGCCATTAACGCGGACCATAAGTTGGTGGCGTTCACTTTACGTATTTCAGCTCTCGTATCCGGCTGGTCGGACAGCCATTAAGCGCCGCTAACAACTCGTGGTGGGACCCTAAATTGCAGTCTGCGCTGAGCCCATAACGGCCCGGGGCAGTTTGTCACGGTGAGTGCGGCTCCCACAGGGTTACCGCTGCCGGATAACGTGAAATACACAACGCCAACTACCTGCACCAGACACGCCGTGCCGGGCTCTACTCCAAGGACAATATATGATAGAGGAACACGGCAATAGAACTCTTCAAAACACTCCAACTTGAAACACATAATGGCAAGTATTATCCTGCTAAGCTGTCACATCGTGATCCACGGACGATTCAGTAAGAGCTTAAACATTTCTTTCACAACGTAATATTTAAATTAGAAATGGTAAATGCAGCTACCACATTGGGCGCTAAAACCGTACAGCTAAAATGCAACAGTTTCAAGAATGGTTAAAACAAGAAAATAGTAATTAAAATAAATAAAACATCTATTTCATGTAAGATACTTCTTCTTCTTCTGGTTCCTATCCGTTCCGGTTGGCGGCAACCATCTTGGCTGTCTCGTCTCTGGTGGTTGATGCTCGGATTAACTCCGTAGTTGTCTTGGAGGTAAATATTCTTAGACTTTTTAACCAAGAAGTTCTTCTTCTACCAGCACTTCTCTTTCCTGGTATTTCCCCCTGGAGAACAGATCTCAGGAGTTCATAACGGCTATTGTTTCTCATGATGTGGCCAAGGTTCTGAAGCTTTCGTGTTTTTATGGTGGTCAGTATTTCCATGTATTTTTTCATTTTGTGGAGCACTTCAGCATTTGTGGTGTGGTCTGTCCATCGTATTCTCAACATTCTTTGATATAGCCACATTTAAAACGCTTCTACCCTTTTACTGATAGTTTCTGTTAATGTCCACGTTTCAACGTCATACAGGAGGTCAGAGAACACATAGCAGCGCAGGAGTCTCATCTTCGTGGTAATTGATAAATTACGACTTTTAAAAAGGTTATTCGTTTTATTGAAAGTAACCCTGGCTTTATTTCATCAGATGGATCCCATTGGTTATTTACTGTGGTGCCAAGATACGTATACCTTCATACACATTCAATGATCTTCTGGTTAATCATAATTTGGCATTGGGAGTTGTTGTTTTTGCCAATGACCGTTACTTTTGTCTTATTTACATTAATTTCAAGTCCGTATTCGTGGCTGCATTGTGATACTCTATCTATAAGATATTGTAAGCTTTCCTGACTGCAAAAATGACTGTCATCTGCGTAGCGAATGTTGTTTATTCAGTTTCCATTCAACATTACTCCCATCTCCACATAACTCAACGCCTCCCTAAAGATATAATCAGAGTACATATTAAATAATAGGGGGGACAGGATACAATCTTGTCTTACACCACGAAGAATTTTTACTTCATCCATATTTTCTCCCTGCAGTCTCACATGAGCAGAGTGGTTCCAGTACAGGTTAACAATAATTCTGAGATCTTTATCATCCAAGCCAGTACTTTTTAAAGTTTCTGTCATTTTCTGATGCTTTACCCTGTCAAAGGCCTTCTGATAATCTATAAAACAAGTATAGACATCACAATTAATATCTCTGCAGCGTTGAAATAGTACTTGGATGCTAAACAGAGCATAAAATACTAAAAAATGAAAATATGGGAGATGTGTATACGACATATTTGTTGAGTCAAATGAAGAAGGAGAAAAAACAGTTAATAATCAAAATTACAGTGGAAATTTTTTATACCTTATACATCAAAAAGATTTGCATGAGAGTATTGAATTCAAAGTTAACTAAAACAGTGTACAAGCGGCCAAAGTTTAAATGTCTACAGCAGTGGGTTTTAAAATTATACAGTTCTTCATATCTACAGAGCACGTTTAGACGGTAACATGGATCTTGACAGGTTCATTCGTCACTCTCTTCAAGGTTCGAAAGAAAGTAATGTGGCTAACCATTCAGAAACTGCCTTGGAAAGATCGCCATTCTAGTTCCAAACACAGAAAAGGGGCCGTGGCGCCCGTAGAGAAAAATTGAAGAATGTAGAAAGTTTTGACTAAGCCTCAGAGATCACTAAAAAAAAAAAAAAAAAAAAAAAAAAAAAAAAAGCGATTATAGGGGCTAGAATGCAAGCTTCTTAGGTGGCAATCATTCGGCCTTATTACCAACTTCCGTTAGTTCTAATCTTTTTTATATTTTACTTATGGCTTTACGTCTCGTTGACGTCGTGGTCATTAGAGGCGGTATAGAATTGGGGACAAGGAACGGGAACGAATTCGGCCATGGCCTTTTGAAGGAAGCGTCCCGGCTTTCGCCTGGAGTGATTTGAGGACACCTTAGAAAACCCAAATCTGGATGTCCGGACGGGGATTCGAACCGGCGTCCTCCCGAATGGGAGGCCAGAACATTAACCGTTCACCCACCACGCTCGGTGCTGACTTACTAGCTGAAACATAGAAACGGACATCCCAGTCACCTGTCTTGTTCAGTTGCCTTTACTTCATTTCTCTTAAACACAATAGAAGATGGTACCATCAACCATACGTGCACCTAACTGAGTTTGAGCTAAGTGTTGGCGTACGTAGTGAAACCCGCCGAGTGTGGGTTTTGACATGTGCTTGAATAATTAAACAGCCTCATCGAAGAAGAAATTTTGAAATATAATAATCGTGATTTGTATTGTCTCTGATGTGACCCTGCCTAGGATCTTAAGTAACCATCTCTTGCAAAGAGATTTCCGCATCGTAATTGCACTGACACTAAAATCAGTCCCTTACAGCCTTCAACTCAATCGAATTTTCTTTATTGTTTTCCGATTAATAGTCACCCGTCCCATAAGCTTATCAATTACTGTTTTATTGGAGCGAAGACTTAAAGCATCTTCTGTTAGATTCTACAGAAAAGTCTACCGTGAATGAGATACGAGTCTTAGACACTTCTGACGAAACGTCGGAGAACCATAAAGTCAGTAAACCAACCTAATCATATGAAATGGTGTGTGAAGCAATTATCCTGCATTTTTGATTGGTACTATCTTGAAATTCAATCTGTTTTTAATTCATACTTCAGTTAAACGGGAAATTTGTTCTTCCGGCCGATGTTCAGTAAAATACTGCATGCTAACAAATTATTTTACATTTTCTCGACAAATGAAGCCCCTGGGAACATTATTCCTATTTCTAGAATTAACAGACTTCTGTTCTTCACGAACACAGTATCTACTCCACGCGTTATGTATGTCAACATCGAAAATAAAGCCCTCAGCATTGTCTAATATACGACTGAATGCATAGATTGTGTCGGTAGGTTGCATGGTGTGATATTATTCTTGTAAATGTACTGTTACATTTGGGGAAGGAAGATATGCGCATTTTTTTAGGGGAAAATATGAGAAAAAAACACTATTAAACTGTTAAAAAGTTACTTCCAGTTGTTGGAATTTGTACAACATCCGAAGAACTGCCTCAACTGCAAGTATTTTCTATATTATGATGTCGTTATTGAATATATCACAGCCTAGCTAAGTTCGTCGTGTCAAAGACGACACTGTTTTACCTAACTCTGCTTCACTGAATCATAGTAAATTCACGAAAACCTGTGGTACCCAAGTGCCTGGAGTTGCAGCAAAGAGCTGTTTGTCAGGAGGGATTTTCAGGGACAGGAGGCAGGGTTGTCGTTTGAAGGGAGCTCGCTAAGAATTTTGCCGGATACATACACTGATCAGCCAAAACTTTGTGACCACCTACTTACTAGCATATTGGTCGACCATTCGAACGCAATAACAGCAGCGACTAGACGTAGCATGGATTCTTCAAGTCCTTGGTAGGAATCCAGAGGTATCTAACACCAGATTTATACACACCAGTCAATAAATTCACTTGAATTACGGGACAGCGGTTTGTGGGCGCGGTTCCTGGGAAAGAGTATCTTAGAAACAGAGAGTCTGGTCGGCTGTTCGCGTGCTACTGTAGTGAGCATCTATGGAAAGAGTTTGAGGACAGTGAAACCATGAGTAGTCGACAATGTGGTGGAAACCCACTCCACATCGCAGAACGTGGAGGTCGGAGGCTTGCCCACTCCGTAAAGCAGAATAGGGGATGATCGGTGGCAGAATCCTGATTCTTGTGATCTGAAACACTTCTGGAAGCACCAGAAATGTACTATTCCGTCGGTTCTGCCATAGATAACCCCCAATCCTGCTTTACAGAGCGGGCAAGCATCCGGCCTACGAGTAAACGTTCTGTGTTGTGTCGCCTACTCGTGGTTTCACCGTCCTTTAAACACTTTCCAAAAATGCTCACTACAGTAGCCCGCGAACAGCTGACCGGCCTCTCCGTTTCAGAGATGCTCGTTCCCAGAGCAGCGCCCACAAAACGCTAGCCCGTATTTAAGGGAATCTCGTGGTCTATGAGTAGAAATCTGGTGTCAGATACCTCTCGAAACTTACCAAGGACTTGCAGAAACCATGCTACACCGAATTGCGTATTGCGTTCGAAAGGTGGACCAATATTCTAGTGAGTAGGTGGTAGCAATGTTTTAGCTGATCAGTGTAACTAGAGGACAGGAAAGCATTTTCCGAAAGTGAAGGTTTGTAGACGACAAATCCAGTGTTTTAATGAAAAAGGATTTTGAGAGGACAGGACAACACCGTGAGGAAATCAGAGAAACTGGTGTGAACGCATAGATAGATAGATATGTTCACTTTGATCCCGTGTGAGAATAATTTCGGGGATGTGGAACAGTACATACACTTATTAGTAATGTCAACATTACTATATAATTGATAATGTTATTATATATTGACAACAAGTTAGCTACAACCCATTAGTATAACCAATATCTCCTGTATTCTACAAATACAATCCCGAGTTAATTAATACTTATTACGTGGAACAGTGTACACACTTGTTACCAGCATCTAATAACCAGTTATTTTCTTACCAACCAGTTATCACGAAAAGTTTCACTGTAATTTGTGACTACATATTATATCATGTTAGTTGCTGTTTATGTGGAACAGTACACACACCTATTAACAATATCAATTATATTACCAACAACTCATAAGCAATCAATTACTTAAAAACCTGTTAGTATGATAATTTTTCACAGCAGTTTTTTGAGTGCATGCTATCTCATGTTAGTTACTATATATGAGTGAAATTTTGTAAACAGTGTAATTACTTCATTTGTCAAAAGTTTCAACAGAAAGAAAAACCATATATCATTTTAGTAATTGTGGACAACTTTGTCACCTTGTTAGGGTTCTTTTGGTGGTTTAAGAACTGCATTAATTAATTAAAAAATCCACCAAACAGGTTATGTTTGAAGATGTCTGTTTTATTGTGATCCAAACAACAAGTCAGCGATATTCACTAGTTTAGGTACAATACAGAGATGCACAGTCGCAAACTCAACTGAATGATTGAAACTCTCTGTAACACTGAATACTGTCAACTAAACTGACTTACTAACTGAATGCATGAATTTCTCTGTCCAGGCGATCTGTTTTATATAATCTCTATCGAAATTACGAGAATTCTTCAAAGGCATCCGCCCGATATTTCTCGATCATTAACAATCACTCAAACAATCTAACATATTAAAAACAATCGGAATTAATACAAAATTAATTAACAACATTACAAAATGATCAGAAATGGTAATTATAGATACTTAAATACAAAATTATTTAAAGAAATCCTTTCAAACGGTAGAAAATTGTCCTGTAGACATCGTAACTTACATTAATACATGGAATTACAAACATTTAAGAAATTCTCTTGCATCATTCGGTTCTTAAACATATTAAATGGCCTTTGAATAATTTTCTTACCTAACACAAAGTCTATATACACTGATTTACAAGAAATTACAAAACAAACATATCAAATCACTTTCAACCAAACATTAGCTCACTACAAATACTTCATACGGTACAATGCTATTCAAAATTCAGGTATTAGGGCTGTTACAACCTTCTCCTTCCATACACCATATATACTATTTTATCAGTCATTCTTAGTTACCAAATTCCAAGAAGAAAATTCTTTCACAGAAAAAAATGGGTTCTGAAGCAGAAACTCTTTCAGTTTGGACTTAAAGTAATTGGGTTTTTGTACATAACATTTAATTTCTGTTGGTAAGACATTGAATAAGGAAGCTCCAGTAAATGTTAACCCTTTCTGCACAATTGACAGTGATTTGTAATCCTTGTGAATATTATATTTATTCCTAGTATTATGGCTATGTATGTCAGCATTAAGACTGAAGTGTTCAGGATTTTCCACTACAAATGATAGTACGGAGTATATATACTGTGCTGGCATTGTTAGTATACCCAGGTTTTTATATTTAGCTGAAATGAAACGGTTCCTGAGTAATGGTCGTGATCGAGAAGAGTGGTGGAAATTCATCGGCGAACCGGAGAGTTATATTGATTTAATGTTAATTTTTACTCTGTGTGTTGCATGTTGGACCAATCTGGAGTAAAGTGGTGTATCTGACGACGGCTGAATGAAGCAGTGCTACCCGCGACGGCGCACCGAGGGAACGAGCCAGGGAGGAATTTTCGGTGGCACCTCGACCTGCATTTGGTACCAGCAGAAACGACACACGGTCGATGCTCTCAATTAGGGGGCAAGACAGTATCAAGATTTGTAACCCACCGGTTTACCCCAGCGCCGCAAGCCATCACTTCAGTGAAGTCGACGGCTCGACCAGGCTGGATGGTCAGCTCGACCTCTGTTGCGGCAGATGGAAAGTCAAACAAACGTCCACAGTGATGTAATAGTCCGAAAAATGTATCCAGTTAAAGATCTTATGCTCTGTGTAATCGTAAGTTTTCCCGGCGGATCTGATGTTTGAAGATCTCTCGGGCGTGCAGCCGGGTCATTTGGTCGTAAATATACGAATTTTCGATGGCGTACCGTGCCATCATCTTCAGGTAGCGTCCAGTGGTCGGCGTGAGGAATGCAGTCCAGGACGCGACTGGACTGCATTCCTGGACTGCATTCCTCACGCCGACCACTGGACGCCCATCGAAAATTCGTACATTTACGACCAAATGACCCGGCTGCTCGCCCGAGAGATCTTCAAACATCTTATGCTCTGTTTTCCACTTCATTTTGTTCGCTCCAGCTTTATTCTTGTGGAAGTAAAGATCCGTGCCCGTTGTTACACAAGAAAAAATTAGTATCTTGCAGTTGAGGATTATTTTCCTCACTTGCTAATAATATTGTTAAATAATTACTGCCAAATCAATTGAATATTTGTTCGTTTATTAACTTTCCGAACGCGTTTCACTTATTTTGTATAAGTATCTTCACCGGTTTCCCCTGTTAATTGCGTATACTAGTTACAATATGGTTATGTTGTTACATTCAGTAAATAGGATTTTTTAAATATAAATTATATTCTACTTACATTTTTCTGTCTATTGCCTTTATTTATACTCCTTTCTCAGCAGTAGTGATTTTTGCCTTCTTTTGAGTAACAATTCATTTTCAGCTTGTTATTTCACTACTAATTAGAACAACACTGCACTGTTTATTTATTACAAATGGCCGGTCAGTTTTGTTTACTTTCGACTTTATAATGCTACGTGATACTGATTTTTTCTGTCTTTTGTTTGTTTGGAGTGTGACGGGATTTTTTTTTAAAAAAAAACTTTAATTTTTGTGTTAGTTTGTTCTGATATTTGTGTCCTTGTTTAACGAGGTTTTGTCTGTATCGGTGATTTTTTTCTTTCCTTTTTTTTTCTTAAATTATTTTTACAACCCTGACACGTCTGACACTACACAGTAATGTAAATAAGATGAAGAAAAAAAAACACCCACACATGCAAAACGTCGCTAACCAAGAATACAGAAAATCATTTAAAAAACTAACACAAACTCTACATTTTGAAAAAAAAATCGCGCCACACACCAAGCAAACGGAAGACAGACAAGAAAACAAAACAGCATCATATAGCATTCAACAGTCGAAAATAAACAAAACAGATCGATCATGTGTAATAGAAATCCAGTGCAGTGCAGTGTTGTGCTAGTTACTAGTGAAATAACACGGTGAAAATTGATTGCTCCTCAAAAGAAAACAAAAATCACTTCGGCTAAGACTGGAGGCAATAGATAGAAAAATGTAAGTAGACCATTATTTATATAAAATAATTCCAATGCACAAAATGTAACAACATATCCACATTGTAAGATGTATAACCAATTAACGGGAGAAACCGCCGAAGATACTTCTGCAAAAGAAGTGAACGCGTTCAGAAAATTAATAAACGAACAAACATTCAATTGCTATGACAGTATTTATTTATTAAAAAAAAACTAGTTGTTCAATAAATCTCCCACCATCACTGACATGCTACCCAGGTGGCAGGCTCAAACATTTTTATACAATTAATACACCGGGATAACCTCCATTTATTAATATCTGTTATTTGTTTGCATCATATTTTATTGTGTTAATCTTCATTTAACACCACCAACGATTGTAAATATCCCACGGATCAAGATTTTTCAGGCTTGTCGTTTCAATATAACAGTAAACAAAAGTTTACAATCAGAGAGTAAATGGTACAAACCATAAATGTTGTGAGGATCTGTAACGGAAATGGAGGATATATAACAGTACGGTCTCTTCTTTCCAGGCATCAGACTTCGAATTTCAAAGAGAAAAAACTTATATAAATGCCTCATTCTATTAATGTTGATATGTAAAGCTGTTCGGATCTTTATGACCGAAAATAATAGAGAAATATGCATGTAAATATGACCTCAGAAACGTGTAATTATGACCTAAAAATAACAAAAGATGACCAAACATATAAATTTACAATACATCAAAACATACTCAGTTATACATCATTTATTTTGGAAGAACGAAGACTTTCCCGGCGTATGACTGCCATGTGGTCTTCACGGGTGTACCGCCGGATAGTGTTGTGGAAATACAATATTTCGACGGCTAGCTCCGCCGTCTTCTTCAGGTAGAGAGACATCTGCACTGGTCGGCTGACCCACAGATACTGAGATGGTTCGGGTACCGCTCTTCCTTATATACATGTCAGCGTCCGGCGGCTGCGTGGCCTCGGCGAAGGCTTACTACGAGCCAGGCCCGCAACCATCTGGATAATGTCTTAATTTATTCTCGTCTACAACTTGTGAATTCCCAACACTATTAAAAAATTAACATATTTTTTCCCTCAAAATATGACCATATGATCATAAAAATTGTCGTAATATGACCAAAACTAGGAAAATGCCCGAATATGCATTTATATGATACATAAAATTCATTAAATTACCATCAGAAACTTTTAATCAGTGTTTAATTCAGCATTACAGCTCAAATAGAAGGCAGCAAAAAAAAAAAAAATATGACTTGTCATAAAGATCCGAGCCCTACTGATGACTATTTAAATTAAAAATATTGCAATGTCAGCACTATAGCTTCCTTTTACTCTGCGACCTAAATAAATGTTCGGATACATCTTGCCAAACAGTAGTATGGTAATACGACGGTGGAGGCAGTCCTACTGCTCTACAGCTATAGCGTCAAGCTGCAACTGTGTGGATACAACGCCTTTTTCCTGGCGGCCCTGCGAGATTGAAGAGCTCACCTACACCAGGGAGCCATTGTTCCCGCTAGACGTGCACCAGTGCACAGTGAAAAAAAAAACTGTTTGCTCTTTCATACAACCTTCCTCTGCAGGGAGATATTAAAATAGCTGAGCCGCCGGAGGGCAATATCTGCAGCTCAAATTGACACCTTACCCCTAGCAGCCCCTGACATGCCACACATTGCAACTAGTAGAGGTAAGAAATACACAGTTTATAAAGTACCTTCATACACATACCCAGAACATGGGTCGTAACAGCATTAAATAAAGATATAGGACTCAAAGTTGTGATTTATCAATGCAGTTACCGAAACGGCTTCACAAAAATCAGTAAACATCAAAAAGTTATAATATTAAGATTCCTCTATCGAACTATCGAAATTCATCGATTTAATTTTCATTCTTGGACGTTTTAGGCCTATAGTCATGTTATAGCTTTTGCAGTTTCAAATACCTATACTAATGTTATAAATGCGAAAGTAACTCTGTTTGTTACGTTTTCACGAGAAATGACGTAGTTAACATTTTTCGAGATAAATAACATATTTTGAAAACTAACCGTTCGGGACAGACAGTCGAATAATGTTTGTCTCTGTTTGCTTCTCTCGGTAAGTGCTCTGATGGCTCGATGGTTAAGACGCTTGTTTTCAGAAGTTCGGGTTTGGTCCAGGGTTCAAATCCAAATAAAGCCTGGAATTTTTATGAGTGGTGTTTGATCATATAGATGAACCCAAATGTTCTTGTGGGCCACTTTGGAAATGCATCATAACTCCACGGGCCATATATAAAATTATATATTCGCAAGAATATTATTTTAATATCAAAGTTAATTTTTTCTCATAATTTGGGAAGTTAATTTTAGGATATATGGATGCACAAGTAATGAATTTATTTGTAAAACATCGGTATTGAGTACTTTGGTCATTACAAAATAAATATATTTTGTAAAAGTGTGATGAATCTCGCCGGCCGAAAATATGTTCTAGGCAGGCAGCATGCGGCCCGCGGGCAGCGGGTTGGCCACCGTGGTTCGGATTCCACAATCAACTGAATGACTGCCACTATAAAAGTGGAACGTGCAGGAAATCGCAGGCGGCCGAGCAATCCTTTGGGATGTCTCAGCCAATAATGCCATAGGCGTTTGCTCTTTTTACGTTATATAGTCATTCAGGCTATGTACCGAGCTAAGTTGTCGCCAAAAAGTGACATAATTGTAAACCACAAACAAAAATCTGCTGGAGGAACAGAGGTAGGTAGTCTCCCACAGTTGATCCTTCTCCCCCTCCCCAAACCGTCTTAGTTTGTTTCTATTTTTTAACATTTTGTATATTGGTTCTCTTTATGAGACAAGTACAGTGGCAGAATGGATTCCCCATCATAAGTTACAGTTTTCTATATCCAATTCTAGCAATAAAATTCCAAGTCACGCATATGAAGTCGCTGGTAACAGCTAGTTTTATTATATAAATCTTTGATTCTGTTTTTGAAACGATAATAATTTCGTGTGAATGAGATAGTTTAAGAAAAATTGTTACGCAAAATTCCTAAAAAAAATTATTAGCAAGATGTGAAAGTGTTAATAATTATATTGAGCCGTTGTTTAAATTTAATTAATATTTATCGTTTACTTTTGCAGCTTGATTTATATTGTACACTACGTCCGTTGTGTACTCTCTGAGTATCAGCAGGATGTTACACTCTCAAGATAACCACAGTCGAAACAATGGAGTAAAGTATAAATTAACATAAATATCACAGTATAATATAATGTGAAGTATTCTGAAAAGTTAACATCATGGCTGTGAAATCTACAAAATTACGTTTTGCTGTTATGATACTTGCAAGTTCAGATAATATTTTGTCCCCAACTTCATAAACGACCCAAAATGTGATAATAACGGTCGTACATGTTTTAGGGAGAGGTCACAATAATTAAGAAGTCTGATGTTTAAATCTCAGACAAACACAGTTGAAAATCAAAAACTACAGGAAATATTGAAACGTAGCGAGTACATTCATTTCAAGTTTTTATTTTTTCACTTTTACCGAAGTATATTCTCCAGTTGATATAATGTTTCTATAGAAAGAAAAGTCTCTTCTGGATCGATATGTTTCATGCAGTTCTCCTCAATCTGTGAGATCAGTAATACTAATCTACCTGTATATCTATATCATATAGTAAATTTGTAGGAAAGTTGTCTATGCACGTTAAATTATTTCAAAAAAGTAATTACCATGTTAACTAGTGATGACAGAGATGCCAAAAATGTAAAATTCGCACATCACGCAGAAATTAAAGGATGAATTTTAACAAAACTACACGCAGTGACAGCTTATGTCGTCGGTCAAAATATAAAAGAATTTTTGTCTCGGTACAAGGGACCAAAATCCAAAAATTTAGAAAAACATTTCTGACTGCCCACGTATCATACAGAAACTAATGAATGGATTCCCACGAAACTTCATATTTATTTATTTATTTGTCTTATGACTAAGCAATTTGTGTAATATAAATAAATATATATAATGACAAGAACGTTGGTAGCATTCATAAACCGATATCATGTTGTTACAGCCGTGCTATGAAGGAAGTTGTAGCCCTGAAAACTTCCTCAGAGGGCATTCCTTGCCGATGTGCTTCACACTCTGGGAAGGAGCTCCACAGCCTCAGACAGGAGAATCATGAAAACCCCTATATAGAGCATGGCGTTTCATTTGGCGTAGCCTATTCTTAGGCGATTTACTTTGACCCACTGGTCTCTCTTGTAACGTCTACCTTGGGGACGTTTATATTTGTGTCACACTGTTATATCATTAACAAAATTATCAATTTGGAATATCAAAAGTCATACTTAATCTTCAGCTTATCACATGAAATATTATTGTAATGAATAGGAAAACTGAAAATTGGGTGTACAATTTATTATTGTGAAACTAGGCAAACATGAATTTTGTTTTTATTCTGAGGTTAACAATTACATATCATTGAATATCAAACAGCTAGAGCAAAATCTCAGGGTCATTACTGGGTGGAACGATTGCATGAGTTTCCGTCCGGGTCGTAGCTTTTACCATTGTTCACAGCCCAGGTCAGCGACCAGGCAAGACCGGCGTCACATGGGGTCGTCCAGCTTTCTCGACCGCACCGCGTGATAGCAGTGTCCCCAGCTCCGGCGTCGTTGAAGGTCACTTCGGCTGTACTCGATGAAGATCTGAACCAGAGTGTCTCGTCGTCCGTTCTTCTCCTCCGAGCAAGACTCTGTACTTCTCGTAATGCGATGTCGCGTCCGGCTCTTGGCGAATCACCGCAATCCGCGCCAAAGGACCAGCGCCACATTGGCCCCAGAACAGACAAGAAAAAACACCAACACGGCAATAAATTGAGGCGGCTTCTCTATTGGCTGGATTGTCTTCCCCTACTCTCATAAAGCACTCATTTACTAGGAAACGTCACTAAGGTTTATTTTTGCTAGTCTGCGCCAGTTTTCGGCGGGAACTTTCCGAAACGTGCGAAAATAGAAAGCGGGTCTAAGTTATTTATGGGGGTTTGTAAATCCGCTTAATGTCCAAGTTGAGTAGGACGTTGTCAGCACCCCCCAAGGTGCGTGTAAATCTGGACGCTTTAGTTCCGACACGTTTCTGTTCGTTGACACGACGCATCGGCAATATTCACACATACCGTGGGATCACTTAGTGCCTAATGGCACTGTACTTTTTTATTCATTACACTCTTCATATTAACAGCTTATGTCATTGTTTACGATACAGAATACTTGTGGTCCTGAATAGATTTTTAGAACATTCTTCCCAAAGACATGATTTTTTTTCCATTTTTGTCTACCTGCCCGCTTCTCGCATAAATTATTGAACGAATTTAAACGAAATTTAGCATAGCGATACCTTAATCAGTTACAATAAAGGAATATATGATTTTTCAGACTTCCGTAGCCGTCTTTGTTAATAAATCCTTATTTGCTTATGTCAGCTTTCGGATGATCAAGAAAAAAAGAGCATTATCAGAAAAGAAAGATTTTTATAATATAGGAATCAGCTGACAATCAGCCATAAAATTGTCGTTGTAGTTTTTCAACACTCTAATTCGTTTTCTGGTATTATTGTTTTACTGCATCGTTTTATCTCCGCTAATTCGCACATACAATTTCTCATTGTGTAATAATTGTAAACGCCACTTAGATTAGATTTGTTGAGAGTTCCTAGTCAGTCAACCTGGAAAAGAAACGAAAATGTAAATGAAAACTATTTAAAAGCGGTGGGAGGCCAAAAATAATAAATACAGGTATTTGACATGTTTATTCTAAAGAAATACGTCGATAACTATGACCACAATGATGTAAACGGGTTACATTTTAGGATATTTTAAGTTCTTTAACATATTAATGCGCCTTACATCTAGGGTGGCGAGATACAGAATTATAATTCCCGGGACATTTCTGGGGTTAAAAAGTTATTTTAGTGGTATGTTTAAGGAGTTAGCAAATATTCAAATTAATTGTAAAAGTTGTATTTTAGGTAAAAACTATGCTGCATAACTTATATATACGTCACAGTTGAACAATCTATATGTAGAGCGTTCCTCTAAATTCCTGCTGCGAGCGCGGCATGGCCACCGTAGTGTCTTAAATTTGAGAAAAAAACTAGTATACTGGAATTCCGGGACAGTAACACTTAATTCCTGGACACGGGACAGACACAAAATTCCGGGACATTCCCGGATTTCCCGACCATCTGGCAACCATACTTACAGCCCAAGTGAAGAACTGTGGAAGAAAACAAATATTAAAGCATGTGAAGCAGATAACCGAGAGACTCTATATTACAACGGCTATTTTCCTATGGAGGAATTATCACAGAGTAATAGGAGGACCAGTGTATCAAATCAGTACACAGACTATTTTTTTTTTTTTTTTTGTTTGTTTTTTTTTTGAAATTAATGACATGAAAATTCTTGATACCCCTTCTGGCTGGTTGTAACAATGTCACCATTTTTGAAAAATATACTCACGTAGTAGTTTTTCTCCTTTAAGGAGCCAGCCTTCACCTCCGACCTTATTAACTGCTTTAGACGGTAAGTCCATTGTCAGAGCGACAGCATTGAGCGGCCCCTAATGCAAAATTCGGTCCTCACAACCACAACGTGTGGGACGACGCCCAAATAGCTCCGCGTGTGGGGAGAGATCTATTGTGCTGGCTGCAATGTCTGCAGCTCCAAGTGGCACCCACATCGTCGTTGATCCGTGATCTTCATTTAAATTCGGACGTGCTGCCGAATAAAGGGACCAGCGGGAGCAAATAAAACTGCGCAATGCGGCGTCCGCGAGCGGCTTGTTTAATTCGAAATTCGTTGCTCCTGCAGTGAATACGAATTATATTTGGGTCACAGACATTCATCTAAAACCCTCAATACAATAAAGAAAATACAATTATCACAATTTTTCGATAGGATTTGATTATTTATGCAAGCCTCATTAGTTCTCGTTGTGTGGACGGTTTTGACGAGCTTAAAAAAATTTATTCGCTTATTTAATTCGCTTCATCTGCATTATATTTCCACACGAGATGCCGATCTACGGTTGACAGACATTTTATACAAGCAGGCTACATCCAACCTAAACTAAGCGCGTTGCGCCTGGCTGTAGAATTTATAACATGATGAAATAGAAAGAGTAATGTTGCGATCTGCACGCTCGGACAAAGCAGAGGTAGAGCTCCGTATTACTATCCATGACCTGCGCACTAAGGATACGCAATCCGGCATACATTTAATACTCAAGGTGCTTCCTCTTCGATAAACATTGGAAGACAGTCTGGGTGGTAATAGAGAGCTGTTATAGATTTTCATCTTAAGAGAACATTCTTGGCTTCATCAGGTATCAAACCTGGGGTGTGGTGGGAGAGTGGTAACGCATTCGTCCAGCCATCAGGATTTCGTATTTCCATGATTTTGCCCCCAATGCTTCCAGACATTTCCCTTCACTAATGACATCGATTTCGACGAGGCGTAAAGCCATAGGCAAAATAAATAAATATATGAATTGGAGATATACCTTGTAGCATAAACAGATAACTGCAGATTGGCTTACTCCGTAAATATATATATATATTTTTTTTTTATTTTTATTTTTTTTTTTTTTTGACAAAATACTTTCTGCGCTCTTGAACAATTTTGCCAAAAAGAGATCATGCAGTAAGAACAAAGTTAAGATATGAAAAATGTAGTCATTTCCTTGTCTCCATATCTACTTTTTTTTACATATATGAAAGTGTTTTCTTCGTTTTAAATTATTTTCAGCTCAAAATTTCAATTTTGTCCAAATCCTGTAATCGATTTCTCCTCAGAATAACAAAATAGCTATCCTTTATTCTATTTCTCGTTATGAATTTAAGAAATTGTGTCTTTTGTATACTAAGGATTAATTTATTTACTTCAAACCAGCTATTTATTTTCCTTAGAATACCTCCTACAATATTTCTAAAACGTTGATTTTAAGGTTTTTTTATAAGTATATATATATATATATATATATATATTGCTAGTTTAATCTCTAAAGAATGACATATCTTCATTGCTATTTAATACGAATGGGAGATCATGTACAGGTATTAGGAACGTCAGACAACGATTAATAGACCCCTGTGGGAACTCCAAAATTATAACCTCACTTCTATTCACAGCCTTGATGTTTCTACTTTGTAGATAAAATTTGAACTAAAGCCCCCCCCCCCCGGCTCCGAGAGTACGGCTTTCCATTTTATCTAGGAGAATCTTATGGTCGACGCAGAGGGTTTACTCATTCACAAAAAATTCTCGGGGAATTAGCTTTATTATCCATTGCTTCCAAAATATTGTATACATGAACAATAATCACTGGCTCTGTCAAAACACCTTGTCAGCACCAAGCTTATTATTACTGAGTCGTAGGTACACAATGCACATACACTCGTTTCCACGCTGGTTTTCGAATATACGCTGCTAGAATTGATATAGGTTTCCGGTTCTCCATCTGTAACGTATCCCCCTACTTATAAAATCGTCTGGTTATTGAAAGAATACATCTAATGCTGATACTATAGAATTTCAATAAACGTTATTCGAAGTCTAGTTTTATTATGTATGTAATGAAATCAGTGTACTTCATCATATTTTCTCGCATTCCTGATCTTTAAAATATGATGCTATCTCATATCAATTAAGGTAGATGTAAGATATTTGTAAATTGTTGAGATGGTAGTCTGTGAGATATAGTATATCTAAATTCAGGTTAATCTATAATTGCGCTTCTCACATAAATATTATTAACTAATAAATTTTATTGGAAATAACTCTGCTATTATGATGAAGCAGAACTATTTGGAAAACCATTGTTTATTTCTTACAATACTATGGTTACACACATTTTTTAGATAATCCTTTCTACTCTTCGCGTCTTATATTGAAAAGACTGAATTGTGTTACCTAACTCTGTCATGTTGCGCACAAAAACCTGTTCTCCCGAATGCTAGTGGCCATCAGTCATGTTAGTTTTGCTTACCTATTTTTGTGAAGTAATAGCGCATCTTAAATAGACCTAGAATTATATTTTTTTTCTTGACTCCTCAACTAGTATTTTATTAAAGAAGATACGATGATGAACCATGATACTAGTATTTTATCTCTAATCATCATAAAGAAACGGTTACCAACTGTAGTTTCGCGTGGATGATTACCATGAATCGCCTAAAAAACGAATCATGATGGCTGGAAGGCTTCTGGCAGGAGGTTCCGTGAATCACAGTGGGACAAAATTTTTAATTTTTATACGTTACGTTGGTTGGTACCTCTCTGCGAGTACTGGAAATATAATAGTTCTCATGTATATGTAAAATTACAGATTTATTAATCCAGTACCAAACCGTACCGCCAACACTAATATTCATATCAATGGGTTACTTTATTTGTCATTACGTTTTATATTGTTTTTATTTTTATACGTATCTTAGTTATGCCAATTTTTTTTCCAGGTATATGTGTTGGTAATCGGAAAAAAAATAATTGTAAATATACCCAGAAATTTTCTAAAGTAATAGGTCGCAATCTGTGTTTTGACTCCAGAATATATATTTTTGGGGTACAATGAAATGTTTCTTCGAATTCCTTGGCAAACTCGTGCTAACGGTGTATTTCGATTTGTAAATTGCGTTAGTACTTCGGTCACAGAATGGATTTTGTTAGCAATTACGGTTCACTGTCAGTTTAGGTATTCATAATTAATAACGTTTTTTCCCCACTTAATCTGGTTATAACCACGCAAGTTGTACCAGATGCAGGAACACGAATCAATTAGTGTTGTTTTTCAGTTTTAGCTGATGTTTTCACTGTAGGTCTAAAAATTTTAAATTTTAGAATGCGAACTGTATTTCGAGGCATATTCTACATATTTCTAAACAAATTTCAAACATATCCCCAAGTAGCCTAAAATTACTTAAGGAACAGAAAACAAAAGACAACGAGACTGGTATTTTGAAGTGTAATAATTCGTTTGACCAAACTTGTAGCGTCTTCGTCCGATGAATAAAAAGTCTCCAGCCATTTATGAATTTGTTACTGGAGAACGCCTCATCCCCGGACATTACACTCCCCGGAGATTAATCTCCTACCAAGTGACTCATTAATTATGATATCTCTAATTACAGCTTCCGACTTCTTTAATTTTGCGAGGAGGAAAAAAAGTTAGAATTATGAACTGGAGTTTTATGAAAGCCAGCTGGGTAAGAGATCACACAGCGTAATTAATGGTTGGCTTTAATCCACTAAGAACACATTCTTTTGTACTCTTAAGCGAGTACCATCGTAAATATAAATAGTCTGTACAACACTGAGGGAAAACTAAAACTGGAAACGCGTAGCGCAATGTATAATTACACTCTTCCTAAATAAAAATTCATTGGTAACTGGAATATCTTTTTACAAGATACATACGAAAAACATTATGCTGAAAAATCGATTTAACATTATTAACTAAAATGATAATATTAAATTTGTCAAATAAGAGAAATATTCTTTGTTAAATCGAAGGTGTTTTATTAAAATCGTTATTTTTCATTCGTTGAAAGTGATTCCATGCCTTTACAAATTTTTTAAATACAACGTGTTAGTAAATCGAAAACTTTGCGTTTAAAAATCTTGCTTGTTATTTAACTGCCTAGATGTTCAGTAAATATCAGTTAAATAAGAGAATATCAACCTAAAACCCTGAAATATGATGTATGTCGGTTTCTTATAGCAACAATATCTCAGGATCATTAAAATATCAGAAGCCAAAGCAATTTTTACAAACGAACTTATAAAGTTTGACTGTGGGGCTATGGAAATATAAG
>JARYHS010012519.1:120711639-120790642 GCA_031002005.1 Vandiemenella viatica | reverse complement strand
AGTGCACTCATTTTTTGAGTTGCTTTAAAGGATAGGGGATTTTTTTTTTTAATATTGAACTTTGAAATCAGGGAGGTTTCACATGAACACTGTATTTTACCTTTACAATAAAATACGATCACTGAAGACAAACGAGCAATGAAGAAGGTATATACTTCCTTTAAATCTTCATGTTAATAAATTATGAAGGGAAATGTGCAATAGAACATTTTTATGGAGGTTAGTGATGCCGTAGTCTTGCCCTGGTGTTATATGCATCAGAGTCTCTCCACCCGAAATAAAGTGGATTGGGATAAGGAATGGGGAGGAATTCGGCTCTGGCCTTTTAGAGGAACCATTCCTACTTTCGTTTGGAATGTTTGTAACAATGGAAAACCGAAATCAGGATGGCTTACCTATGCGGCTCAAGTGCATTACCACCACAAAGGCGGTTCAAAGCGCAGATGCCAGACCTACCAAAATGGAAGAACCTTTTTCCCAAAATGAGTAGGGGTTAGCTTATCCGCAAGTCAAAGTTATGAACGATATTGATTTTAAAAAATCAATAATAAGTAATTGCGAAAAAATGACTTGCGAGAACACCGCATTGAAACCGTCATTTTTGATGTTCTTAGAAGCTAGTATATATATAATGTACATTAAATCGCTCGCCAGAAATCCTCAAATGGTTATTCGAAATCAGATGACAAAATTTTGATTTACAGGCCCATTGCACCTTTGTCATGGCTGAGCCTACAGCTTAACTTCATATCTGAACCGCTGTTTGTCCTACACTATCTCGAAGCAAAGACCGTGAAAATTCCTGCCCCCACGGGAATCACTTACATGATATAATTCCATGATCAGTCATTCTTAGCTTTTTGCCTCACGGATGGCATGAATTGCTTCACAAATTACGTTTATATCTAACCTAAAATAAAGTTAAATTCATTGCAAGGTATGCTCCGTGTAGCTTCTATGGTGACAGTAAAAAAAAGTTTGTCCGAGTCTAGTTGTTAGATGGTTAACGGTCAGGTCAGGTACTCGAGAGGACGTGGCTTCGATCACCACTCCGTCCACGCTCCGTCCATCGAAATTTGTGTTTTAATAATTTCTCGAAATAATTTAAGGCGATGCCAGGTTGTTTCCTTCAAAAAGCCATCGTGGCATTTCTTACTGTCCCGGTTCTAGTGATCTCGTGGTCACCGATGTGTTAACTTGGAACTTGACTGCTGCATAGTTTGTTAGTTCACCGACCGCGGCAGCTACAAGTGGTGAAACATTTGCCGTCTAGCTGAGCACCTTGAGGAGCCACTCGGGCACTAATGCGCGCTGCCCACTAGACAATAGTCTATTGTGATAGGGCACTCACCAGCAGCAGGGTCGATACTGTGCTAGGTGCTCCGTGGTAGTTGGAATGAGGTCCTGTTCCTCCTCGTTGTAGGGGAGAACTATGTATTCTCTGAGCTTATAACCTATGCTTCCAAACAATAAATAAAAAAAACTCGGGTATTAATATACTTTTCTGATACGTAATAATAATAATAATAATAATGGCATCAATCTGTAGCGTTTCATGTATAAAAGTAGACATCA
This sequence comes from Vandiemenella viatica, assembly GCA_031002005.1. NCBI lineage: Eukaryota > Metazoa > Arthropoda > Insecta > Orthoptera > Morabidae > Vandiemenella > Vandiemenella viatica. The sequence continues at coordinate 120,789,067 of JARYHS010012519.1, read as the reverse complement.
TTCGACGATACAAACTAGACAGTGTATACAATGCAGTTTTTGTTTTAGCAACAACTGTGCAATAAAAATCATAAACTTAAACCGTAGAACACAGCCTCCACCGTTATCTACTATAACCGAGATTTTTACGGCAGACGTAGAAACAGTGCTTGACAAACAGTGACAGTTGACAAGTGTACCAACAAAATAATCGCAGAACCGACTCTTATTAAAGTTTGAATCTTGTAATTAGAACTGTTGCTTCATTAGATAGCAGGAGCCGTTTATTGAAGTTTGAGAGCTGTGTCTGAGTAAAGGTGATTTTCTTATTCTATAATATTAAAAAATGCTTTTCTTGAAAAAACGAATCCTGTTTACCAGAGTTAAAAATCTCACAAGACGAGTAAACATTGCCTTACGGTTCCCGTTCAGCATCTGTGTAGATTCTTCAAGCAAGGTCATACGCATACGATTTTGTTTGTTGTCCATATGATGTAGAAACTGAAATGTTTAATTTGCACAGGAATCTAAGAAATTTCGACGAGGCTCTACGTTTTCATGTTCCAATGCTCCACTACTCCATTTTTCTCCGAAGGCACTTTCCGCACTAAGAACAATGATTTTGTGACAAGAAAATTCCACGCAAACATATGAAAACTTGATAAGTTTAGATTTCGATGTTCCATTTTATTTGTAAAATAGTTAGGTTTGTCTCATTTCTCCGGACCTTACCTTTAATAGCAGAGCAAAAATCTGAGAATTTAGGCAAAAATCTATATTAATACATTCCTAAACAATAATGATGATAATTTCATCACACTTGGATAAAAATTACTTACCAATTCTCACAACGCTATATATCAGATAATCGCAAACAAATTGTGAATTGATATGTTTATGATTAAGTTCCATTTTTATCAAATATTTTCTACATGAACTCTATATGGCAGATTAAAAATAATAAATAGTTTTTTAATTCACGTGTATGGCTGCGTGAATGAAATGGTGAGGTACAAATGACCCAGGTTCAAATCCTGGTCTCCACGTACCGCTTGTCCTAATTGCGGTTTTTAGGCAGTTCCTCGTAAACACCCAGACGAATGCACAAACGCTCCCCGACTTTGGCCTAATAAACTACACATTTCACAAACATAAAATTCACTTATCAATCAGAACATAAGTTACACATTTCACAAACAGATGGTAGCACTTAGCTCCCACTATTAGAATAGGATCACAAATCCATCATTACAGCACATGTGGTGATTTCACATCCGTATCAGTTCATTCGGTTTACACGACTCTAAAAAAACCTAATCATTGATTAATGAAATTGGATGAAAATATGTTTTATAGTTCTAGTAGTATATCAACAGCTTGGGCTGAGTTTCATATTGATATTCACTTTAGTAAAATGCGTTGTGTCTGAGACTGCACTCGCCTCAATAGATCGGCAACCTTCGGTGAGTCTCGGTAATGCCCGAGGTGTTAATTACAACCACTGCCACTCGGCGCAATTTGGATAGTCATAAAATTTCAAATAAATAACTGCATTGACTTTATTTGCGTTTATGTTGTTAAAAAAAAGTGTAAATTTCAAATAAATAATCGCATTTGATTTTATTTGCACTTACATTTTTAAGATATAACTACGATGCCAGCTAAATTGGAACTGTCTGTTGTGTAGCAGAGATAAAATTTATAAAGTGAGGCAGAGATGTAAAAAGTTATAAGGTGATGTTCGTTTGAATTTATACGTTGCTTTTTGTTTTTTTACCATAACCTAACAATTTATTGATTGAAGGTAAGAAAGAGGGAAGTTTATTAAAGAGTCAAAGAAAGTATGCAATAAACGTATTTAATCGAGAAATATGTCATTAAAATAAATCATTGTTATTTATTAATCATCATTAACTGATAAATTGGTTGCCAAATATTTGATGTTATAACTATTCTTTTTATATTATGTCTCAAATCAAAGGCATAAGTTCACATTATTTCCTTAGCAGTGTTAAAGAAATTTTTCCACGAATTCTTTTACATTAACTCAATCAACCTTAACAGAAATTGACTACTGACAAGAATAATGCCGGGTAAAATAACAAAAAATAATGTTATTAAACGGCTGAAACGTTTGCATACATTACATATTACTTTAGGTGTTAAAATAATAATATTTAATTCATTTATAGCATTAGATTAATTATTTTCATTCATTTTAAAGCATCCAATTGTGTACACAAGCCATTAACGCGGACCATAAGTTGGTGGCGTTCACTTTACGTATTTCAGCTCTCGTATCCGGCTGGTCGGACAGCCATTAAGCGCCGCTAACAACTCGTGGTGGGACCCTAAATTGCAGTCTGCGCTGAGCCCATAACGGCCCGGGGCAGTTTGTCACGGTGAGTGCGGCTCCCACAGGGTTACCGCTGCCGGATAACGTGAAATACACAACGCCAACTACCTGCGCCAGACACGCCGTGCCGGGCTCTACTCCAAGGACAATATATGATAGAGGAACACGGCAATAGAACTCTTTAAAACACTCCAATCTGAAACACAGCTTAGCAGGTTAATACTTGCCATTATGTCACATCGTGATCCACGGACGATTCAGTAAGAGCCTAAACATTTCTTTCACCTCGTAATATTTAAATTGGAAATGTTAAATGCAGCTACCACGTTGGGCGCCAAAACCGTGTATAGTTTGAATCGTGGTTCAAACAAGAAAATAGTAATTAAAAAAGATAAAACATCTATTTCATGTAAGATTCTTCTTCTTCTTCTGTTCCCTATCCGTTCCGGATGTCGGAAACCATCTTGGCTGTCTCGTCTCTGCTGGTTGATGCTCGGATTAACTCCGTAGTTGTCTTGGAGGTAAATATTCTTAGATTTTTAACCAAGAAGTTCTTCTTCTACCAGCACTTCACTTTCCTGGTATTTCCCCCTGGAGAACAGATTGCAGGAGTTCATAACGGCTATTGTTTCTCATGATGTGGCCAAGGTTCTGAAGCTTTCGTGTTTTTATGGTGGTCAGTATTTCCATGTCTTTTTTCATTTTGCGGAGCACTTCAGAATTTGTGGTGTGGTCTGTCCATGGTATTCTCAACATTCTTCGATATAGCCACATTTCAAAAGCTTCTAACCTTTTACTGATAGTTTCTGTTAATGTCCACGTTTCAACGCCATACAGGGGGACAGAGAACACAGAGCAGCGCAGGAGTCTCATCTTCGTGGTAATTGATAAATTACGACTTTTAAAATGGTTATTTTATTGAAAGTAGCCCTGGCTTTATCAATACGTGACTTTATTTCATCAGCTGGATCCCATTGGTTATTTACTGTGGTGCCAAGATACGTATACCTTGATACACATTCAATGATCTGGTTAATCATAATATGGCATTGGGAGTTGTTGTTTTTGTCAATGACCATTACTTTTGTCTTATTTACATTAATTTCAGTCCGTATTCGTGGCTGTTGTGATACTCTATCTATAAGATATTGTAAGCTTTCCTGACTGTCTGCAAAAATGACTGTGCCATCTGCGTAGCGAAAGTTGTTTATTCAGTTTCCATTCAACATTACTCCCATCTCCACATAACTCAACGCCTCCCTAAAGATATAATCAGAGTAGATATTAAATAATAGGGGGGACAGGATACAATCTTGTCTTACACCACGAAGAATTTTTACTTCATCCATATTTTCTCCCTGCAGTCTCACATGAGGAGACTGGTTCCAGTACAGGTTAACAATAATTCTGAGATATTTATCATCCAAGCCAGTACTTTTTAAAATTTCTGTCATTTTCTGATGCTTTACCCTGTCAAAAGCCTTCTGATAATCTATAAAACAAGCATAGACATCACAATTAATATCTCTGCAGCGTTGAAATAGTACTTGGATGCTAAACAGAGCATAAGATACCAAAACATGAAAATATGGGAGATATGTATACGACATATTTGTTGAGTCAAATGAAGAAGGAGAAAAAACAGTTAATAATCAAAATTACAGTGAAAATTTTTTATACCTTATACATCAAAAAGATTTGCATGAGAGTATTGAATTCAAAGTTAACTAAAACAGTGTACAAGCGGCCAAAGTTTAAATGTCTACAGCAGTGGGTTTTAAAATTATATAGTTCTTCATATCTACAGAGCACGTTTAGTCGGTAACATGGATCTTGACAGGTTCATTCGTCACTCTCTTCAAGGTTCGAAAGAAACTAATGTGGCTAACCATTCAGAAACTGCCTTGGAAAGATCGCCATTCTAGTTCCAAACACAGAAAAGGGGCCGTGGCGCCCGTAGAGAAAAATTGAAAAAAGTGGAAAGTTTTGACTAAGCCTCAGAGATCACTATTTAAAAAAGCGATTATAGGGGCTAGAACACAAGCTTCTTACGTGGCAATCATTCGGCCTTATAACCAACTTCCGTTAGTTCTAATCTGACTTACTTTTTTATATTTTATTTATGGCTTTACGTCTCGTCGACGTCGTGGTCATTAGAGGCGGGATAGAATTGGGGACAAGGAACGGAAACGAATTCGGCCATGGCCTTTTGAAGGAAGCGTCCCGGCTTTCGCCTGGAGTGATTTGAGGAAACCTTGGAAAACCCAAATCTGGATGTCCGGACGGGGATTCGAACCGGCGTCCTCCCGAATGCGAGGCCAGAACATTAACCGTTCACCCACCACGCTCGGTGCTGACTTACTAGCTGAAACATAGGAACGGACATCCCAGTCACCTGTCTTGTTCAGTTGCCTTTACTTCATTTCTCTTAAACACAATAGAAGATGGTACCATCAACCATACGTGCACCTAACTGAGTTTGAGCTAAGTGTTCGCGTATGTAGTGTGGGTTTTGACATGCGGTTGAATAATTAAAGAGCCTCATCGAAGAAGAAATTTTGAAATATAATAATCGTGATTTGTATTGTCTCTGATGTCACCCTGCCTAGGATCATAAGTAACCATCTCTTGCAAAGAGATTTCCGCATCGTAATTACACTGACACTAAAATCAGTCCCTTACAGCCTTCAACTCAATCGAATTTTCTTTATTGTTTTCCGATTAATAGTCACCCGTCCCATAAGCTTATCAATTACTGTTTTATTGGAGCGAAGACTTAAAGCATCTTCTGTCAGATTCTACAGAAAAGTCTACCGTGAATGAGATACGAGTCTTAGACACATCTGACGAAACGTCGGAGAACCATAAAGTCAGTAAACCAACCTAATCATATGAAATGGTGTGTGAAGCAATTATCCTGCATTTTTTGATTGGTACTATCTTGAAATTCAATCTGTTTTTAATTCATACTTCAGTTAAACGGGAAATTAGTTCTTCTGGCCGATGTTCAGTAAAATACTGCATGCTAACAAATTATTTTACATTTTCTCGACAAATGAAGCCCCTGGGAACATTATTCCTATTTCTAGAATTAACAGACTTCTGTTCTTCACGAACACAGTATCTACTCCACGCATTATGTATGTCAACATCGAAAATAAAGCCCTCAGCATTGTCTGATATACGACTGAATGCGTAGATTGTGTCGGTAGGTTGCATGGTGTGATATTATTCTTGTAAATGTACTGTTACATTTGGGGAAGGAAGATATGCGCATTTTTTTAGGGGAAAATATGAGAAAAAAACACCATTAAACTGTTAAAAAGTTACTTCCAGTTGTTGGAATTTGTACAACATCCGAAGAACTGCCTCAACTGCAAGTATTTTCTATATTATGATGTCGTTATTGAATATATCACAGCCTAGTTATTATCTTTAAAGTACGAAGCTAAGTTCGTCGTGTCAAAGACGACACTGCTTTACCTAACTCTGCTTCACTGAATCATCGTGTTAGAACCAGTAAATTCACGAAAACCTGTGGTACCCAAGTGCCTGGAGTTGCAGCAAAGAGCTGTTTGTCAGGAGGGATTTTCAGGGACAGGAGGCAGGGTTGTCGCTTGATGGGAGCTCGCTAAGAATTTTGCCTGATACATACACTGATCAGCCAAAACATTGTGACCACCTACTTACTAGCATATTGGTCGACCATTCGAACGCAATAACAGCAGCGACTAGACGTAGCATGGATTCTTCAAGTCCTTGGTAGGAATCCAGAGGTATCTAACACCAGATTTATACACACCAGTCAATAAATTCACTTGAATTACGGGACAGCGGTTTGTGGGCGCGGTTCCTGGGAAAGAGTATCTTAGAAACAGAGAGTCTGGTCGGCTGTTAGCGTGCTACTGTAGTGAGCATCTATGGAAAGAGTTTGAGGACAGTGAAACCATGAGTAGTCGACAATGTGGTGGAAACCCACTCCACATCGCAGAACGTGGAGGTCGGAGGCTTGCCCACTCCGTAAAGCAGAATAGGGGATGATCGGTGGCAGAATCCTGATTCTTGTGATCTGAAACACTTCTGGAAGCACCAGAAATGTACTATTCCGTCGGTTCTGCCATAGATAACCCCCAATCCTGCTTTACAGAGCGGGCTAGCCTCCGGCCTACGAGTAAACGTTCTGTGTTGTGTCGCCTACTCGTGGTTTCACCGTCCTTTAAACACTTTCCATAGATGCTCACTACAGTAGCCCGCGAACAGCTGACCGGCCTCTCCGTTTCAGAGATGCTCGTTCCCAGAGCAGCTCCCACAAAACGCTAGCCCGTAATTAAGGGAATCTCGTGATCTGTGAGTAGAAATCTGGTGTCAGATACCTCTCGAAACTTACCAAGGACTTGCAGAAACCATGCTACACCGAATCGCTCCTGTATTGCGTTCGAAAGGTTGACCAATATACTAGTGAGTAGGTGGTCATAATTTTTTGACTGATCAGTGTACCTAGAGGACAGGAAAGCATTATCCGAGAGTGAAGGTTTGTAGACGACAAATCCAGTGTTTTTGTGAATAAGGATTTTGGGAGGACACGAAAACACCGTGATGAAATCAGAGCAACTGGTATAAACGCATCATTAGTTGAAATGAAACGGTTCCTAAGTACTAGTCATGATCAAGGAGAATGGTGGAATTTCATCTGCGAACCAGAGATTTATATTGATTTAGTGTTAATTTTTACGCCATGTGTTGCATGTTGGACCAATCTGGACTAAAGTGGTGTATCTGACGACTGCTGAAAGATGATGTGGTACCAGCGACGCTGCACCGAGGGAACGAGCCAGGGAGGATTTTTCGGTGGCACCTCGACCTGCATTTGGTACCAGCAGAAACGACACACGGTCGATGATCTCAATTAGAGGGCAAGACAGCAACAAGATTTGTAGCCCACCGGTTATCCCCAGTGCCGCAAGCCACCATTTCAGTGAAGTGGACGGCTCGACCAGGCTGGGTGGTCAGCTCGACCTCTGTTGCGGCAGATGGAAAGTCAAACAAACGTCCACAGTGACGTAATAGTCCGAAAAATGTATCCAGTTAAAGATCTTATGCTGTGTTATCCACTTCATTTCGTTCGCTCCAGCGTTATTCTTGTGGAAGTAAAGATCCGTGCCCGTTGTTACACAAGAAAAATTTAATTTCTGGAAGTTGAGGATTATTTTCCCCACTTGCTGATAATATTGTTAAATAAATACTGCCAAATCAATTGAATATTTGTTCGTTTATTAACTTTCCGAACGCGTTTCACTTATTTTGTATAAGTATCTTCACCGGTTTCCCCTGTTAATTGCGTATACTAGTTACAATATGGTTATGTTGTTACATTCAGTAAATAGAATTTTTTAATTATAAATTATATTCTACTTACATTTTTCTGTCTATTGCCTCCATTCTCAGCAGTAGTGAATTTTTGCCTTCTTTTTGAGTAACAATTCATTTTCAGCTTGTTATTTCACTACTAATTAGCACAACACTGCACTGTTTATTTATTACAAATGGCCGGTCAGTTTTGTTTACTTTCGACTTTATAATGCTACGTGATACTGATTTTTTCTGTCTTTTGTTTGTTTGGAGTGTGACGGGATTTTTTTTTTAAAAAAAACTTTAATTTTTGTGTTAGTTTGTTCTGATATTTGTGTCCTTGTTTAACGAGGTTTTGTCTGTATCGGTGATTTTTTTCTTTCCTTTTTTTTTTCTTAAATTATTTTTACAACCCTGACACGTCTGACACTACACAGTAATGTAAATAAGATGAAGAAAAAAAAACACCCACACATGCAAAACGTCGCTAACCAAGAATACAGAAAATCATTTAAAAAACTAACACAAACTCTACATTTTGAAAAAAAAATCGCGCCACACACCAAGCAAACGGAAGACAGACAAGAAAACAAAACAGCATCATATAGCATTCAACAGTCGAAAATAAACAAAACAGATCGATCATGTGTAATAGAAATCCAGTGCAGTGCAGTGTTGTGCTAGTTACTAGTGAAATAACACGGTGAAAATTGATTGCTCCTCAAAAAGAAAACAAAAATTCACTTCGGCTAAGACTGGAGGCAATAGACAGAAAAATGTAAGTAGACCATTATTTATATAAAATAATTCCAATTCACAAAATATAACAACATATCCACATTGTAAGATGTATAACCAATTAACGGGAGAAACCGCCGAAGATACTTCTACAAAAGAAATGAACGCGTTCAGAAAATTAATAAACGAACAAACATTCAATTGCTATGACAGTATTTATTTATTAAAAAAAAACTAGTTGTTCAATAAATCTCCCACCATCACTGACATGCTACCCAGGTGGCAGGCTCAAACATTTTTATACAATTAATACACCGGGATAACCTCCATTTATTAATATCTGTTATTTGTTTGCATCATATTTTATTGTGTTAATCTTCATTTAACACCACCAACGATTCTAAATATCCCACGGATCAAGATTTTTCAGGCTTGTCGTTTCAATATAACAGTAAACAAAAGTTTACAATCAGAGAGTAAATGGTACAAACCATAAATGTTGTGAGGATCTGTAACGGAAATGGAGGATACATAACAGTACGGTCTCTTCTTTCCAGGCATCAGACTTCGAATTTCAAAGAGAAAAAACTTATATAAATGCCTCATTCTATTAATGTTGATATGTAAAGCTGTTCGGATCTTTATGACCGAAAATAATAGAGAAATATGCATGTAAATATGACCTCAGAAACGTGTAATTATGACCTAAAAATAACAAAAGATGACCAAACATATAAATTTACAATACATCAAAACATACTCAGTTATACATCATTTATTTTGGAAGAACGAAGACTTTCCCGGCGTATGACTGCCATGTAGTCTTCACGGGTGTACCGCCGGATAGTGTTGTGGAAATACAATATTTCGACGGCTAGCTCCGCCGTCTTCTTCAGGTATAGAGACATCTGCACTGGTCGGCTGACCCACAGATACTGAGATGGTTCGGGTACCGCTCTTCCTTATATACATGTCAGCGTCCGGCGGCTGCGTGGCCTCGGCGAAGGCTTACTACGAGCCAGGCCCGCAACCATCTGGATAATGTCTTAATTTATTCTCGTCTACAACTTGTAGTGAATTCCCAACACTATTAAAAAAATTAACATATTTTTCCCTCAAAATTTGACCATATGATCATAAAAATTGTCGTAATATGACCAAAACTAGGAAAATGCCCGAATATGCATTTATATGATACATAAAATTCATTAAATTACCATCAGAAACTTTTAATCAGTGTTTAATTCAGCATTACAGCTCAAATAGAAGGCAGCAAAAAAAAAATATATGACTTGTCATAAAGATCCGAGCCCTACTGATGACTATTTAAATTAAAAATATTGCAATGTCAGCACTATAGCTTCCTTTTACTCTGCGACCTAAATAAATGTTCGGATACATCTTGCCAAACAGTAGTATGGTAATACGACGGTGGAGGCAGTCCTACTGCTCCACAGCTATAGCGTCAAGCTGCAACTGTGTGGATACAACGCCTTTTTCCTGGCGGCCCTGCGAGATTGAAGAGCTCACCTACACCAGGGAGCCATTGTTCCCGCTAGACATGCACCAGTGCACAGTGAAAAAAAAAACTGTTTGCTCTTTCATACAACCTTCCTCTGCAGGGAGATATTAAAATAGCTGAGCCGCCGGAGGGCAATATCTGCAGCTCAAATTGACACCTTACCCCTAGCAGCCCCTGACATGCCACACATTGCAACTAGTAGAGGTAAGAAATACACAGTTTATAAAGTACCTTCATACACATACCCAGAACATGGGTCGTAACAGCATTAAATAAAGATATAGGACTCAAAGTTGTGATTTATCAATGCAGTTACCGAAACGGCTTCACAAAAACCAGTAAACATCAAAAAGTTATAATATTAAGATTCCTCTATCGAACTATCGAAATTCAAATTATACAGATTTAATTTTCATTCTTGGACGTTTTAGGCCTATAGTCATGTTATAGCTTTTGCAGTTTCAAATACCTATACTAATGTTATAAATGCGAAAGTAACTCTGTTTGTTACGTTTTCACGAGAAATGACGTAGGGAACATTTTTCGAGATAAATAACATATTTTGAAAACTAACCGTACGGTGACAGACAGTCGGATAATGTTTGTAAGTCTCTGTTTGCTTCTCTCGGTAAGTGCTCTGATGGCTCGATGGTTAAGACGCTTGTTTTCAGAAGTTCGGGTTTGGTCCAGGGTTCAAATCCAAATAAAGCCTGGAATTTTTATGAGTGGTGTTTGATCATATAGATGAACCGAAATGTGCTTGTGGGCCACTTTGGAAATGCATCATAACTCCACGGGCCATATATAAAATTATATATTCGCAAGAATATTATTTTAATATCAAAGTTAATTTTTTCTCATAATTTGGGAAGTTAATTTTAGGATATATGGATGCACAAGTAATGAATTTATTTGTAAAACATCGGTATTGAGTACTTTGGTCATTACAAAATAAATATATTTTGTAAAAGTGTGATGAATCTCGCCGGCCGAAAATATGTTCTAGGCAGGCAGCATGCGGCCCGCGGGCAGCGGGTTGGCCACCGTGGTTCGGATTCCACAATCAACTGAATGGCTGCCACTATAAAAGCGGAACGTGCAGGAAATCGCAGGCGGCCGAGCAATCCTTTGGGATGTCTCAGCCAATAATGCCATAGGCGTTTGCTCTTTTTACGTTATATAGTCATTCAGGCTATGTACCGAGCTAAGTTGTCGCCAAAAAGTGACATAACTGTAAACCACAAACAAAAATCTGCTGGAGGAACTGAGGTAGGTAGTCTCACACAATTGATCCCTCTCCCCCTCCCCAAATCGTCTTAGTTTGTTTCTATTTTTTAACATTTTGTATATTGGTTCTCTTTATGAGACAAGTACAGTGGCAGAATGGATTCCCCATCATAAGTTACAGTTTTCTATATCCAATTCTAGCAATAAAATTCCAAGTCACGCATATGAAGTCGCTGGTAACAGCTAGTTTTGATTATATAAATCTTTGATTCTGTTTTTGAAACGATAACAATTTCGTGTGAATGAGATAGTTTAAGAAAAAATTGTTACGCAAAATTCCTAAAAAAATTGTTAGCAAGATGTGAAAGTGTTAATAATTATATTGAGCCGTTGTTTAAATTTAATTAATATTTATCGTTTACTTTTGCAGCTTGATTTATATTGTACACTACGTCCGTTGTGTAATCTCTGAGTATCAGCAGGATGTCACACCCTCAAGATAACCACAGTCGAAACAATGGAGTAAAGTATAAATTAACATAAATATCACAGTATAATATAATGTGAAGTATTCTGAAAAGTTAACATCATGGCTGTGAAATCTACAAAATTACGTTTTGCTGTTATGATACTTGCAAGTTCAGATAATATTTTGTCCCCAACTTCATAAACGACCCAAAATGTGATAATAACGGTCGTACATGTTTTAGGGAGAGATCACAATAATTAAGAAGTCTGATGTTTAAATCTCAGACAAACACAGTTGAAAATCAAAAACTACAGGAAATATTGAAACGTAGCGAGTACATTCATTTCAAGTTTTTATTTTTTCACTTTTACCGAAGTATATTCTCCAGTTGATATAATGTTTCTATAGATAGAAAAGTCTCTTCTGGATCGATATGTTTCATGCAGTTCTCCTCAATCTGTGAGATCAGTAATACTAATCTACCTGTATATCTATATCATATAGTAAATTTGTAGGAAAGTTGTCTATGCACGTTAAATTATTTCAAAAAAGTAATTACCATGTTAACTAGTGATGGCAGAGATGCCAAAAATGTAAAATTCGCACATCACGCAGAAATTAAAGGATGAATTTTAACAAAACTACACGCAGTGACAGCTTATGTCGTCGGTCAAAATATAAAAGAATTTTTGTCTCGGTACAAGGGACCAAAATCGAAAAATTTAGAAAAAAATTTCTGACTGCCCACGTATCATACAGAAACTAATGAATGGATTCCCACGAAACTTCATATTTATTTATTTATTTGTCTTATGACTAAGCAATTTGTATAATATAAATAAATATATATAATGACAAGAACGTTGGTAGCATTCATAAACCGATATCATGTTGTTACAGCCGTGCTATGAAGGAAGTTGTAGCCCTGAAAACTTCCTCAGAGGGCATTCCTTGCCGATGTGCTTCACACTCTGGGAAGGAGCTCCACAGCCTCAGACAGGAGAATCATGAAAACCCCTATATAGAGCATGGCGTTTCATTTGGCGTAGCCTATTCTTAGGCGATTTACTTTGACCCACTGGTCTCTCTTGTAACGTCTACCTTGGGGACGTTTATATTTGGGTCACACTGTTATATCATTAACAAAATTATCAATTTGGAATATCAAAAGTCATACTTAATCTTCAGCTTATCACATGAAATATTATTGTAATGAATAGGAAAACTGAAAATTGGGTGTATAATTTATTATTGTGAAACTAGGCAAACATGAATTTTGTTTTTATTCTGAGGTTAACAATTACATATCATTGAATATCAAACAGCTAGAGCAAAATCTCAGGGTCATTACTGGGTGGAACGATTGCATGAGTTTCCGTCCGGGTCGTAGCTTTACCATTGTTCACAGCCCAGGTCAGCGACCAGGCAAGACCAGCGCCACATGGGGTCGTCCAGCTTTCTCGACCGCACCGCGTGATAGCAGTGTAACTAGCTCCGGCGTCGTTGAAGGTCACTTCGGCTGTACTCGATGAAGATCTGAACCAGAGTGTCTCGTCGTCCGTTCTTCTCCTCCGAGCAAGACTCTGTACTTCTCGTAATGCGATGTCGCGTCCGGCTCTTGGCGAATCACCGCAATCCGCGCCAAAGGACCAGCGCCACATTGGCCCCAGAACAGACAAGAAAAAACACCAACACGGCAATAAATTGAGGCGGCTTCTCTATTGGCTGGATCGTCTTCCCCTACTCTCATAAAGCACTCATTTACTAGGAAACGTCACTAAGGTTTATTTTTGCTAGTCTGCGCCAGTTTTCGGCGGGAACTTTCCGAAACGTGCGAAAATAGAAAGCGGGTCTCAGTTATTTATGGGGGTTTGTAAATCCGCTTAATGTCCAAGTTGAGTAGGACGTTGTCAGCACCCCCCAAGGTGCGTGTAAATCTGGACGCTTTAGTTCCGTCACGTTTCTGTTCGTTGGCACGACGCATCGGCAATATTCACACATACCGTGGGATCACTTAGTGCCTAATGGCACTGTACTTTTTTATTCATTACACTCTTCATATTAACAGCTTATGTCATTGTTTACGATACAGAATACTTGTGGTCCTGAATAGATTTTTAGAACATTCTTCCCAAAGACATGATTTTTTTCCATTTTTGTCTACCTGCCCGCTTCTCGCATAAATTATTGAACGAATTTAAACGAAATTTAGCATAGCGATACCTTAATCAGTTACAATAAAGGAATATATGATTTTTCAGACTTTCGTAGCCGTCTTTGTTAATAAATCCTTATTTGCTTATGTCAGCTTTCGGATGACCAAGAAAAAAAGAGCATTATCAGAATAGAAAGATTTTTATAATATAGGATCAGCTGACAATCAGCCATAAAATTGCCGTTGTAGTTTTTCAACACTCTAATTCGTTTTCTGGTATTATTGTTTCACTGCATCGTTTTATCTCCGCTAATTCGCACATACAATTTCTCATTGTGTAATAATTGTAAACGCCACTTAGATTAGATTTGTTGAGAGTTCCTAGTCAGTCAACCTGGAAAAGAAACGAAAATGTAAATGAAAACTATTTAAAAGCGGTGGGAGGCCAAAAATAATAAATACAGGTATTTGACATGTTTACTCTAAAGAAATACGTCGATAACTATGACCACAATGATGTAAACGGGTTACATTTTAGGATATTTTAAGTTCTTTAACATATTAATGCGCCTTACATCTAGGGTGGCGAGATACAGAATTATAATTCCCGGGACATTTCTGGGGTTAAAAAGTTATTTTAGTGGTATGTTTGAGGAGTTAGCAAATATTCAAATTAATTGTAAAAGTTGTATTTTAGGTAAAAACTATGCTGCATAACTTATATATATACGTCACAGTTGAACAATCTATATGTAGAGCGTTCCTCTAAATTCCTGCTGCGAGCGCGGCATGGCCACCGTAGTGTCTTAAATTTGAGAAAAAAAAGTAGTATACTGGAATTCCGGGACAGTAACACTTAATTCCTGGACACGGGACAGACACAAAATTCCGGGACATTCCCGGATTTCCCGACCATCTGGCAACCCTACTTACAGCCCAAGTGAAGAACTGTGGAAGAAAACAAATATTAAAGCATGTGAAGCAGATAACCGAGAGACTCTATATTACAACGGCTATTTTGCTATGGAGGAATTATCACAGAGTAATAGGAGGACCAGTGTATCAAATCAGTACACAGACTATTTTTTTTTTTTTTTTTAAATTAATGACATGAAAATTCTTGATACCCCTTCTGGCTGGTTGTAATAAGGTCACCCTTTTTGTAAAATATACTTGGGTACTAGTTTTTCTTCTTTAAGGAGCCATCCTTCACCTCCGACCTTATTAACTGCTTTAGAAGGTAAGTCCATTGTCAGAGCGACAGCATTGAGCGGCCCCTAATGCAAAATTCGGTCCTCACAACCACAACGTGTGGGACGACGCCCAAATAGCTCCGCGTGTGGGGAGAGATCTATTGTGCTGGCAGCAATGTCTGCAGCTCCAAGTGGCACCCACATCGTCGTTGATCCGTGATCTTCATTTAAATTCGGACGTGCTGCCGAATAAAGGGACCAGCGGGAGCAAATAAAACTGCGCAATGCGGCGTCCGCGAGCGGCTTGTTTAATTCGAAATTCGTTGCTCCTGCAGTGAATACGAATTATATTTGGGTCACAGACATTCATCTAAAACCCTCAATACAATAAAGAAAATACAATTATCACAATTTTCCGATAGGATTTGATTATTTATGCAAGCCTCATTAGTTCTCGTTGTGTCGACGGTTTTGACGAGCTTAAAAAAATTTATTCGCTTGTTTAATTCGCATCATCTCCATTATATTTCCACACGAGATGCCGATCTACGGTTGACAGACATTTTAAACAAGCAGGCTACATCCCACCTAAACTAAGCGCGTTGCGCCTGGCTGTAGAATGTATAACATGATGAAATAGAAAGGGTAATGTTGCAATATGCCGCAGAAGGACTGCACGCTCGGGCATAGCAGAGGTAGGGCTCCTTATTACATTTAATCCTCAAGGAGCTTCCTGTTCGGTAAACATTGAAAGACAGTCTGGGTGGTAATGGAGAGCTTTTATAGATTTTCATCTTAACAGAACATTCTTGGCTTCATCAGGTATCAAACCTGGGGTGTGGTGGGAGAGTGGTAACGCATTCGTCCAGCCATCCAGATTTCGTATTTCCGTGACTTCGCCCCCAATGCCTCCAGACATTTCCCTTCACTAATGACCTCGATGTCGACGAGGCGTAAAGCCATAGGCAAAATAAATAAATATATGAATTGGAGATATACCTTGAAGCATAAACAGATAACTGCAGATGTTCGTTGGCTTACTCCGTAAATAATTTTTTTTTTTTTTTAAGAAATACTTTCTGCGCTCTTGAACAATTTTGCCAAAAAGAGATCATGCAGTAAGAACAAAGTTAAAATATGAAAAATATAGTCATTTTCTTGTCTCCATATCTACTTTTTTTTACATATATGAAAGTGTTTTCTCTGTTTTAAATTATTTGCAGCTCAAAATTTCAATTTTGTCCAAATCCTGTAATCGATTTCTCCTCAGAATAACAAAATAGCTATCCTTCATTTTATTTCTCGTTATGAATTTAAGAAATTGTGTCTATTGTATACTAAGGATTAATTTATTTTCCTTAGAATACCTCCTACAATATTTCTAAAACGTTGATTTTAAGTTTTTTTAAATAAATATACAGGGTGTTACAAAAAGGTACGGCCAAACTTTCAGGAAACATTCCTCACACACAAACAAAGAAAATATGTTATGTGGACATGTGTCCGGAAACGCTTACTTTCCATGTTAGAGCTCATTTTAGTTTCGTTCCCATGGCCCCCACGCTCTCCTGACCTCAACCCTCTTGACTTCCATTTATGGGGGCATATGAAAGCCCTTGTCTACGCAACCCCGGTACCAAATGTAGAGACTCTTCGTGCTCGTATTGTGGACGGCTGTGATACAATACGCCATTCTCCAGGGCTGCATCAGCGCATCAGGGATTCCATGCGACGGAGGGTGGATGCATGTATCCTCGCTAAAGGAGGACATTTTGAACATTTCCTGTAACAAAGTGTTTGAAGTCACGCTGGTACGTTTTTTGCTGTGTGTTTCCATTCCATGTTTAATGTGATTTGAAGAGAAGTAATAAAATGAGCTCTAACATGGAAAGTAAGCGTTTCCGGACACATGTCCACATAAAATATTTTCTTTGTTTGTGTGTGGGGAATGTTTCCTGAAAGTTTTGCCGTACCTTTTTGTAACACGCTGTATATATATATATATATTGCTAGTTTAATCTCTTAAGAGTGACATATCTTCATTGCTATTTAATACGAATGGGAGATCATGTACAATTATTAGGAAAGGTAGACAACGATTAATAGACCCCTGTGGGAACTACAGCCCACTCTAAAATTATAACCTCACTTCTATTCACAGCCTTGATGTTTCTACTTTGTAGATAAAATTTCAACTAAAGTCCCCCCGGCTCCGAGAGTACGGCTTTCCAATTTATCTAGGAGAATCTTATGGTCGACGCAGAGGGTTTACTCATTCACAAAAAATTCTCAGGGAATTGGCTTTATTATGCATTGCTTCCAAAATATTGTATACATGAACAATAATCACTGGCTCTGTCAAAACACCTTGTCAGCACCAAGCTCAATATTACTGAGTCGTAGGTACACAATACACATACACGCCGGTTTTCGAATATACGCTGCTAGAATTGATATAGGTTTCCGGTTCTCCATCTGTAACGTATCCCCCTTCTTATAAAATCGTCTGGTTATTGAAAGAATACATCTAATGCTGATACTATAGAATTTCAGTAAACGTTATTCGAAGTCTAGTTTTATAATGTATGTAATGAAATCAGTGTACTTAATCATATTTTCTCGCATTCCTGATCTTTAAAAATATGATGCTATCTCATAACAATTAAGGTAGATGTAAGATATTTGTAAATTGTTGAGATGGTAGTCTGTGAGGTATAGTATATCTAAATTCAGATTAATCTATACCTGCGTTTCTTACATAAATATTATTAACTAATAAATTTTATTGGAAATAACTCTGCTATTATGATGAAGCAGAACTATTTGGAAAGCCATTGTTTATTTCTTACAATAGTATGGTTACACACATTTTTTAGATAATCCTTTCTACTGTTCGCGTCTTATCTTGAAAAGACTGAATTGTGTTACCTAACTCTGCGCACAAAAAACCTGTTCTCCCGAATGCTATTGGCCATCAATCACGTTAGTTTTGCTTACCTATTTTTGTGAACTAATAGCGCATCTTAAATAGGCCTAGAATTATATTTTTTTCCTTGACTCCTCAACTAGTATTTTATTAAATAAGATACGATGATGAACCATGATACTAGTATTTTATCTCTAATCATCATAAAGAAACGGCTACCAACTGTAGTTTCGCGTGGATGATTACCATGAATCGCCTAAATAACGAATCATAATGGCTGGAAGGCTTTTGGCAGGAGGTTCCGTGAATCACAGTGGGACAAAATTTTTAATTTTTATACGTTACGTTGGTTGGTACCTCTCTCCGAGTACTGGAAATATAATAGTTATCATGTATATGTAAAATTACAGATTTCTCAATCCAGTACCAAACCGTACCGCCAACACTAATATTCATATCAATGTGCTACTTTATTTGTCATTACATTTTATATTTATTTTATTTTTATACGTATCTTAGTTATGCCAATTTTTTTTTCAGGTATATGTGTTGGTAATCGGAAAAAAAAGAATTGTAAATATACCCAGAAAGTTTCTAAATAAATATGTCGCAATCTGTGTTTTGACTCCAGAATATATATTTTTGGCGTACAATGAAATGTTTCTTCTAATTCCTTGGCAAACTCGTGCTAACGGTGTATTTCGATTTGTAAATTGCATTAGTACTTCGGTCACAGAATGGATTTTGTTAGCAATTACGGTTCACTGTCAGTTTAGGTATTCATAATTAATAACGTTTTTCCCCACTTAATCTGGTTATAACAACGCAAGTTGTACCAGATGCAGGAACACGAATCAATCAGTGTTGTTTTTCAGTTTTCGCTGATGTTTTCACTGTAGGTCTAAAAAATTTAAATTTTAAAATTCGAACTGTATTTCGAGGCATATTCTACAAATTTGTAAACAAATTTCAAACATATCCCCAACTAGCATAAAATTTCTTAAGGAACAGAAAACAAAAGACAACGAGACTGGTATTTTGAAGTGTAATAATTTGTTTGACCAGACTTGGAGCGTCTTCGTCGGATGAATAAAAAGTCTCCAGCCATTTATGAATTTGTTACTGGAGAACGCCTCATCCCCGGACATTACACTCCCCAGAGATTAATCTCCTACCAAGTGACTCATTAATTATGATATCTCTAATTACAGCTTCCGACGTCTTTAACTCTGCGAGGAGAAAAAAAAGTTAGAATTATGAACTGGAGTTTTATGAAAGCCAGCTGGGTAAGAGATCACACAGCGTAATTAATGGTTGGATTTAATCCACTAAGAACACATTCTTTTGTACTCTTAAGCGAGTACCATCGTAAATATAATTAGTCTGTACAACACTGAGGGAAAACGAAAACTGGAAACGCGTAGCACAACGTATAATTACACTCTTCCTAAATAAAAATGCATTAGTAACTAGAATATCTTTTTACAAGATACACAACCAAAACATTATGCTGAAAAATCGATTTAACATTATTAAGTAAAATGATAATATTTATAATATTAAATTTGTCAAATAAGAGAAATATTCCTTGTTAAATCGAAGGTGTTTTATTAAAATCGTTATTTTTCATTCGTTGAAAGTGATTCCATGCCTTTACAAATTTTTTAAATACTACGTGTTAGTAAATCAAAAACTTTGCGTTTAAAAATCTTGCTTGTTATTTAACTGCCTAGCTGTTCAGTAAATATCAGTTAAATAAGAGAATATCAACCTAAAAACCTGAAATATGATGTATGTCGGTTTCTTATTGCAACAATATCTCAGGATCATTAAGATATCAGAAGCCAAAGCAATTTTTACAAACGAACTTATAGAGTTTGACTGTGGGGCTATGGAAATATAAGTATGCTCAAATTGTGACGCCGTCTGCGTAATTATTACAATTTTTATGCGTTGGACAGTCGCAATAACACAACTGACAATTATAGTATAATTCGGGGACAAATAGATATATTTAATTTGTCTCCACTAGCATAGGTTTTCTTTACTGGCTTTAAATCACAAACACCAATTAAACGCTATAAGAATTTTCAAATTTCTGATGACTTTGCAAATGATTATTTAATCAGTCCTGTCATTATTTGACATATCATGATCGATCTGCATCAATGAGCCACAAGAAATAACAATCAAATCGTTTTTCGTCTATTTATGTTCCCTAGCGTTCTGGTAGCTCAGTGCCTAAGCGCTTGCTTTCAAAACGTTCGTTGCTCCTGCCGCGGCCACGAATTCCGGCAGGCGCGGGAATTTTGAGAGTTGTGTTTAATCATATGGGCTATGCCAGGACGCGTTAAACTGTAGGTCCCAGAGGAAACGAACTGGCCGTCCTACCTCTGATACAATGGCTTAGTATGCCTCCTTCTGGAGGATCCAACCAACCTTCGGGTTGTGGACTAAGTTAAGTTTAGTAAGTTCCCTAGAAGAATCTGCTTTCGCCACATGAAATAGACGCAGCTGGAATCCCGATATTCAGATTCAGATATTAAACTAGACGTGTTAAATGACTTGTTGTTTTATCATTCTCAGCTTCCTCAGGAATTCATCTACGAAGGTTCGCTGAACGTTCACAGCAGCCGCGTTGTACATACATAGCGTGGTGAGTGAGCGATAACGTTCGTACCTCGCAATTGGGATTTAGGTTTTCCATGGTTTCCCCAAATCACTCATGGCGAATGCTGGAATGATTTCTTCAAACACCATGGCTGAATCCCATCCCGTTCCTTGCCCGCAGCACTTTCCCTACTCTAACGACGAAAAACAATAAAGAAAAAAAATAATGCGGGCTACAAGACTTTACTTTAAACCTTAATAGACGGTCTCAAGAACTTAGATAATGTGTAAAGGCAGAAGAAATTACGATCGAATATTCTTGGAGGACAGGGTTCACGTCAACAAATTTTTTGTAGCTAGCATTTCTTAGAACTGAGGAGAACATCAACAAGAGCTTAGATGAAAACTCAACATTCCATGCTGCCGATAAGCGAAACAGCAACAGATGATTATTAATGTTAACTTCTAGTGTTTCAGAAAATACGATCTGCTTTACCCCTGGTCCACCACCGAGTTTGGTCATAATTTCCAGTTTAATTACAGGTGGACATTGGGCAGGTAAGGATTCCAGCAGGGTAGAGTGTTGCCACAGATTATTAGCGTGACATTATTGGTCGCAATCTTTGTTCGCGCAGTTCTCCTTTAGCGCCACGTGAATATGAAAATTACCGAGATACGCAAGGACGAAGAAATAAATCTTTTGGCTGCCTGCGCCTACTTATATTAGAAAGTTCATACATTCCGACAATTTAGATAAGGGACTAGAGTTCTAAGTCTGAACACTGCCTATGGATATCAGCGAAACTGTCCTGTTTCATTAGCTGATTAACATTTCTTTTAAGAGCAATCATTTCGCGTGAATGGCGTGACTAAAAGAAAGGAAAATTCTGGCTGTAACGTATATTGTTTGATATATCAGATTAAATTAAATGTAATGACCATTTTATTTCGTAGTTAAAAAGCGCCAGTAAAATAGTAATTCGACGACGTCAGCATGTTCCTCCGATTGTCACGATGTTTCTGTCATTCAAGAATGTTGGAATTACTATGGATATGCTATATTCAAAAGAAGATAGAGTACATCATAGCGAAAATGTTACATTCTCGGTGTATAGCGCGTCGAATGTAGTATTGCAAAAAAATAATTATTAATATTAATTAAGTAATTTTGGCAACAAATGGTACTGCTGCTATTCTGAAAACAACGATGCTACTTAACAGGCCCGGACACAACCATTGAATAATTCTCGTCATGGCTTCCCGTTGTAACGATTTTGTAAATTTTTTAGTTATGCGTACGAAAAAGCAATTTTTTTCCTCGCACTGTATACACAGACGGAAAAAAAAATCCCAACACCAAGAAAAAATTATTGTAGAGTAATGAAATTTGGACAATGCATTTGTCAAGTTAACATGTTTAATTGATTAAATTTTCAAGATCACAGGTTAATTTAAGCTCAAGAAAATGCATTTCAAATGTGAAATACTGTTAAATTAATAGCCGGTGTAACCTCCAGAATTTTGAATGCAAGCCTGCAAACGTGAATGCATTGTGTCATACAGGTTTCGAATGTCACTTTGTGGTATGGAGTTCCATGCTTGTTGTACTTGTGCTGTCAATACTGGGACGGTCAGTGCTGGCTGTGGATGATGCTGGAGTTGTCGTCCAATGATATCCCATACGTGTTCAATTGGAGACAGATCTGGTGATCTCGCAGGCCAAGGTAACATGTCGACACTCTGTAGAGCACGTTGCGAGACAACAGCGGTATGAGGGCGAGCGTTATCCTGTTGAAAAACTCCCCCTTGAATGCTGTTCATGAATGGCAGCACTACAGAAATTCGAGCTGCAGTTGGTACCACAGTGACACAACGAACTGTTAGAAATCGGTTACTTCAAGGACAGCTCCGAGCCAGGCGCCCTGTAGCGTGCATTCCACTGACTACAAGCCATCGCCGTTTGCGACTCCAGTGGTGTCAAGCCAGAGCTCATTGGAGGACGGAGTGGAGATCTGTTGTGTTTTCTGATGAAAGCAGGTTCTGCCTTGGTGCCAGTGATGGCCGAGTGTTGGTCAGAAGGAGGCCAGGGGAACGCCTGCAACCAAACTGTCTGCGGCCTAGACACACTGGACCTACACCTGGAGTCATGGTCTGGGGAGCAATTTCCTATGACAGCAGGAGCACTCTTGTGGTTATACCAAACACACTGACTGCAAATTTGTACGTCAGTCTGGTAATTCAACCTGTAGTGCTGCCATTCATGAACAGCATTCAAGGGGGAGTTTTTCAACAGGATAACGCTCGCCCTCATACCGCTGTTGTCTCGCAACGTGCTCTACAGAGTGTCGACATGTTACCTTGGCCTGCGAGATCACCAGATCTGTCTCCAATTGAACACGTATGGGATATCATTGGACGACAACTCCAGCATCATCCACAGCCAGCACTGACCGTCCCAGTATTGACAGCACAAGTACAACAAGCATGGAACTCCATACCACAAAGTGACATTCGAAACCTGTATGACACAATGCATTCACGTTTGCAGGCTTGCATTCAAAATTCTGGAGGTTACACCGGCTATTAATTTAACAGTATTTCACATTTGAAATGCATTTTCTTGAGCTTAAATTAACCTGTGATCTTGAAAATTTAATCAATTAAACATGTTAACTTGACAAATGCATTGTCCAAATTTCATTACTCTACAATAATTTTTTCTTGGTGTTGGGATTTTTTTTCCGTCTGTGTAGTTATACTATAGAAAAAGAATACACAAGGTCTACTTGTAGTGACAACAACATGCCTCGGGGCAGTATTAGAACAAGTGAATCACGGCTCGTCACCAGAATCCTTTTCCATTGATTTTCAAGTTGACATTCATTTTATTTTTTTATTTATTTATTTATTTATTTATTTATTTATTTATTTGGCTCAGTAACTACCATTAATCTCTCCGTGTTAAGGGTTTTGCGTTAAAATGTAGGTCACCTTAGATGTTAAGCCAAGAGAGGTATATCTTTATTTTTAAGCACATTTCAACCAAAATTTTCGGTTGCATTTGCCTCATATCTGCCAAGTCACTAAACAGATATTTTGTGGAAAGGGAACTAAATTGAAGATTTAACGTAGAAGATCCATGTAACTGGAACAATCATAACTACAAACCACTTTGTTGGAGATGGATTTAATCATTCTGTTATTACTAGAATTGTTATGTTCATAGAAACATCGAACTGAATAATCGAAAAGATATTTCGTCATCCTAAAATGTAAGTTTATATCGCAAATAAAACCTAAAAAATACATGTATATCGTGTGTCATATACGCTGCACAGTAAAACCAATAAACCTATTGCCCACGCTTTGAACAACGAGTGAAATTAATGGTTTTTTTCAAAACAGTATATTGCTGTGAGAATGGCTCTTTTTTATGGTTTTCAAAAAATCGTTCAGTAAGAACCACTTCTATTTGAAATATAAATCTCTGTAACTGTTTTAGTTTCTGATAAATGGTATCCTAAAGCCTTTAGACGTCCATAACTTTTATGGTATAACTTCTGATAACTTTATCGCTTAAAATAAAGACTTCCCGAATGCTCCCCGCCAGTCTTTCATCACAGGGCTCATTGAAATGCAAGGAGTTTGAGTCCATTCATCTTTATTTTCCTGCGCCCACCCAAATTTCACAACGTTTACTTCTGAAGTAGGACTAACGACATAGGAAGTCACCAAGTCGCCTTTCAAACTTTCACAGCTGGCTGCAGAAGACATGAATGAAAAGGTTGACTTAGAAGTCGTCAAAGTAATTATTGCCCATTTCCAGTCAGGAAGGATTCAAGCCGATGTTGAAATAACAGTAGATAAAATACGTTGGAGGGATTGGAATGAAATTTTTGCAGAGCGTACCCAAAAACCTGAAAGACGAAATAAACATTTAATACGAAAGTTTCCAATGATTGTTGGAATATCGAGTCAACACCACAATAACTAGATAATTTGTTTGTCATAGTTACGATTATACGTTTTCTTTCAGTCGGAACGTCGGAAGAGAGGTGGACTAAATACTAGAAACGTAGTTCTTTCAAAGTAATTGACAACATTATGAAAGCTGCGAAATTCGCAAAATCTTTTTTTAATTTCCATAAAAATAAACACTGTAAGTTGAAATACTTGCCAGTTTGTAGGAAGAAAATGATATTTTCTTTTTAATGGAAATGTGAGCACGAATGAAAAAACAAATACCAGAAGGTATTTTGATGATGGTTTTGTATGACGCAATGTGACGTGCCAGATATTTTTGAACTGTGCAGGTTTAAATGGCCATAACACAAAATTAACTCACGATTAGAGGAGTTCGACAAAGTGGCACAATAAACCTGTACGAGACTGGCTTATTTCTTTTGGTGAGGACATCAAAAATGAAGTTTGGCTCTTCTCCGACTTCCTGGTGTCTGCGTGGTGCTACGCCATGGGTTTATCTCGATCCATCATCTCATCGATCCTAATTCAGAGCTGACATTGTCAGAGGCGCGAATTTTTTTTCTCTTGGTTTTGGAAGAAAAAACAGATAGGGTAATTGGTGACAGAAACAGGTGGGTCTTTCTTCTTTCATATGTTTTTTGATGTTCAATATGGATTTCAAGGTAGGTCTAAAAATTTCGATTCTGTTTTAAAGATCGGGGATCCACGGAAAAATAAATAAAAATATACTGGTATATGTGTTACCTAATTGTGCACTGGCAGAGTAAATTTGAAAAATTTCAGACAGTACGAAATAGAGTAAACGTTTTAAATGGAATGCAAATGTAAAAAAAAAAACCAGCAAATTGTCGTGAAATATGATGGAGAACTTTAGTATAACTTGGCCATAAAACAGAATGTTATTTCTGTCGTATGGTAGTTACTTCTATCTAGGAAGTTCCTACCTCCTCCTGTTTCTGTCGTGAATATAAATTGTTGAACATGACAACTTATAACCATTCAAGTTATCGTAATCGCAACAGGTTATCATTAATCCAAATAGTTAGCTAAATATCCTATGCATCGGATTACTGAATTTAACGCATGTGTTAATCACATGCCGGTGCAAACTTTTCCTTGTGCTGTCACTGCTTGTGCGCGGGTAAAGAAGAAAAGTTCTAAAACAAATAAGCGCTAAAATAAGCGTTTAGCAGCTAAGGTAGAAAAAGTCTGGTTACTGTAAGCAAAGAATACATAACTTCAGATAAATCTATTAAATAATACAGTATTTTACTTGCAACACCTGTGTGGGGACCAAGTAGGAAAGGCATACAAAAGTCTCATTTTCCAAGGCATTTTTCATCTTTCCTAAGATAATTCTGAACAAAATATGGAGTCCGTGTGTTTTATGTATATTGCAATGGATCACATTATTTTATTTCTGTATCAAGTAATGACAGCTAATTTTTACTGCTTTTTTAGTAGGTCTATACAAAATAAAAACACAAGGCAAAAAAAAATTGTGTGTTTCCTGGAATATTTTAACGAATTCTTGGGTAATTTCGGCTGATAAATTCTAAAATAACATCTGTTTATCTCTAACAGATATAGGTTTTTTACTGTACTCATCTCCATTTGGTTCCGTTACATTGTAAAATATACTTCCAACAGTGTATATCGGATTATATTAGTGTTGCTTCGTTAACAAATTTTATTTTATTCTTATAAGAGGGGAAGAATATTAAATAATAAAGCACAAACGTATATTCAAAATCGAAAACTCAAAGATTTCGCCACAAAATTCTAGGAATAAATATACGCTTCTTTGCATGCCATAAGTATTGAGCAACAGGATTATCTCGTTTTAAACACCAGCAATAGTCATCACACCATCCACCATCCTTGGAATCGTGTTCCCACCTCCTTGATGTCCTGGCGGAATCGTTCATCTTGTGCGTCACTGACATATCAGAGATTTTCAGGAAAACGATCAAAATGATTAAAACGAAAATGGATTTTGATGTTCTTATTCCCATCAATATTACAAAAAGCTGACACAATTTACTAAAAACTTCGATGTAGTTCTAAGTTTGATGCACAGAGGTGGGAAGCTGTTTTTCTCGCTCAACTAAAGGCTGTTCTAATTTATTGGTAGCTCTA
Organism: Vandiemenella viatica; assembly: GCA_031002005.1. NCBI lineage: Eukaryota > Metazoa > Arthropoda > Insecta > Orthoptera > Morabidae > Vandiemenella > Vandiemenella viatica. The sequence goes on along the minus strand of JARYHS010012519.1, from coordinate 120,762,420 downwards.
GAAAAAGCCATATTTGTTCGGGGCTGCAGCCATCTTCACATAATGATTGTCACGGTCTCTACTCTCCCAACATGAGTTTTTGGCCTGACCCGATTACTCTTCTAATAGAAACTGTGCCCTCTTTAAGTTAAAGCAAATGACCTATTTATGAACATGATACAGACTATACTCTAAAAAAAAGTTAATTGTTTAATATATTTCCTTCTAAATTGTTGACTGACACGTTGGGACAGAGTCATACTGATTTCCGTTCTTTAACTAACACTTAATATAAAACAGAAAGATATTAAATAGCTTAAAACCTAGACTTGAAATGCCAATATGAAGGTTATTTTTGGAATCAGGGGACCAATTTCGTGGAGTGGATTCGTTATGTGTGTTACCGCTAAAGTTTGCAAGCCGTTAATGTGGACTTTACCTAGCTAATCAGCAGATTATTATTATTATTGTTATTACTCCGCGATTCACTAAAAAGTGGGTGGCGGAGGGTGCGTTGTACCAATCCTAATGTGTAATCATTTGTGCATAGGAAGGGATATACGGGATATGGCAGGAGGCGCCCATGGGCTATTTTTAGGAACCATCCCGGCATTCGCCTGGAGCGATCTGGGAAAACCATGGAAAAAGCAGATCAGATGAACTAATTTGCTCCGTTAAAGTGAGGAATCACGAATTTTCCGCACTACCTAGGTGATTTGCACATTAACGAATTCCGTAAAGTTCAAAAGTTTGTTTCTCTCATTTACTTTCCCTACTCCTTTTGGCTGAAATTTCTATTAAAATCATGCATACGAAATAAAATATTTATAAAATAACAACCGTTTGCGCTTAGGCTGTAATGCAGCGATAGATACGATATGAAAATTGGGAATCCGCAATATGGTGTACTATGGTTAAGTTTCACTTTGGTCCAGGCTGCATTACGGTATAAACGCTAAGTAAATATTAATAAAATATGATTTCGTTAATAACGGTCTGAGTTTAGGTTGTAATGCAGTTTGTATCACAGTAACAGTGATAGATACGACATGGAAATTGGGTATCCGCAATATCCTGTTTGCGATGGTTAAGTTTCACTGTGGTCCACGCTGCACTAGACCTAAATTGCTATAAAATTCAAAGAGTCATCAGTCTTTACATTGCACTAATAAGTAAGCATAATTTTATCATATTTTTGAAAATCTATTTACTTAATTTTTGTAATATTTTTAACCGTTTCATTCTTTGTATTACACTTTTTAGATACCGAAAAATAAAGAACCTTATGTTGATTTAAGTGTCAGAAACGTTGCTGTTGTTCCAGCAAAGACCTTATTTTCAATTAACGAATGCCTATTAGGTAATGTGCAGATTATATAAGTAATGTGCATATTACCTAGGTAATATGAGAAATATTTTAGATACGAAACAATTTTCACTCTTTAACGGCTCTTCCTATTTAATCCGGACATTAATTAGATAATCTGCAGAATAACTGATTTCTGCATTTTAACGGTAACATGTATAAACCATTTGTTACTATAACTGTGAAGAGTGTTTATTACGTATAAAGACTGAAACTTTATTGTTCTTCTACACAGATTCTAATTTTCCTTTATGGTCTCCTTTATTAATCTTTTCAAATTCGAAAGAGAAAAATTTCAATATTTCTTACACTATTGAGGTTCATTCTCTCATCAGTAAACTATGTTTCACATTATTAACTCTTACATTCCACACAAGAATTTTTCATAAAACGTTAGTGTTATTAGTATTCGTATAATCTGCAAGGAAGATAGAATTACTTGCTGCAAGTTGAGAATTAGACACAAGGTCTTCCGTGAACAACATTAGCATATAATAACCCCATCTAAAAATAATTGTTGTGGTGAATTTTTTTTATTTTATTTTATTCCCCACACGCGTTTCGCCCATGTGCTGCAGGGTGTCGGCAGTGGCTGCCAATGTATTTTTACATGTGTGTTATTAAAATTATTATCTACAATACAAATCTTTATATATGCACACACTGTACTCACAGATATAGTGATAATCCTCACATGTCTGTCTGTAACAGCACCGCATACACTTTTTCAGCACTGTTCATTGACGTTCCAGTTTATTAATCTTTCACTACTTGTTTTCATGCCTCACTTCTTGCTATGGTAAACATTTTTCTGCTGTTTTAGGCATATGCGTTACACACGGCTTGTTTTGTTTACCTAGTTGTTGTGTGTGTACTTATAGCAGTCCCAACCTAGTTTTTGGTGTTATAGTATCTGTATAGTACATTCTATTAAATTATCTCTCTGTTTCTGTATTAGACTTACTGTTTGTGGTTATTAAGTGAGTGGCTGTATTAGTTTTGAGTTTATTTTTTGTGTTTTAATGTGAATAGTCTTTTATTTTTTTCAATTCGTGAATTCATTTATTATTGTTTTTCCCCTTGCTATCGATTTGTGTATATGATAGCTTTCTTGAACTATTAACTGATGATTTTTGTGGTTGTTAATTTTTAATATTTTCATGTCATATTGGTAGGGGGTGGTTATGGTGTAACAAATGTTCAGCAAACGTGGAGTGAATTGTAAATGTTATTGCTCTAATATCTGCTTATATCCTATACTGAAATTTCTGGATGTCTGCCCTATGTAGATAGCTTGGCACTGTTGGCATGTTAGTTGGTATATTTCTGCTTGTTGGTACAGGTCACTTTCAGTGTTGGAGTTCAGATGCTTCTGTAGTATGTTATTTGTCGTGACAGCAATTTGTATTCCTAGTTTCTTGAATATGTTGCTGTTTCTTTGTGTGTATTTATTATTGTTTCGTGGTTTGGTTCAGTGCGCTGGTGAGTTGTACACTAGGTGGTATTTGTTTATTTGTATTATTTCTGAGCTGTTCATGAAGTTTTTCTGATTTTCCATTATTGTTTGCTATTTGAATGATTGTGTTGTATTCTCTGGTGTAGTCATTTTTGATAGAGATATTGTATTTAGTCTGTTTAGCATGTGTCTGAGTTCCGCCTGTTTGTGATTGTTTGGATGTTTACAAGTGTTTGTAGACGGAGTTATTTATAAAATTATTGTCCAACAACTGTGGAATTATGCCTATTACCAGATTAACATTTGCAGAGTTTAAGTCAAAGCGGTAATGGCTTCGAATAGGCACGTCACCTGTAATGCTCGAGGGAGACGCATGGTCTGCATCCGAATACGTTCGAAGCATAGATTGAGGAAATGGGGAAGGCGGCTCCATTTGTGGCGGAAATAGCGTACCTGGCACCTGGGGACTGCTCGCCTCCGACGTGTATGCGGATTACGGAAAGCCACAGAGCGAAGGACCACTGAGCTCTCGTTAAGAAGTTCCCCGAGGAAATAGTGCACCTTCCCGACTGCCACTAATGCACAAATCCCACAGGAAAGCTGGCAACTTCACCCCCCTCCCTCCACACACCGAAACTTATGCCGTACGTCTTATTCGAAGCTCGGAGTCCGAGATGGAACTTTGGCGAGCCATCAGCACTAAATCACGGGATAGAACCCTGAATTTTTGGCACGTAACCGCGGAGAATTTAATGCCATATCCGCAAAATTTCTGAATCGCACAAATCAAAGTGAGATATCCGTTTATGATGCTCTGAGGGTGGAAGTCATAAAACATGTTGCCGAATATTTGACGAAACTGTAAGAGGTGACAATATTAATGCGTTTATATTTTCAATATTGATACAAAATGAATTCAAATTCTGCTTTCTAGTATATCCTGAGACGTTCTGTATCCGCATCCTGTTTTCCGATGTCCCTCAGCATAACTCCTTTTTCGTGTCGTTAGTTAACTGCATTCAGCCGTAATTTTCTAAAACAAACCCAGGTACTCAACTTTAACATCCCTTTTACCGAGCGTGGTGGGTGAGCGGTAACACTCTGGCCTCGCATTCGAGAGGGCGTGGGTTCGAATCCTCGTCGGGCAATCCAGATTTGGATTTTCCATAGTTTCCCGACATCACTACAGGTGAATTCTGGGATAGTTCCTTTAAAATTGCCATGGCAGAATTCCTTCCCCCAGTTCTTTAACGCCTCAAATGACCTCGACGTATACAAGGCGTAAAACTTCAGCAAAAAAAAAAAGTCTTCAACTTTTCTATTGGAAACACATTATATTTGGTAGCCATACTATCTCACTAAGGTCCAGCAAGGGCCTGACCAAGGTTTTTTCTTTACCTAATTCTCCTGGTCACTCTCCATAACAATTACAGGACTTCAAAAACTATCCAAACTACCTGCCCAATTCGCTCTGCCTAAATAAATTATTATCAAGTGATATGGCAGCGTAATTACAATTTATGTCATTAGCTTTTCATAATCTTCCCTTCATTCAAACCTGTGCTACAACATTACATCACCTACAAACAATCTAACTTCTTACTGCACACCAATAACAGAATCAATAATTAGACTAAAAACAGGAATGGTCCCCGTACACTACTTTGTCGCGCTCCTGTTTTCAATTCACTTCTTTTGATACTGCGTTTTCTGTTCCGTCTCTTTGCTTCCTACGTCTATAATATTGAACCAGATGATGTGGTACCTCAGAGAGTCAGGCGACCACATATAAAATGTGGAGGATCCCGAATTCTAATCCCGGTGAGAGCAGGAACTTTTACGTTCTTTGTTTTGTTTATTTGAGATATACTAGCAAGCTCCGTGGTTCGGACTCCACGTTAGACCGTTGGTCCAGCGACGATAGAAAATATGAGTTTACTTCATTCAGAAAATGAATCCACTCGAATGTTATGTTGCGAAAGCTTTTGTTTCTAGCTGTCTGTCAGGAAATCTTCGCATTATTCAGTTGATAAATCACAATGTTAATTTGTTACTTCAGTGTACAATTATTGTAATATTATCAAAGTAGCTGTTAAAATAATACATAGTTAGATATGTAAAACAATTCTAATCTGTGCCCTGAACATTATAAAGAATTAAATATTAAAATCCCATTTACGATTTAGATAGTAAATAACTGAATACTACAAAATAACAAACACATATTTTAAGTAAAGATTCCAAAACTAAGCGTATATGTAATAGCATTTTTCAATTCCTGGAATCTTACATGTGGTTATTTTCGGGTAACTTTCTGTAGTATTATTATATTTAAATAGCTCTGATTGAAGAATAGTCGTCTCTACTAGAAAGAAAGAGGAACGGCTTAAGTTTTATATAAGGAAATAAAGAAAAATAGAAATATTCTCAACAATAATTGTTGACTTAGAATTTCTTAATTAGAAACATTGGAACGGTTCATCTTTCCGTTTCGACATAGCTAGCTGTAATTAAAATTTTATGGTGGTTTTTAGCAATATTATTTCCAAAAAAGCAGGAGTAGTAAAGAAAATCTAAATTTTTCAAAAAAAATGAGAAATAGACACTTTTAAAAAAAAAAAAAAAGGGCTTTTAAATATTAATACTATGGTTATTAACCATAATCAAGTGTTAATTATTCACATCACGAAAGATGCAAAGATACTAAATGACGAAGATATACTTATTAAAAATACAGTGTCAAAATCTTTGTTTTGTTTCAAGCCAAATATTTTCTGTGAAGTTGTATAGTTAGAAATTTACTCATTTATACCTCGTTTCATTTTGAGTATTTTAGTGAGTCTGAATAGTAAGAGCATACAAGGATACGAAGCAATAACAAACAACTAACGACTGTAGAATTTAGCCATGATTCGGAGAAAAACATCTACGTGGTGAAGGAAGAGAGTTTTTACAACGAAGAAAAATTATATGCTGAATTTTAATGCAGCGGCTCGTACATGGAGGTGGTCCGCAAGGAAGCGAAGAATAACAAAGAAGGGTTGGAGAAAAAATGTGCATAATCTAGGGCGACTGGTGTAATGAAACAAATCTCGGTAGCAAGTTGGTAGTTAGTTACTTCCTGCGACCTCTGAATTCATGCAGGCCTGGGCTGGGCCGGGAGTTTTCGAGCCGGCGAAGCTCATGCATTATGCAGACAGACACGGCGCGAACGCAGAATTAGCGAGCGGCTAATCCGCGGCCTACCAGCCCGGACGGACAGACGGATATCGTTAATTACCCCAACCCCTCCAGGCTCGCACGCTGGAAACACCCCCAGACTTGTACTACAGCGCTAAGTCGTCCATTTAGTTAGTTCCTGTAACGACAAAGGGATTGTCGAACATCGGCTTTGGCTGGAAGGCATTACTGGCAAATTCTTGTATCCAAACTAACAGACAATAGCCGAATTACAGAGGGAGGGCGATCGTATTCACTTCTCATTTTGTCTTGGTACTATAAGAGATCAAGAGAATGAAGCAGGTGAATCCCGGTACCTCACCAGTGTTTCAATTTAACGGCCAAGTTTAGGATGTTTTCAAGTGATTTAGCATGACATATTTAATTTAGCATATAGCATATTTTTAACATATTTCTTTTCTATTTTTTTGGTGGATAACGGTTTTCTTGGAGTGATAAAACTTTATTTTTCTACGGCTTTACGTCTTGTCGACGTCGAGGGCAATAGAGGTGGGAAGGAATAGAGTCAAGGAACGGAAAGGAATTCAGCAATGTCCTATTAAAGGAACCATTCCGGCATTCGTCTGGAGTGATTTGTAGAAACCATCGAAAACCCAAATCTCAATGGACATGGATTCGAACCCGCGTCCTCCCGAATGCCAGGCAAAGTTTTAGTAGGGCCTACTGTTCATTTATTTATTATAATAATCTGTCACAAAGAATTGTTATTAATTATTGTTAATTTTAAGTTGATTGTTTTATACAGTTTACAAGTGTAAAGCATGGATCTCAATAAATGGATTAACAAATAATTTTTTTGAACAAATTTAAATAATTCAGTTGTTAGAAAACATTAAACATGAATTACTTAATATTATTTTTAACTAAAATATGTATTTAAATTATTTTCAGATAGTTTTCAAGATAAAATATAAATATCACAATATGAGTTTTACAGAAGCAAGTTAATTAATATTTCACTTCTTTTCCATGCATGACACATAGACGAGTTTTGTTTTACTGGTAGTCTTAAATTCTTGTAGAGTTGTTTTTCGGTACTGTTAGAAAATGGTAAAGTTATTTTAAGATAGGATTTTTTTTTTGGTAGGTTTACGATTTGGTTGACATGTTAATGGCAGACTTGTAATTGTTTTATAATAAAACTGGCAGACATATTTATTGCAAATATTGCGTTTTTTAGAGACTACTGTGATAGAGTTGTTTTTGGTTGAGTTTGTAGGATTCGTGTTATTAGGTAGAAATAATATTTGGTGTAATTGCTTCTTAGTAGTTATTTTTTGGTAGGATTTCATTTTGATAGTAGTGTTGAATGGTACTGGTCATGGTAGACCTGTTTTAATGGTAGAGTTTATTTCGGACAGAGATTATTCTGACAGACATGTTATTGTGACCTTTAATTTTGTTGGCTTTTTTCGGCATTTTCCGAAAACTAGCATTTTTGGGGGATTTTCTAACCGTAGATTTGCCATAAAATATTTTTTAGAGTTGGCAGCATTGTACCTCACACTGTGACGTATTTTAATCAACAGACAATAACGGCACCATCAGGCTTAACTTCTTCTTCGTATGGACGAATAATCATCAATAGTTCTGTATGTTGTAGGATGTTCTATTCGTATTTGACCCTGCCTTCCTCTTTGTAATTCAGTTACTATAAACAATAAAAAAAACCTGAAAAATAATAATCTTAATACATCTATTAACTATCGATGAAACAAACATATGTTATAAAACTCTCTGGCATCATCAATAATCCGCAATACTTTTACAAAACACCAATTCAAATGTTTTTTTCAGAGATTTACAACTCGACTGCAATAATCGATTAAAGTATTTATCTTTTGTATGCTGTCAATACATATGTATCCATTCAGAAACATTAATAATAATTTATTCATGCATTCGTTCTTCTTAGTTTCCCTCGAGCTTATACTTTTAAATACAATTACAGGCTAGTACAGCCCACCAGAATCAATGTTAAGGCCATCCTGGAAGGTTCAATCATCTACCTTCTGATACCATCTTTTTTGAGAAACTACCAACCGAAAATTCTCTTTCTCACGAGGCTTGACATTGTTAATCCTTTAAAACTCAAATATCAGAGTTAGTTTAAAAAATTACAGCTATTTAATAAATGTGAATATGAATACAATATTTCATTTCATGAATAGTGAGATCTTGTATCTCACACTGTCAACACTTCCTATGTACTGTGCAAAGGTGGCACACAACATATGTCAGAGATTTGTTAGACTTAATAGTAAAATTTCGTACGATACGCGGTGTCGAAGCGACTGTAGGCCCTTCAGTTAACAGATTTTTTTTTTTTTTTTTTGTAACTGTTTAACGTCCCTTTTTAACAACGTGGTCTTTAGAGACGGGAAAGGATGGGGGCAAGGAATGGGAAGGAATTCGGCCATGGCCTTTTGAAGGAAGCATCCCGGCATTCACCTGGATTGATTTGGGGAAACCATGGAAAACCCAAATCTGGATGCCCGGACGGGGATTCGAACCGCCGTCCTCCCGAATGGGAGGCCAGAACCAGTTAACAGAGGCGGTCCTAGGTCAGTCTGTTCTATCCCGACTTCACTGCCCTTAACCTTTCACGGGCAGGGTAAATTTACCACGTGACTATATGGACACAGTGGTCAGCTTTGAGATGCAGAAAGGAAGCGGGAGCTGAGGTGAGAAGTGGGGCCAAGGGAACGTGAACTTGTGCCGCCATTTCGGAGTGAACAGGGTATAACAAGAGTCGCCAGATGGCCGGGAAATCCGGTAACGTCCCGGAATTTTGTGACTGGTCCCGTGTCCTGGAATTAAGCGTTATTGTCCCGGAATTCCCATACACCAGTTTTTTTCTCAAACTTAAGATACCACGGTGGCCATGCCGCGCTCGCAGCAGGAGATAGAGGAGCTCTCCACCTTACCGACGACCAAAGATAATATATATAGACTGTTCAACTATGACGTAGTGATTTTCAACCAAAGTTGAATTAATAATCATATACATATGTATATACATTATGTACCATAGTTTTACGTAAAATACAACTTTAAAAAAAAATTCATTTGAATATTTGTTCACTACTTAAACATACCACTAAAATACCTTTTTAACCCCAGAAATGTTCCGAAAATTATAATCCTGTATCTGGCAACTCTAGTATAACTAGGCAACGAACATCAAGCACAGAAATGTGTTATAAACGCTTCAAATATTAGGCTATACGAAATTCTGTTTCCGATACAATTAGCAAAAATTGACTTTTTCTTCGTAATGGATGTAACACGTATTTCCTCCCCTCTTCTATAAACGATCTACAACTGCAAAGCATGAAAATATCACTATCGAAAGAGCAATCCGGGATGATATGCACGCGTATATCCAGATATCTGGTTAACCTTCTGATAAAGGTATGAAATTAATTAAGTAAATTGTCTTGAAATTCTTTACTGTAAACTCTACAAAACAATATCCGTTGAGCGGTCTGGTCGCTCAGTGGTTAGGGCGCATGTTTACCAAGAGTGGGGTTCCATGTTCAAATCATGGGAGAGCCAGGAATTTTTTAGAGTTGCGCTTGATCATATGAGCTATGCCAAGACAATCCGTGATTCGGATTCAACGCTAAATTGTAGGATCAGCAACGGCAGACGCGGTATTCGTGGCAAATAGAAGCCTGTATTTATGATGTGGCTTTATTCATCCATTAATCCCATAATTTTTGGTAGCAAGGTTTACAGTTGCCACTCATTCCACATCTGTCTTGGCTTCAACGCATATCAATGATCACCATCGATCTCTACAAAAGAATACAGATTTCGTAGAACATTCAGTGAGATTACATACAGTTATAACATAAGGGTAGCTAGCGGTGACAACTACAGCTGAGGGCAAACACTTTTTCAGAACCTTTTGGCTGCTATGGGGAAGTGTTGTGGTGTCTTGAATTTTAAGGGTTCCATACCTACTGAATGAAAGAGAGACACCTTTTGCGCTCCCTGATTTGGCGGTCTGCCACCATCTAATAACTTCTGTACCCTTTGCCTACAGAAATTTGTTAATGTCCACTAATTCAGTACTAACTTCAACACTATCATGAGATAAAACTTGTAAAAATCGTGGGATTGAAAATCGGGTTTGGTGAGAGGCTGCAAGAAAATTTGTCTTTATTTAATCTTTATGGGTACCTAATGATAGCTGAAAACAGTGACTATAATTTTTTTTGTGCCTTTACTCCTTGTCAAAACGAGTAAAGAAGAGGAGCAAGGACTGAGAAGGAACCATGCCATAGGCTTTTGAAGGAACCACGCTGGCATTCGCCTGGAGGGATTTCGAGAAACCATGTATAACCGGAATCCGTTTGGTTGGACGGGGATTGAAACCCGAGTCATCCCGAACGCGATATCACAGCGTTACCACTCACTTACCACGCTCGGTAATTCGACTCTCAGTATTTATATTTTTATTCCACGATATTTAGCAAATTTTTTACGAAATACTATATATAATCTAGTTTCTGTCCCTATTTTCGAAAATTCTTTCAAAATATCCGGTGATATGATTACAGAAAAGCTACAGTAATCATTCAGAAGTTTATGAGTTTCTCAAAATTATTAAATGACTAATTTTGACGAATTTAACTCTTAGCAGCTAATTTTTCCAGCAATAAATCGTAAATGATGCTCGACCTAGAATCGGATAGTAAACATGTAAAAATACTGTTTCTGAAAATTTTCGTCACTGCAGTTTTTCAACTTAATTGTGCGTGTTTGATTTATACATACACTACACTCGAAAGAAAATTTCAATAAACGGGTAACAAACTAGATGTAATCGAATTTCATTTGTTTTTAATGTAACATGATTCTTTTCAGTGACTTTAAACCACAACGCACGAGAGAGTAACTATTACTGGACAGCTGTTTTTCTGGTATATATTTAGGAATTTTGTTACAGAACTGATAATTAATACTACGATATAGCATTTTAGTATAGGTAAATGAAACTACCGAATAATGGTAAGAGATTGGTATTAGGTGGCAAAAGTAAGAAGTAATTTCTGCTGACAGTGAAATAAAACGATAGTTTCGAAACGTGTACCTTGAAATTTTTATCTGAACAATATCTAATGAAATGAAACTATGCAGGAAATGTAAACAACTTTCTTAACAAGACGTAATCATAATTTAGCATTATTTCAAGTAAACATTTTACCAATCCTCCGCTTTATATTCATGCCATTATCATCTCAACCGTTTTAAATGTTAATATTACAGTCTGATTGAATATAAGTTGGTGCAAAAATAAAACTAAAGTCTGTGTAATTGAAGCAGGAGACAACAAAAATGTTAGAACATGCTCTGAAGAGATCTAAACAGAACATGAATGAAACAGTCCGGTAAACCATACATTATAAAGAGGGCTTATGCGAAGATAGTAGACAGATAAAGGTTTATATTCAACCATCCGTAATTACATAAATAGACCTCAGGTAATAATGCGACCGTATTTTCTCAATTGCTACAAAGTGAAAAACTTAATGCTCAACAACAAAGTCTATAGCATTGTAAATAGCGTAATCATTCATTCATGTAGCTATTGCTAATACCGCCACTTCAAAATTATTTTTCGCATTTTACGAGATGTATAAACACACATTTGGAACAGGTTGCGTCAGTCAAGTACATTTGTCGTGCACCATTATCCGGTAAGCTGCTGTCAACAAGTAAAAGAACTTTTGTTATTCTATTAATACGAAATTTATAATTGCAATAATTGTTTGCAAAACAAATATGATAACTAAATTGTGTGCACGGTCTTAAAAAGCGAGCGGAATTATTAAATTAAATAACTGAAAATGGAACTGCAAACGATAAAATTTAATTAAATCCATCAGTTAACAAAATGTAGCAATGTTTCCTTTTTGTGGTATACTGTATTTACAATAAAATATCAATAGTTGCTGCCAGCCGTAAAGGAATACCACAAGTTACCATCGCTACCGTTTATGAAATTTAACGAATAAAAAAATTCTTTACTGCATAGTTTTAAGAAGATAATTCAACTTACTTGCGATTTATTAAAGAAATTTGTAAAATTACGATGCCTTTTCCCTTTTTAAGTATCTTTTTGCAATTTCAATAGTATGCATTGCTCGCGCAATTTTCAACAGTTTCAATATTACCTTACAGACTACTCACTAAAAATTTTGCAACCAAATTTCACAAGCATATTCTTTTCTATTTTGTCAGGTACCGTGCTTTCCGTGTTATGCATTATTACTGTTACGTTGTGATAAAGTTATCAATAACTGTATATTTTCGCTGAGTTTTACTGTATTTGAATCAAACTGTACCTTTGAAGTATTTTAAATGATCAGTTCTATTTTCAAAAAGTACTGATCTTGATTATAGCTTCGATATAGCCACGTTGCATGCGAGCGGGAGGATGTCTTTTTTTTTTATCTAGAATAATGAGATTTTTGTCGGCGACCCCTCCTCGCCCAGGTCAACCCCCTTCTCCCCCAAACCGCCTCCCCCTCCAAACCGAAATCCTGGATCCGCCACTGATTACAGTAGTTTGTGATACTTTAAAGCGTTGTTAAATTAGAATTTATTTTTGTAGGCTATTATTCATTGAAACTTGTCTAAATTTTAATATGAGTACTTATTGACTATCTTATGTGCCTCAAATACTTTTTTACAGGCACTAATTCTTGAGAATTAGAGATATTAAATATATTAAATCTCAGAGTATTGTGGCTAAGTCATCACATTTAGCAAAAAAGACAGTAATGAGCAAGTGAAGACTGCGAACCTAAAGAAAACAAGTTCAAACATGGCTTCTTGCGATATGACTTAAATAATTAAAGCTATGAACAGATATTTATCAAAATGTAGAATAAAACAGCCTACATGAAGGTAATTTGAAAGTGAAAAATCATAACTCGACCACTTCGAGAACACATAACTGTGAAGCAATGACCGAAACTTATTAGGAATCACCGTATCATATATTAAGATATTGGATATCACAAAAGTGTGTAGTATAGTTAGAACCAGTCAGATATCTGAGAAAATATATAAAATGTAAATTAACTGTTCTCGGGCTTCCAACCAGTTTATAGTTCGTTTCAAGAAGGCAAAAGTTGTCATCAAACCATAAATTTAAAAATGGATTTATCAGTTTCTTAACATTGGTTTGCACTGGGAAAGGCATCTGTTGATAATTACTTGTGCCCCCCCCCCCCCCCAACCACTTTCATTCCTTGATAATTCGTAATCGAAGAGATATAGTGGTTTCAAAACTGGTCCATATTTTGAAGTAACTTGTATTCTACAATTATAATGCTTCCCCTGTACTAGGAACCCAATTTTGATACATAAACGAATGGTACTCATCGTTAAAAAAAAAAAAAATGATGCTAAATTTAAATTTCACAAAACAAAACTCGCTGCGTACTACAAATGAAGTATAAAAACTCTTTTCATTGACCTGCTCCAAAGAAAAAAATACTTGTTTCCACACCACACTGTTGATAGATTCTAGGGGTTTCGTTGCGTTATCGAACAAAAGGAAATCTCTGGCGAAGTGTTCTGGCAAAGAGGCCTTTAACAGCTATGGTTAGCAAACTAATTTAAACATTGATGGGGTCCACCGCTAAATCTAACAGCTTTGTCATAAAGTCATTACCAAAGACTATACCCAGCGAAAGTGCTCCCCTGTACTGTTAAACAAGGTTAACACTGCTGCGTACTGGATTTTAAAGTCACACAACGTGGAAAAACTGTATCACAACATTGGGAAAATGGTATAATGGGCGAACTTCTACTTATATTCTATTTGAGAGTGAAAAGAGAATGTGTAACAAATAGCGATGTTATTCCAGAAGTAAAAGTGGTCATCACAGCAGATAACAAGATAGAAATAGGCACCAAGGCGTTGTGTAATTTAACTATACCATAATTAATATTGTTAATCATTGTTTCTTTACCAAAATCTGATTATTAGTTTTTGCGTCCAACAAAAAAAATTGATACTAATTTCAGCAACACATGAAACATTATTTTATCCACATAACCATTGGTTGAAAGTTAATCTAAACTCTGTCAAAATCAAACCAGTAGTTTTGCGTGATTTCTTTATATCTTAACTTGCGTACAGATATAAGTTTGAAAACAGTTGATTGCTTGTCCATCGTTTACTAATAATGCCCCAATCTTATTATTATTTTTTCCTTAGAATATGAACAGACATTTCCCCGGTTTAAATTTTATTATAATTGTATAGATTTCGTACGACAGTTCTATAACAATTAAGGACAGTTATTAACTGAAATTATTTCATGAAGTGTTATAAATTAAGTTGTATTCATTGTATTCATAAATATACAACAATTATAACTAATGGGGTTGCTGAATAGTTACACTGTATTTTTCGATAGCTGGTAGATTGTTATCTGTTGGTTCCCACTGTCCATTGATGCATCCAGAAATTTTATTTACCACGCTATGTTTTCACACGGTTCAGAGACTTCCAGATATTCTTAGGTAGGTTGAATACCGATGGCTGTCTTACAGGTTCTTCTCTTGATTTTAGCTCTCCATGGACTTCATAAAATAAACAAATACATTATATTTTACTTTATTTATTTTCAATAGATGTTAAACTTTTATTACGACTGTATAAAAGCTTGCTTCCCCACAACGAAATCTCTATGAAATAGCTTGATACTTAAAACACCTTAACAATTAAAGAGGAAACATTACCATGATACTCAGTAAAAAAACATTTCGCCAGTAAAATTAGAAGACGATACCGAGCCTGGAATATGAGTGGTTATTCTCGGTCCTTGCATTTTAGAGAACACGAGTTCCTTACCCGATTCAGTCATCGATAATTTCGTGTTTTGTGGTTTCTTGAAATCACTCCAAATGAATACTGTTATTGTTTCACCAAAAAGGCTGTGGGTTAATTTCTTCACAATACTTTTTCCCAATCTTTTCCAGCTGTAATGTTAGTAAAGCGCTAGTTAAAAAGAAATTAGTCCAACGACTCTTAAACATGCGTTTACTGAAATTAGTGTTCCAGACAGAAGTGCGGTAGACTAACACTCCGAATAAATTAGACTCTGTTACTGACATCCCAAGTTAAACATTCCCGTTTGAACACAAATTATTTGTTAAAACCAAACATGGAAGGTATCGAGTGCACTGTACACTGTTCGCTTTGTGTAGCTCAATCAAGTTTCTACGACAGTAACTCGTTAATTTGCTGGCTCTGTTGTTACTAATGGCGGATTGATACAATGACAACACGTTCCGGTAATTTAGTTTTAGTTGGCGCCGCTTCGTCAAAACAGCGTAGTTCTCTCTCCTTTATAAAAGTCTCCCACAGTTCAATAATTAACCAATAAATCTGTTCCAGAAATGGATAAACAGAAAACTGTTTAACTAATGAATCGTGCGGACAAGCCTGCTGTATGACACAGCAATTCAATTTCGCATTAAGAACACAAAAGATGCGATTCAATGTTCCCTGCAATTGTCTGCGGTTACAAAAGTTTAAAATTTGTATTTATCCTTTCCTGTAATTAATATTTCGTCTGCTAACTGATACTAGTTGAAGTCACACATCCCTTTATGCATATACCAAACAAACGAAACAATAGAATACTAATTGAAAAATCTGGCATGTTAAGCTTATGTGCATTTTTGTTTTCCATATTCTCGAAGAAGATCACTAAGATCTTCATCACCTACTAACTTCTTAGATTACGTTATGGACATTTGGAATAAAGTTTAATATCAAGAATTTTTGTAAGGAAATCTCTACCTGTGATTGGACGAATGATCGGATGAATATTCTTTGACATTTTATTTATACATTTGATTATCTTAAATTTTTACAAAAATTAAAATTAAAAATTTTGAAATAGTGTTTGTATTGTAATAAATTTCAATTATAGACTTAATTTTCAGGTCAAGTAGTATTCGTGGAATACACTTAACTATTATAAGGGTAATTTTACATTCAGCATTTTCATTAATATTATGCCTCACTGGCTAAGTAATTTCTTTTGATCTGTAGAAAATTACCATGATTCATAATGGGTTTAAACATTCAGTCCGGTAGGTTCATATACATCTTTAGTTCTCAATTTAAGTGTTTCAGTAATACAATATATTCGCCATTTATTCAAGTGCATAAATTATTCTAGTAAAATAACCGTTACTACAAAATTTAAATAAAACCTCACTCCACAACAGAAAAATATTAGTGGTTGGATCAGCCTCATTAGGTAATGAATTACCGAGAACTATGTTTCTAGCTTGAGCAATACTTATTACTGTTTGAGGCAGAGTCACTACACATTAGCTTCGTTGTGCAAGCAGTTATAACTGTTTCTGTTTAATCATTGATGCTCAGCACTTTTCACTATTAATACAGGGCGTTCGCCGGAAAACGCTACCCTCCCAGTCTGTTGCCGTCGGCAACTTGCTCGGTCAGTGGAGCCAGCAGTTTCCGCCAACCGCCACCGTGAATCACCGCACTGTTTAACACCTCCGCTGCCACAACAGTGCATTGCAGTGACCCTTACATTGTTAAGAACGGTTTCTTTGCATTGTAGATAGTTTGTGACTTCAGTCTCTTATTAATCAGTGTTGTGAATAAACGTTTCTTTGCGGTTTGGCTGGTTTGGGGCTTCATACTCTTATTAATCTGTACCGTGTTTGAGTGTGAGTATAATTATGGTACGTTACAGTTTGCAACAAAGAATATTTCTCTACGATACATATGTGAAGAAGAAGTCGTTTAAAAAGTGTCGCAGTAAATTTCGTCGCGAATTTCCTGGCGCTTTACTGCCAGCTAAATCAACAATTCTGCGTCTGGTTAAAAAAGTAAGAGAAACGGGTTCATTTTTTAACAAAAAGAGACTGTCGGTCAACCGTATTCTCACAGAGGAGAAAATTAACGATATCGCTTTTCGACTAGAACAGTCACCCAAAAAATCATTAAGTCAGTTAGGGCAGCGTGTGTCTCGAAATATGTTCAGAAGATGTGAAATGTGCATTACACAAGAGGGTCAACACTTCCAGCATCTTTTATAAGGTAAGCTAATGAATTACGCCACATTTAAATGCTTAGCACACAAGTTTATGAAGTTTATGAAGCGTAATTATTATGAAATAGTCCGCGGCCGACGGTCGAACAATGCCGGAAACTGAGCGCTCGCTCGCCGGGAGCAGTTTCTTCCTTGTAGCGCTAACAGTGGGTTGCGTTTCCCGGCGAACGCCCTGTAGAAAATCGCTATTTCACAATCTCATCTTGTTTTGTATACTTAAGCTTCTCTTCAAGTAAGTAAAATACTCTATCTTTTACATCAATAAACCTGTTACTCGCATTACTTATAACTGTAGTGATTGATCTGTTATAAGTATAACCATTTCGCAAAAAAAATCGCAATTTAATTTAATTAATGGCAATGTCAGTAACTGGTTATAAAATACAAAGTTCCTAGTATGAGGTTTTATACAGAGTCCAGTGTTCAAACGTTTTGTAGCTGGTCTCGTCATTCATTTAGCACCACTGATTCTCATTAAAAAAAAATTCGAAATGTTACGAAACATTCTTCCTGTATTTCTTCGTTGCTGTAGAGGTTCAATTTTTCGTCTAACGACTGTAACCGCAGAATCTCAGGGCGCTGGCTATAAATCAGAGATTTCTTGGACGTGGAGAAGAGCGGGAGCGTTTCTCGAGGGAAGGTAGGAGATGCTGACGAGGCGAGTGGTTCCAAGCAAGACAACTGAAGGTCGTCCACGATCGTCTCCTTTACGAGTGTCTGAAACATCTAGATAAATTAAAACACTCGAAACACAACTTACTGACCTAACTGTCAGTTGTTATGATACTCCATTTAATATGAACAATGTAATAAATGTTAATACAATGAAACAGAACATCAAATACAAAGAACATAAATATGGAAGTGCTTGAAATTTACATTTATAATTGCATTTTAGTGTCTATTAGAAAATACGAACACTGAAGTCTGCATCAAGACCTAAGGCATCTCAACTGCGAAGAAAGAAAGATGTCAGAAAATCGGGACATACTTAAATCACAATTAGCTGAAGACATCTTAAGAGACATAAGCGTTTCCAAATGAATTAAATCTCTTAAAGATGGCCGTGTTGAAGCTGAAAACTCTCTCGTAGACCGAAAACAACAACTAGAGACAAAAAGAAATATACTCGAGAAATATCAGATGACGCTAGAGCACTGAAAAAAAGGAGATTATAACGATGAATAGAAGTACCTACCTCTTATAGCTTATGCGGGAAAGGATTGATAAGATAAGGAACGGGAACGAATTCGGCAATGATATTTTGAAGTATCTATCCCGATATTCGTCTGGAGAGATATGGGGAATCCCTAGAAATTCCAAATGTGGATGGCCGGACTGGGAATCGGATCTGCGTCATCCCGAATGCGAAACTGGAGCATTACCACTCACTCTCTATGCTCGGTAAAATAAGTTCTATGTAAACAGTAAGAATAACGCTTACTAAAACAACGGAGCGGAGCTTTATGTTACAATATTCATCCATTCCACACATAACTAATACAGTTAACTGCTACATTAAGTAACTAATATGCAAAAGAGCGTACATCTTGTCTTGGCCTCACATTCCTGTTTATTTTTAAAAATCCACGACCAGTGTTCGTTTATAGAATGAAATTATTTATGAAACCGAAACTTTTCAGTATGTACTGAAAGCCGACTGTTTCTTGCGAGAAAAACCTGCAGAAAAGTTGTAACCTTCCACTGACAAATACGAAGAGAGTTTGCATTTAAAGTATAATTTGTTATGTATTTAAGAAACTCAAATCAATTAAACCACATTATATTATTTCTCAATAAAGTCTCCTCTGTTCAGTGCACTGACATCATCTAACTGGTGGCTTATGTGCCAATCAGCAGTAGCCACAAATTCAGTTTACTCTTTTTTTATTTACATTCTTTTGTAATACAGATATCTAGCCATGCAGCACCAACACTAACTTACTCAATAATATCTCTGGTTCGCTGTCATTTCTTATCTAATATTTCCTGTCTACTCGCAACATCATTAAAAGATGAATCAAGAAGTCTACATATCCAAGTGGTGTATAGTTATAGTTTAAGTACCTGGGTGACCAATCTTTGCTCGGAAACTTTCGATTTCTGTTCAACATGTAAGATTTTGCGTTAAGTTTGATTAAAGTGAAACGCTTTTCTTAAAGACTTCTTGGACATTTTGAACAGTACAATTCCTTGCTCTGACCAAAGAAAAGCTTAAGAGACATCGGTAGCTGAAACTTCTACGACATGAGTTAAGAGCTGTTTCCAGGACACGAAATACAAGAACTGCTTGCTCTTTTTTTTTTTTTTTTTTTTTTTTTTTTTTTTTTTTTTTTTTTTTTTTTTTGCAAAATCATGTTACAAACTTGAAAATCAAAACGTTACATACATATGAAATTTCATCCAAATAGCTAGAGATCGTCCTGATTACCAACTCATAAATTGCTTTTAAAGAAAATCCTATTATTATTATTATATTAAATATAAATCTTAATACTAATCACGGATTAATTAATGGTCCAATTTATTTAGACGCGTAAATCATCTATGCTAAACTAAATCACTCCTATAAAACTAAGCTCTTACCTCGTATTAACCTCACACCTTCTGATACAACCGTGCCTTTCCTAATGATAAGAAAACAATTCCCAACAAAAGTAACCTTTGCGATGACCATTAATAAAGCACAAGGTCAGACGCTTCAAAGCGCAGAATTATATTCACCAGAACCTGTTTTTTCTTATGGACACTGTTACGTGCTTTTTCTCGCGTTTGTAGAATCAATTAATGTTTATCTTTGTGTTAAAGACACGTACAGTCAAAAAGTAAACGATAACATTATAACTGCTAATATTGTTTTTAAAGAAGTCATGTAAAAGAAGTTGGAAAAACATGGCATCTGCCAAATCCAATATCTATTTTTGAAATATCTACTTTTTAAATGTTTTAAATTGAAGATGTAGTATTTAATTATAACAACGTTTTACAACAAGGCTGATATCTAAAATAAAATACTTTTCACTAGGAAATATACTTGCATTTATTTATTTCCACATTATTATTATAACACGATAGTGCGAAATATTCGCATGGATCAGCTAGTATACAAGAACGGTTCGTTTAAAAATATAATTCCTTGCTGTAACCCCAGAGAAACTAACTGTCTGGTACCTGGTACCTGAATCATATACGAGATGGCGTTAGAGCCGTTTCCAAGGTACCAAATACAAAAATTGTTCGTATTCTGTAAAACTGTGCTTTTGCACGGAATACACCTATTTAGATATACTTATAAAGCAAAACGTTATCTAAATATGAAATTTCATCCAAATCGTTAAAGCTGTTTCCGAGATACCAAATATATATGCACACATATATAAGAGAATTGCTCACTTAAAGATATAAGATTTCTGTTGTATCACTATTAGTTTCTATGCATGCATCCATCAATAAATTTCTGAAAATCTGGTTATTTATTTTCTTTTTTTCTATTCTAGTATTTTGTATGGTCTTACTCTATTGTCTGATTGAACAATGCAAGCCTAGCGATTCTTGCCTTAAAATTTCATACAGCACATAGATAAAAATCGTTTGCTATTACATGAGAATTAGATGTATGGCAAATAACACAGGTTTCACTCCACAGGGAGATAATGAGTCTTCATTATCACGAGTTGGCAAAATATCGGACTTATTCTCGTTGCATTACTGTATTCTGTGGCAAAGATGATTTGTCAAAGACTTAGCCGTGCTTTTTATAGCCAAGAAGTCAGACCAACAAGTTCTTTTTACGTCCATGGCCTGAGAAATAAAATCTAGAACTGTTTCGGATTTAGGTTTTCTTTCCGACTACTTTTATTTTAAACCTTGCATCGCTCTTAACTTTCCTGTTCTCTTACTCTTCTTGCGACGTCTAATAATCTTGTTTCATTTGGATTTATTTACATGCCTGAGGTATACAGTCATACAATGGATCTTTGTTATGGGTGGTGGCCAAATATTGGTGGTGCCGTCTTTCATTTCATTCAGTTTGAAGTTATTGATGATTTATACTAACCCTAGTTAGTGGCAATAGTGGCTAAAAATGGTATACTTTTTATTTTAACTGTATCTTTAAAATCTTCAAAGGTTTTAACAAAATCCTAACTTCCCTTTTCTGTACTATTGTTCTCACGATTAGTTAGTTTTAGCATTTTAAGAATAAAAGTATTCCAAATAAATCCAATTCGGTCTCAAAAGGGCCATTCAATAAACGAGCTGTATTTGTGTTCAGAGACAATATTTTAGATGGAATGAACTGTAAATAACTGACTATAGGAATTTTTTGCGACTTGTGTAAGGCATATTACTGCGTTGATCACGAAATTCTGACACAAAAATTAAATTATTGTGTATAGACGGCATTGTTAAAAATAAGTTTATCACGTTTTGTATTTTTTTTAAAAAATACAGGAAGTTTCAATGAAACATTTTAATATTCTTTAATGTGGTTCACAGTTTTTTAAGTGAGGGATCATCAGATGTCACGTACCTCAGGGTTTTATATTGGAGCCACTATTGTTTTCAATATTTATACAGCTGAAAGCTCAAAATTTGACATTTTTTAGGATGACTCAAGCATAGGAATTAAAAACACAGATTTCTCAAATGAACATGTTTCATATTATATCTTTGACCGAATTAGTATAATCACATTTAATGGCTTATCTTCAAACTTTGACTTAAATCTCAGTACATGCAATTCAGTAAATTACTCAGATTATCACCATACCTACACATAAAATTTGCAGGCCATTCCATTCAAGTAGTAGAGAATGTGAAATTTCTAGTTTTTCGTACTGATCATAATACTAATTGGAGGGTCGAAGTCTCTGAATTACTAAAGCGACTGGGAGCAGGCGTTTTTGTTATTCCTACAATTTCTGCTACAGGTGATCTCAGTATGAAGAAATGAGTTTATTCTGCTTATTTTAGCTCCTTAATGTCTTGTGTAATAATCTCTGGGGCAATTCAAGTCATCGAAACATTGTATTCAGAGCCAAGAAAAGAGTAATAATAATTATGTGTGAGATTAGCAGCAGAACTTCACGGAATGAGCTGTTCAAGAAGCTAGAAATTTTAACATTTGTGGCCGAGTATGCAAACACATTAATGTCCTATGTAGACACCAGTTATACTCTACTCGAAACAAATATTAAAATTCACAATTATGGAACTAGAAGTAAAAATGATCTTCACACGTATTATAAGCCGTTGTTATTTGTTTAAAAATGGGTCAGATATTTTTGGATACGCAACATCAATAAGATACGAACACATCTTAACTGTCTGTAAGGGAATAAGATTAAATCCAGGAAAATTTGAAAGAATAATAAATTGACAACTCCTACTCCATAGAAGAATTTCCTTCAAATGTCTCTATAAAATAGTTGCCAGCGTCTTGTGTAAACGAAGTTGACTTAATTAATGAACCTATTATTCTGTGAGAGTGTATCTTCTGGTGTATACATCTATTTTATTATATAACTATATTGCTGCAAATTAATTCCTTTCCACATAATACAGAGGCAGTCTCTTATACTAGACCGAGGGTGGTGGGTGAGCGGTTAACGCTCTGGCATCGCATTCGGGAGGACGCGGGTTTGAATCCCCGTCTGGGCATCCAGATTTGGGTTTTCCATGGTTTCCCCAAATCACTCCAGGATTCTTCCTTCAAAAAGGCCATGGCCGAATTCCTTCCCGTTCCTTGTCCCCAGTCCCATCCTGCCTCTAATGTCCTTAGCCGTCGATGAGGTGTAAAGCAATAAGAAACAAAAATATTATACTAGGATGTGTGGAAAGTGAATTTATTGTTTTGTATAATGTTAGCTAAATTACTCAGAAAGATTTCTTGATTTATGAAAGCAAGAGCTATATTACGAATCACTTATTGCTCTGCTTTCATACTTGTTACTGCTGTTGAATTTGACAGTAATACAAAAAGAGAACATACAGCTAAAATTCTATGGTAGTTAAAAAAAAAAAAGATTTAAAAATTAACAATACAACAATCAATCATCTACAAAAAATGTAATCTATGAATCTCATTTACAACAAATCAACATATGTTACGTTTAAATAAAATTTCTGTAGATGAAACTGAACACATTTTCCAGACTGAGATTTGCGGAGTAAATAAGAAGACAAAACCTTTATATTTTTATCTACCACTATAATTGGGAATTAATGAACTTTGCGTAACCGTAACCATCACATAAGATTTTCTCATCAGAACACCTGCGTTCTCTGTCCAGTTTAAGTATTCCCAATACAACTTACAAAAATTAAAAGCCAAAGGAACCTATAACAATGTAACTTAAGAACCACGAAAAACCATTTGCATAATTGTTCATATTTATTCTCAAATTTTTACTGACAATATATTTTCAGAAGATATTATATTGTATTTAATAATCTCTGGCATTCTGAATAAAAGTAAATTGGAGATTGTATCTGTTTTTGTCTCATCTCCAGTATGTTGTTTGCAACTAAATTACTGTTTTCAGCTATCCATACTGCACAAAAATAGTACCTCGTAAAATACTATCCGTAATTAAAAAACTGAATAAACCTTAATACAGTGCAATAGAATCCGTCACTGACATGATAAAAAAGCTGGGTTGAAAGTCCTTAGAAAACAGGAGGCAGGTGAAGAGAGTGGTACATTTGAGTAAGCCATATATTGGTGATGAGGTCTTAGGATTGTCATAGGAGTGTAAAGAGATGACGGTGACCGTAAACTGCCATAACGATGGATGAAAGGTTTCTTTTATAGTATATAGTCTCATGAAATGATTTTTAAGTAAGAATTCTTGCGATAAAAATGTAGCTTTGCACTGAAATGGCCTATGTCTATTAGTTCCATCGCAGTTGATAAATTATATTCCAACCCCTTCGAGAAAGAGGTAAAAGCTGGAAAAACAAAAAAGCACGGAAATTAGATCATTATACACGAGATGACTTTTATATGCGTAGGTTAAATATGTACGAATTTAAACTAACGTTTGTACAAAATTTACAAAATTTCTTCATTTTGACATCTGTGCTGGTAATTATTTGTGCATTTCCAACTTTTAAAAATCTTCTAATTACAAAAAATAGGTAAGCTCGATTGCTCATCAAAAAATCTTTATACTTAGCAACTGGATTCGATGTTGTTCAGATCTTACATTACACAAGAATATTATGCGGAAAATGCCAAAAACTGCATCATTATATCATAAAATATTAAGACAGTGCAAAATATTGACTATATTAATATCTCTGGATCACAGTTATCAAAGAACGAAACAGCATATTTAACAACACATGTAACATGTAATGAAAACAAAATTAATCAATACATTTTCAACCTGAAATGTAGGCCTACTTCATGAAAATATTAAGTTTTTGTGAGTTTTAACTTGAAGCCTACAACAACGTAACACTTTATGCTACTTCTTTTTATACAGCAGATCACAAACGGCCTTTTCCTTTCTCTGGCTAAAGACCCGATCCCCGTTTCCTGCAGTCCACCGTGGAAATAGCTCTACCGCTAAGCTCAAAGCATTTCGTCTTCAGAGAAAGCAACCACGAGCGCTACGGAAATGGCGCGGCAGCAGCAAACAGTCAGAGAACTTCGAGTCTCCGGCCGCTGATGTACTTCTCCTGTCTTCATTTCCCCCGGCACAAAGACCATTATTATTTTCCCGAAATCCAATTACATGATATCGGTCCTTCTTTGTGCCTTATTTCGAGTGACGCTCGACAAAGCAAGAGAAAGTTTTACGCGCCAGTTTGCGCTCGATTACTCGATGCGTTTTTGTCTGTTCCTAACGGTTCCTGGCCGCTTTCACAACAGACAAAAATGACGTACAAGTGGCGCAGAGGAAGAAATGTTTCGGAATGCAGCAATTATCAACGAACCAGAAAGCTACAGCAGGATGTACTATACTGTTCAGTTTCGCAGAATTACTTCAATAACGATTATTACATAAACGTATAACGACTTTACAACATCGTTAAGTTTTGTTCCATTTGTGTTCATCATTAGGGATGTAACTGACCTGTTTGTTATAAATATTCTTAGCTGAATAAGTAGCTCAGACCAAACATTTTTGGTTTGTTTATCATTTATATTATTTCTAAAAGTGTTTTTTTTGTGACAACACATCTTTCTTCCTTCATATTTAACCAGCACCAAAGTTAATATCTTTGTTGTGTACTCCAATCCCAAATGGTACGAGGGGAAAAAGAACTCATAGAAGAATCAGTGTGGCACCTTATTTCTCTAATCTTATCATTCCTGTCATTCCGACTCAAATAGGTTGGAGGACGAAGTATTTCACTACAATCGTAACTGAAAGTGGGAGTACACATGTTTACCAATAAGTTTAAACGAAACTTGAGTCGTCTATCTACCAGGGACTCGCCTACTCTACCAATCAGTTCTGTGAAGCTTTCATCAGGACTGTAGCAAGCGGTCACGAATCGAGCGGCTCTTCTCTGTATCATTTTCAAGAGTAGTTCTCAAGTTTGACAACAATGGTATAGTTTTTTGAACTTTGCTTCAATACTCAAGTAATTCGTCAGCTGGTACGCATGAAACAGATTCAAAGACCGACATCAAGTGCCTGAAATACATTATGTTGGATTGTCTCATCAACAGAACTAAATTTCTTGATCCATCCCCTCTTTCTGGTAATCATCCAATCTTACGCATCATTTATGTGTGTAACATAATCGGTCGTTTCAGTTGAAGCGATTACCCCTGCTGTAACAACTGTTAATCTAAATTAAAGTCATACTAGACAAAGAATCGTATCTTTCATAAGTTAATGTAACTAAAATAAGTCTGTTGTCGAAGACTTGCGGGTAAACAAAAAGAAAGATAATGAGAAAACAAATTATGTTTTGTAAGACCCTTTACCGACAGTACCTCACGTAAGAATATAATTTCTATTGTATCTGTCATTTACTTATTGTAATTCACTCTTGTTACTATTTATTAACTCGTTTTTGTGTTTTGATTTCAACTTCTTACAACAATTTTGTTACTAAAGTTTCGGGTTCATAAAAAAAAATACATATTCATCTCGCTGCCAAAAAAAAACAGAATTTCCAAAAAACTACACGAAGAACTTTTTATCATAAAAATGGTAGCTCTTAAACAGGCCCCAGTGAAGACTGCAGTTTATATATCCCAGACATTTGCGGTGAAATATGATCAACGTGTACAGCTTCTACAAAGTATAAACTGTAAAAGTCTGGTATAAGACTTATATCTGAAGTGTGGGGCTCCAGTCTATTGCATGTGACATAGCAGTCTTGAAATAACAATCCAGGGGCTGTAAGTTTCTCCGACACATTCCTAATCTGCAAGAAGTCTATTCAGTTAAATCTCAAATACTATCGCGCGTGTAATATTATAACCAACTGTCCGGTAGACATTAGCGTTATGTACAGCCCGAATTATAATAACTGTAGTGAATTAAATTGGCGTATAGCAAAGCTGGCGATTTTTAAGGAAATAGATTTTATAGTATTTTTTGCTACACTTTAGTCGGAATAGCGCCTTTTAGAGAGGTCCACCCGTTTCTGAGGCAACCAAAGTGAATTGTCGCAGCCATGGTGACGAGTTGAGAAGATGTGCCAAGTTGTCTCCTTGTTACTACTCCAGTTCGAAACTAATTCCTCCGCCCTTGGCACAGAGTTCTTAAACTTGGGGGGAGGAGAATCCGGTGGGAAACTCTGCCCATTAAGAGGAGTCCAACTCTTCTGGGATGGGAGTAAGCCGTTCTACACGAGCTGAAACACAGGAAATATTGCTAGGGACAAGCACGAGACTCCGCCTAACACGCCTCAGAAATGTCTCATTTTCTTGTTCAGAACAATAACTACGCCTACATAACCTTTAGAATTATCTTAAACCCCTCCTCGCGCCAATGTATCCATCGATTTAGTAGTATCAATAAGCACTTACCAGTTGTGTAGTACTACATCTTGCTTCGCTGCAACTATCAGAAATTGTTACAAAAACAGCCTTGATGTTACGTATTAAAGCACCTGTTGTACTTAAGCTTAAAATGAAGTAATGCATTTAGCTGTTACATATACGTATTTAAGTAGAACTGCAGATAAATAAAAAAACTTCAGTTTCTCCTTGAAGTCTTCAAAATTATCTTTCGTTTGCTACTTTTTATTCCAAACGAATAGTATTGAAATGGTATGTTTGTGGCGAGCGAAAAATAGAAAACGTATCATGCTTATTGAGATAAGTTTGTAGCTCATGCAAAAAGTTTCCATTATATTCTCCTTCAAAAGCTATGATGGAATCATCTTCAGAAAATATTGTAAATTCGACAGAATTTTTTAAGTTCCTGTTCAACCATTTCATAAGGTATGAAACGAAAGAAATCTCATAAGCCTCAATAATTTGTCGTCTTCACTCATTCTTATGGTTTTTCGTATCTTAAGGACTACTAAAAATTTAAACGAATACCACCAATAGATTAACAAATTTGAGAGTTTGTGTAACATTTGATGCCTTTTAACATTTCACTTAAAATCCTTTGCTAAGTTTAAGTAGTTTTAGAAACTTATTTGGCCCTGTAAAAATTTTAAGCTTCAAAAAAAAATAGAGTTCGTTTAAAGAATTAGTGTTAGATCTACGAAACTTCTTTTCAGGTACCGTCATTTTCTGTAGAACCATTATTAAATTTCATATCAAAAATCTCTTGTTTTAGTTTCTCAGACAGGAGGTAATAGAGTTAGTTCCACATCTTTGCCAGGACTAATTTTAATTAAGATGACTGAAGTCTCACTGGACGTTCGAATTCACACAAAAAAAAAAGAACCCTCACTATCATCGAAACTTCAACTCCAATAATACCACTTATAACAGGCTGAGGTTGAGATACAGGTCACGCCGAGAGCTGATGTTACATTATTTATCTCATACACATTTGCTAGATAATTTATTATTATTATTACTGCAACTGTTTAATAAAACAGAAACAAGCAAACTAGGATGAAAAATACACAGTTACTCTCAAATTAAATTTCAGAGAGAAAATGTGCAAAAAAAGGAAGTTAAATAACTGAATATTTCACTGTGACATGAGTTCAAACATCAAATACACACCAGCAGGTTGCGTTTACTAAAAACAAAACAAAAAAATATCAAAATAAATATTGCTGTTAACCCTATAGTTCGTAAAGTACTGCCAGATTTTAGGGTCTACCCGACAAACAATAAGCCGTGCAAAGGATTCAGATCTCCACCGCTGTTATCAATTCAGCTGCATAAAAACTGATTTACTTTTAGTAATTTAGAATATAAGGGAGTGATTTTGACAGTTATGCTACTGGTTGGTAAAATGTATTCAGTAACTTGCCATTTTTGTTGTGTCACGTTTTCATATTGATGAATATCGTGACGCAAATCCGGTTAAATCAAGTGTACCACAAATTTAATTTTCGCAGCAGTATTTATTTATGACGCGAGACACGTTAGTTCGATTTATTAATGTTTGTCGCTTTTTTCGGGGTGACAGATACAAAAACAAATATTCGTGCCGTTATTTTAACTCGTACGTGTTTCCTTTCAACAACGCATTTCTCACAGAATTGCTGAACTCGCACTGTCTGCCCCTGGAACTGCCCTTTGTACGATATATCTGCATGTGCAGATCCCTCTGTATATATGTAAGCAGCTTAAACGTCGAGCGCTTACTTTGTTCCGGAGTCGTGTTAACGCGGTTAGCCCTGTGTAGTTCAGGCCGAAAGCATTATTTTGCTCTGTCGAAAGCGAACGAAGTTGGTTGTAACGCGAGAGGAAATTCGTGTTGGTAACTTCAGGGCAATTTAATTATCTACAAGCCCTGGGGAAGCCAAAACGATGTAAATGACCAGCCCAAACTTTTTTGCAGGTTTTCTGCTTCGTTTTCGTTGAATGAGGCGAATTCGACCTATCTGCAGGTTTTGATACTACCTCAAAATGTTAATAGTTGCCAAATAATATTATCACTTATCATTTAAAAATTTTTTAAAACTTATTCCAGAATTTAAACAAGTTTAATTTACAGAATATAGCAGTTATCCTATATTTTACACATTCTTTAAGTTGTCACTCACTATTTTACCTTTCAAATATTTTCTATTATAAACATTTATTCACTGGTATCATAAAATCCGACTTGTTCTAATTTCTTCACCTTCACAAACACAGTACAATTTATATCCTGTATCATTTTGCTGCATCTATTCATATTCTCGTCCGCCATAATTCTTGCATTAAGTTATTTACTTTGTTAAAAGAAAATTTCAGTTCCGCAAATTCCAAAACGTTAGGAACACATTTCCTCTTGTTGCAGCAAGATTCCCCTCATACTTCACCATCACTTTCAGAACGTCTTACTCATCAGACCACTTAATTTTGAAAATCACATTTTATTTACTTTCACACTTGGTCTGCAAGAGGCCAAACATCAATCATAGATTACGTGATAACCAATTAAAAAATGAAAAAACTGATACTTGACACGAGAGTGTTTAGAGCCCATGTGATTGAATCATACCACCATCTCTTGGCAGGTACAGAAAGATTTCTAACCCTCTTGCTTAACAACAACGTTAAAAAACAAGAAATACGTAAGTCAAACCAAATGTCCTACAGAGTTGAACTCTTACAGGATCAAAGCATTAAATGGCTGTATCAGAGAAGATTAAGTGAAATCGGATAGAAGTATAAAGTAGAGGAAAAAATCGAATTAGAATGGGAAAACCTAACCAAAATTCTGAAAGAAGCAGCAAACGAGAGTATAGGAATGAAGAAACGTTGGAATAGAAAACAAGGATTAAGAGCCTGGGATGAAGAAATCAAGAATGTTATTGAAGATAAGAGAAATGCCTATAAGAGATATTTAGCAACAAAGAAAGTAGAGGATCTTACTGAATATAAGAGGAAAAGAGCGATTGCTAAAAGAGAAACTCGGAAAAGGCATAGAGAACAATGAGACCGCTTCATCAACAATCTGGAAAGAGATATAACAACACCATAACCCACAACATTCAAGATTATTAAAAAGTTAAACAGAGAAGTAAGATGTGGCTCAGACATTCAAGTAATAAACAAAGAGACATGGCTAAAGTATTTTCAACAGTTGTGGACCCAAAATCAAGCAGACAATGAACCGGAGGTAATGTCACTACAGAGACTAACAGCCCAGATGACATTCACTACAAAGAGTTAGAATCAGTGCTGAAAGCCTGTAAAAGTAACAGAGCTCCAGGTGAAGATGGCATTCATATGGAACTTTTTAAATACAGTAACAGGACATTTAAAGAACGGCTGTTAAACTTTATCAACAGGATCTGGAGAGGAGAATACCCACCTCAAAGCTGTCAGAGAGCAATTGTCATCCAAATTCACAAAAAAAGGCGACGTCAAGGATTGCAATAACCATAGAGGAATAAGCTTGCTCAATGCTTGTTATAAAATTTAATACAGCATTATTGAATCAAAATTGTAAAAATTTTATGAACCACTTCTTGGAGAAGAACAAAATGGGTTTCGGAAGGGTTGATCATGTGTAGATGGCTATTTCACACTCAAGAGGCTAATTGAGAAAAGGAAAGAGTTGAATCTGGAGACACACCTGACATTTATTGATTTCAAAAAAGCTTTCGATACAATCGACAGAAGAAAACTTTGTCAAAATCTGGCGAATAGTAACACCCCAACACAGATCATAAAAGCAATTAAAAACATCTACAGCCACAATGTAATCGCAGTCAGAACCCGACAACAGCTGTTGGAATGGAAGCCCATTAATCGAGGAGTGAGACAAGCGTGCAGCCTATCGCCACTTTTATTCAGCATTTATATAAACAAAATCATTAGTGACTGGAGACACAAACCCCATGGTAGTATAAAAATAGACAGATAGACCAACCTGGATATATTACTGTTTGCAGATGACCAAGTGCTTCTTGCTAAATCAGAAGATGACCTGCAGAGGTCTGTATATAACCTCCATATGACAGCAAAAGAATACAGCATGGAGATTTCCTTCAATAAAACCAAGCTTATGGCCTTTGTCGGGAAAAACCACAAAAGAACAAAAATCTCAATAGACAACACGGCCACAGAAGAAGTAGCAGAATTTAAATACCTAGGTTACAACCTCAGCTACACCCTAGAAACCTATATGTAACAATAATCACAAATTTCACGAAACTTACAGGAATAATAAATAACACCTTCAGACCATCTCTTGTTCAACAGCACACAAGAATCAGGCTATATAACACCATGGCTAAACCTACACTACTGTATGGCAGCGAGGCCTGGACACTACGCAAAGGTGATGAACGGAGACTAACGGCGGCTGAGATGCGATTCATGAGGAGAGCAGCTGGCTACACATTACGAGACAGAAAGAGATCTGATGAAATCCTTAAAGGACTCAAAGTAAAACCAATTCTCCGAACTGTACAAACCTACAGAACATCTAGGACAAACCATGTACTGAAGATGAAGACGGACCGAATCCCACGGAATATTCTCAAATACCATCCCAGAGGCAAGAGAGAAGATGGATTGAGAAAGTAACAGGCCACCAGGCCTAACATTGGACAGGAAGAAGAAGAAGGCATTTAATTTAATTTCCTTTCACACCCGTTTTCCCCTTTCTCGTATCCGTCTAATTTTGCTCTCTGCGAATTCCAATTCTAAACTCTTACAGAGCTTTTGGTAATTTATTCATCATTCTCTTGGTAGTTATTTCACTCATTATCTTATGCCTGAAATCATTTCTTTCAGGCTTCCTTGGCGTCCATTCTTCACATACATCAAATATCTTCCCTACGCATGGATCTGCACTTAATGAAAATACTTATTTAGCTGATGCTATGCTATTTTAAAGAAGACAGGTGTAAATTACGGAGATAGAAGAATACTATACAATCTGTGTAATAATCAAGTGGCTATAATAAAAGTAGAGAATCATGAGAGACAATATTCCTAAGGGAAATGAAGAAAACATAATTTCCATCAATATATTTTGTAGGGCAAAGTATTTGTTTTCGTTTCTGTTTCAGTAGTGGGTGAACAATAACCTCAGTACAAATAATTATTTGGTAACAAAACAATTTAAAGCACGTGGATACTTTCGTTACAGATAACGCCTGTACTGTATGCAACTCAAGAACAGCACTGTTGCCTTGGCGTCGTCATGTAAGGCGTGGTTCGCTCATTCTCAAAGCTCAGAGGTAGCGTTGCTTCGTGAAGAAAAATTATTCACATTTGTTACGATTGGTAAACTTGGACTCCACACCTTCCACAAGCAGGCCTAGATTTTTCGACGGTTTTCAAAGAGTACTTACAAAAATTCATACTGAATACCTTAAACGCTCTTTAAAATTTATTGCTTTTCGATATACTTTAAACGGTACTTTCATCACCTTTAAGAAAAAAGGTAATTCTTTACTGCATCAAAAAATAGAGAAAAAATAAATTTAAACAGTGAAAGCGTTGCTACACTCTTTGTAATTTCTTCGTTGACAAAGTACACTCTAAAAACTGTAGGTAGTAGATGATGTTTTGCACCAAAATCAATCTCTCCTTTGTGAATTCCAATTCATTAAGGCTCGAAGGAGGAAGAGGATTACATTAGCATCAATGCGTCAGTTTTTTATTATTATTATTTTTTATTTTATCTCTACTGTTATTGTGACCAATATATTTTTGAAGGTTAAGTATTTTTCTGCAGTTGTAAATGAAGGTGTGTATTCGCATGTTTGCCAATAAATTCAGTCGGGTACAACGTCATTGGCCTACAAGGCAATCTCATCCCAATCTCTTAATCAAGTTGGTAGCATTTAAGCGCTACGTCTGCTCTTTTCGAGAGTAGTCATTAATCCTATTCAATGCTTTTCCCACAGAGAAAAACAATACTTTGTATGTGGACGTGTGAAAATTTCATGTGGAATCTATTTCTTGCACACATGTTAAAACTCTTCAAAATCGTTTTATATATGACCAAACGTATTTATCTTTCGCATTTAATTTAGCTCTGTATTGTGACGCGCAAATATTTGAGAGAATTAGCATCGCCAAGAATTGTGCAGCTTACATTGAACTCATGCACAATCCATGTGCGTATTATCTTGCAATTTCCCTCTTTAGTTCAATTTGCCATATCAAATTAATGAAGAAAACGCTGAGTTTCTAAACAATTGACAGAACTATTTAATTTACCCTTATTCAGTAAATATCATATGATAGTGCAAATAATTTTCATACTAGTGCTCCGGAGTGAAGTTCATGTAACATCACATCAAAAAAAGTAGAATTGTCAAAGCCTGTGTAAATATAAGAAAACTGAGATGTGGACAGTAACAATAGGATTATTTCCAACAGCCTTTCTCGTATGGCGAGATAATACAATATTAATAAATTGTTAATTAATAAAAGATGCTCTAAATTAACAGTCTTCAGAAGATTTTTGTACATCAAAGAAATTACGTTTTACCTTCCCACTTGCTTACATTATGTCAAGTTAAGGTCACTTATCACTGGCAGTCTGAAGCTACTTATGTAGTATCATAAGTTAGGTACAAATTTTAAGAAACGTATTCGTCGTATTATGCTTTTTGGAAATTGTTTCGTCATAAAATGCGTTTTGAAGATGTGAACGAAAGATACTATAAGACTTTCCAAATAAATGAGAAAAAACTTGGGTAAACTGTCACTGTAATCAATCAACGACCTAACTCTAAATGACTTCCAAAAAGTATATTACAATTTGTAGACGCGCTTTCATTTCGTTCCATAGTTTCTGTTATAATAAACATTGCACAAAGTTTTATCAAATAAGACCTGAAAATAATAGTTGGTATAGAAGACCACAATTTCTAGTATAAGAATATCCAACTTACCTGCAAGTTCTTTACTTCTTTCTGTATCATATAAAGAATTACATTTCAGGTAATCCATTTTCCGTTGAATCCAACCCTTACTTATTCACGTGCGGAGTATTTTAAATAAATGCCGTTTCAAGCGCAACGCCTCCAGCTTTAAATATAATACCTCTCCCAGCTTAACACCCAGCTGCTTCCTTATGTTGTATAATCGAGCAAAAAACATTTCGTGCCAGGTGTGCCGACCAAAATTTTCACTTCGAGAGGCAACAGAAATTTAAAAATGTATTCCAGAAATTCTTTAAATTACATTGATAACATGTCATCTCAACTGCTCCTTCTAGCTTACCATAATTTTCCCAGTCAACATGTAAAATTCTAAACTTGTAAGTACGTATTGTCTTAGCTCATTGCCGACGAAATAAGCAATCTGAAAAAAAAAGTTAGTAATAGAGGTTTTTTTTTTTTGCTTGATATCTTGTCGACGTCGAGGTAATTCGGCCTTGCCCTTTTAAATGAAACATCCCGGCATTTTCCTTCAGTGATTTTGGAAAACCTGGAAAAACCCAAATTTGGATGGCCATACGGGGATCTGAACAAGTGTCCTCCCGAATGCGAGGCCATGGTGTTACCGCTTACTAACTACGTACTGTAAGAGACAAAAAAAATTCTGAGGCCACCTAACGTAGAAAATTTACATACCGAAGTAAATAAAATTATCCCTAAAATACTGCCAACCATTTAAACAAAAAAATGAACAGGTAAGACTATTTCCCAGCTATTAACAGGTAGGCCTAAAGTAATGTCAGTTGCTAATCACTACGATTTCAATATTGTGTAGGTGCAAAGCTAAAATGTTGCAAAAAGTATATATATATATACACAGACGGAAAAAAAAATCCCAACACCAAGAAAAAATTATTGTAGAGTAATGAAATTTGGACAATGCATTTGTCAAGTTAACATGTTTAATTGATTAAATTTTCAAGATCACAGGTTAATTTAAGCTCAAGAAAATGCATTTCAAATGTGAAATACTGTTAAATTAATAGCCGGTGTAACCTCCAGATTTTTGAATGCAAGCCTGCAAACGTGAATGCATTGTGTCATACAGGTTTCTAATGTCACTTTGTGGTATGGAGTTCCATGCTTGTTGTACTTGTGCTGTCAATACTGGGACGGTCAGTGCTGGCTGTGGATGATGCTGGAGTTGTCGTCCAATGATATCCCATACGTGTTCAATTGGAGACAGATCTGGTGATCTCGCAGGCCAAGGTAACATGTCGACACTCTGTAGAGCACGTTGCGAGACAACAGCGGTATGAGGGCGAGCGTTATCCTGTTGAAAAACTCCCCCTTGAATGCTGTTCATGAATGGCAGCACTACAGGTTGAATTACCAGACTGACGTACAAATTTGCAGTCAGTGTGTTTGGTATAACCACAAGAGTGCTCCTGCTGTCATAGGAAATTGCTCCCCAGACCATGACTCCAGGTGTAGGTCCAGTGTGTCTAGGCCGCAGACAGTTTGGTTGCAGGCGTTCCCCTGGCCTCCTTCTGACCAACACTCGGCCATCACTGGCACCAAGGCAGAACCTGCTTTCATCAGAAAACACAACAGATCTCCACTCCGTCCTCCAATGAGCTCTGGCTTGACACCACTGGAGTCGCAAACGGCGATGGCTTGTAGTCAGTGGAATGCACGCTACAGGGCGCCTGGCTCGGAGCTGTCCTTGAAGTAACCGATTTCTAACAGTTCGTTGTGTCACTGTGGTACCAACTGCAGCTCGAATTTCTGTAGTGCTGCCATTCATGAACAGCATTCAAGGGGGAGTTTTTCAACAGGATAACGCTCGCCCTCATACCGCTGTTGTCTCGCAACGTGCTCTACAGAGTGTCGACATTTTACCTTGGCCTGCGAGATCACCAGATCTGTCTCCAATTGAACACGTATGGGATATCATTGGACGACAACTCCAGCATCATCCACAGCCAGCACTGACCGTCCCAGTATTGACAGCACAAGTACAACAAGCATGGAACTCCATACCACAAAGTGACATTCGAAACCTGTATGACACAATGCATTCACGTTTGCAGGCTTGCATTCAAAATTCTGGAGGTTACACCGGCTATTAATTTAACAGTATTTCACATTTGAAATGCATTTTCTTGAGCTTAAATTAACCTGTGATCTTGAAAATTTAATCAATTAAACATGTTAACTTGACAAATGCATTGTCCAAATTTCATTACTCTACAATAATTTTTTCTTGGTGTTGGGATTTTTTTTTCCGTCTGTGTATATATATATATATATATATAAACAGTGGGCAGGAAAATGGTTTAATGCAATAAAATTGAAGAAGGATAGCGAAATATGACCCAACACTTACCACATATGAAGGTGGCTGGGAACGACGAACACAATAAAACCAACACAAGAAAAGCGCAATATTTCGGCGTACAGCCTTTGTTTCTTACCGAGCGTGTTGGGTAAGTGGTAACGCTCTGGCCTTGCATTCGGGATGACGTGGACTCGAATCCCCGTCCGGCCATCGAGATTGGCATTCTCCATGTTTTCCACAAATCACTCCGGACGAATCACGGGTTGGTTTCTTCAAAAGAACATGGACGAGTTCCTTTCCACCTCTGATGATCTCAACGTCGACGAATCATAAAATCAGGGGAAAAAAAACAGAGTTTGATGAGTTACGCAATGGAAAAATCACTCAGTAAAATGCAAAGTTAATAAACAGCGATGAAATGTGTACTGCAAAATGTATTAGTTATCAAGCCTGGAAGAATAATTTTCTGTACTCAGAATTTTCATGGTATCGTTAAAGAACTGACCTTAATACACAACCCGTACTCTAAGCCAGTGCGTCAGATTAAGGACGTACAGTTCTATCCCGGGGGGCCTAAAGCTTAACGTATGATGCGCGCAAGAGCAGTCTTAGTGCACTAGACATACATTAAGCTAGCTTTCCCAATCCGGCCTACAGCAACACACTTTCAACACTTTATCACTGAACAACTGAAAAACGCCAGCGTTGCGTTACAAGACACCAAAAACCGAGCGTGGTAAGTGTGCAATAACGCTCTGGCGACGTATCAGAGAGTACGTAGGTTCGAATACCTGTCCACCCATCCATGTATGAGTTTTCCATGGTTTCCTCAAATCATTCCAGGTGAAAGCCGGGATGATTCCTTGAAAACGTCACTGGCGAATTTCTTAACGTTCCGTGCCCCCAGTCCTTCCTCGCCTCTAATGACCTCGTCGACGAGGCATAAAACCATAAGCAAAAAGAAAAACACTTATCTAAAACGCAGTTCTATTATGATTAGTTTAAAAAGATAGTTTTAAATACTGCAAAAATTGTACTGCTGTCGTAAATATAAGAGAGACCATTTGTATGCACATATGGACATGTGTGTATGTGTTTGTGTGCATTTGTTCAGCAGAAATCCAGTAGATTCCAATTTATTGTTCACATACAAAAAATCTACTAAAATGCATTTTTACATTTTTAATCCTCCAGTAACTCTTCGATTTGTAATTTTAAAAACAGTATTTAAAAAAAAAAAAGTCGTACAATTTAACGAAAATAAATCAGCTAGTTAGCGTATTAGGGGCCTGTAAAACCCACGTATAAAGATTGTGACGCAAGTGCAGGAGGAACTCTTTAATATTACCTACCGGCTAAATCAGAGAAAAAAGCCAGAGATTTGCATCCTCCCTTTGACTTCAGAGCATCTCACTGGAAGAGTGCCAGAAGGCGAAACCATCTCCGTAGGTCCCCGGGGAGGAACATCAAACAGGAATCGGACTACGTCCCGGGGGATGCCAGCGAGGTGATTTCAGAAACGACCACCAGAATTCCCTCTCCGAATCGGGTCTCGCTTACTTTGTGGTGTGGTCTATCCCAAGGGACGCTGAACAGGAATGAGATCAACTGTGCCGGGCAATGTTCTGCTGAAACTTCTATGCTTGACACACTGACATCAATAAATCTTGATGCACTGAGACTAAAACACTATATGTAGACCTCACAAAATAATAAAACCATTTCTACATTTTTACACAGCAAAATACAAATATTCGTATACCCCACTGTACCGACACCGTCACAGAAAAAAATATTTATTTTTTTAATTTTATTTAGCATTGCAAGTAACTATTGATCTATACGTAGGAATTTTAATATCATTTATGATGTACCTGTTGAAATTTGAATTAACTGCTTCCTTATAATGTCCTCTTCAAGTTTTGCACTCTCGTCTTTCGGAAAAGTCGCCACGAATAAAATTAAAATGATGACACGAAGCTATAAGATGCCACCGGCGCTGCAAAAACAATGACAATCTTTTGAAATGTTGGTTAAGTCCTTTGTTGTAATATTTTCTTGCCGTTTTAGCTAAACTGCATTGTAAAATGTAGCACGAATTAACAGATAGCAAATATTTATCCGAGATACAGTACAACAAGGCTCGTTATCTTAGAATCGATAGAAGCAGTCAGAGACAATCAATTGCTTTTATTGCAAACAAATGCTCCGTTTCTGAGATGGATGTAGCAGAACGAATTTCCCGGAA
Organism: Vandiemenella viatica; assembly: GCA_031002005.1. Taxonomy (NCBI): domain Eukaryota; kingdom Metazoa; phylum Arthropoda; class Insecta; order Orthoptera; family Morabidae; genus Vandiemenella; species Vandiemenella viatica. Next base: position 120,723,717 of record JARYHS010012519.1, on the reverse strand, counting down.
ACTTTTTACTCATGGTCCAGGCCGAATTTCAATCTAATTACGATCACTATGACAAAACGAAGCTGTTTATGTTGATATGATCCCTGTATCCCTGTATCGATAATTTTTGTGTCATTTTTGCAGCACTGCTAAAATTTCACGGTTACCGATCGTCACATATTTCTGAATTTTTTAATTTAATTCGTGGCGACTTTTCCGAAAAAAAGAGTGCAAAACGTGACGTTATAAGGAAGCAGTTCATTCAAATTTCAACAGGTCAGTATCAGGTTCGGGGCAGTGGAGAATATCCCCTTCCAATCGACTTATTCTAACATAAAACGTGCGTTTACTCGCGTGAAATGCTGACGAGAAATGACATCATCAGTATACGAAATATTAACACAGAGTAAAAGCCTGGGGCATGAAAAAGTTTGCAGCAAAAATATTTTCTAGATTCAAGAGGCGGTGGATACTATGAACCAATTGAATATCATCCTTATATTTGTATGCAAAATATTCCTGTGCCAATGTTACCTTTTATATAAAATGAAAACACAACGTTAAATAAATTACTAACAAATACTTCTAATTGATCGAATTATTATGAAATATGTCCGAAACAACCACGGCAGAAATCAAAAAATGTTTTCTCAGTTTATTGAAAAGACTACAAGGTTTCTTCAAGAAGGCTACAGAGACTGTTCCACATAAGCGTGTTCCTTATAGCCACATATTTCATGACGTACTCAAAAACGTAGTGCGGATATTAAAAAATCAGCGCATCAGTTGATTAAAAACATCACTGACCAAAGCCGGATTGGTACTGAGAACGTAATAACAGCCCGAAAGCCTCCGCGCAGACGAGAATGGTTCCTCTATTGTTAAAGAAGTGAAAAATATTCGATGAGCCCAGACGGTGAATTAAATCCGCTAGCAGTGTTTGTAAGGTGTAGTTAGTGTACCTAATCAAATCATCATATGACATTGTTGGTCGGGTGATCCCAAATGATTGTTCGGCCGCCAAGTGACATAGTTTTCGATTAACCAAGCAATGCACCCGTTTTGTGTCTAAGTAACCTAATCCGGTAATCCCAGTGGGTATATGCGACCTACAGCTTAACGTGGAATCCGCACGAAGCGTTGTGGCGCACTTCAGAATACACAGCAAGCTGTGTCAAAGGTCAAGGTCGATTTAAGGGCCTATGAAAATCTCAACTGAGACCTGGATTCGAAACGGGAATTGTTCATTTTCCAGCCAGACGCCTTAACTACTGAGCCACTGCAACTAATACCTGCATTATTATTTCTCTTCAATAAGGAAATTTTTCTCACTACTGACATCAACTGTTAAAAATAATGTCTTTCTTAAACTGGATGTTCTAGTTCTTTCCTACAGTTTTCGATTCGTGTCTCCACTTATGCTTTTGGTACGCGGGGTCCTGGACTCGTGTCCGTTACCGCTGTACCTCCCAAATACAGTGCGCGGTGCCTCAGCACACTGAGCCACAATGGCGAAGCATAATAGCAAAATTATATTTTTAAGAAAAAACAATCACGTGAAAGTTACACTTGCGACGGTTCCGAACACAGAGTGTCTATTTTTTTTTTTTTTTTATTATTCATAATAAAGTGTTACATTTATAATACATAAAATTACTTACAATTAATTTCAAACATTATTAACATAATGTATAATTTAGATTTAAATATTTTATTATACTGCAATTTGTGATGTTATCGCATTTTCCAGAAAGACTCCGAACTTTTCTTTGTATTAAACTGAATTCACGAATTTCCTATATATCATATTAATTGTGCTCACTATACATTTTGGGAAATTTTCTTTCAGGAGGTATACATAAACCAAACACAGTAAAATTTCCACTTGAATAAATTATAGTGGATCTTTGAAAGATTTTGGTAATTTAAAAGAAACGTAGTTTCAGGAGATTCTTAGAATCAGATTTATAAAATTATTTAAAGATGAATATGATTTTCTTTCCAAAAATACTATCTAATAAAGTATCAATCTTTTAAAAACTATTACTCATTTAATTACTCTGCGAAAACCATAAAATACACAAATTCTTCCTATAGTTTTCTTGTATACTTTAGAGAGAAATAATATTTGAACCAGGGTTTGGTACATAGAGAGAGGTGATGATGTTTTTTTATTATTTTTGCCAAAAATGTGTACAAATCATGGAAAGAGAAGACACCTTTTACGTTTTGTGAGTCAGCGGGTAGCCAGCTTTCATTTAATTCCTATAAAGATAATATAAAGAATATTTTTTCTTTAGACACCCGATAAAACCCCTATAATTATTTTAAAGTCCAATAAATTTTCAGATTTTTGCGTTTGATAATGTTAATAAAAACTAAAGCACTGCGTAATTTCAAGTTCCCCCCTAAGTCAATGGGCCCAGAAGCTAAGAAGATGGCAGAGATAATCAGTCTCACAAATGTTAGAATTCATAAGGCTTTAGTTTCTCACATAGCAGGTACAGAACCCTAAAAATACAGAAGGGTGGAAGAATAGTTGCCACATGCAGTTAATAACATACCTGAAACTAAATCCAACCGAAGTGATACAAATAAATTGCTATAAATTAATACCAATTTTTTATACTAAGCTGCAAGAATTCCCAGGTGCAGGGACAAAGTTATCTTGTTGGTAAAAAGTTTGAAAAATTACAAATTTATTTTTTTAGCAATAGTAAATTCGCAAAAAAATCTAATATTCATCTCTCTACCACAAACTAAGTCTAGGTACTGGCCAGCAACATCAAAAGAGAATTTGGCTGTCTCATGGCATTTTTTTTTTAAGGAGCTATTGAATTTTGCAGGTTTATTTGTTCCCCCAGTTATTTCGCTTAGTACCATGTATGAACTAAGTAATGTGAATTAAATGAATATCCATAACATTGTGCTTATAGATTTTATTTCATGAATTATATTTTCTGAAATAATCGAATATGCAGAAGAATTCATTTACGATAAATCTTATTTTTATGAACCAAATAAACTGTACCAATTTGTGAACAAAGCTGCTGATCGGACTGCAGATTTTAGTTATAAATTTTAATTTTATAAACTACGTATAATGTATACCTGGAAGATGGTACTTACGCTAAATTTAATTTTATGAACTATGTATGCTTTAATGAATGTATATCCAGAAGATTGTACTTTAGAACTAAAGATGGACCGAGCGTGGTGGGTGAGCAATAACGCTCTGGCCTTGCATTCGGGAGGACTCGGATTCGAATACCCGTCCGGCCATAAAGATTTGGGTTTTCCATGGGTCTCCAAATCATTACAGGTGAATTCCAGAATGATTCCTTCAAAAGGTCAAAAGCTCATGGTTTAATTCCTTCTCATTCCTTGTACGAAATCCTAAATCCTTTCCCACCTTTAATGACCTTGACGTCGACGAGGCTTAAGGTCATTTAGCAAAAAAAAAACATAAAAAAAACAAAAACAAAAAAACTTTAAGATGACCGTTTGCTACTGAAGGCCAATAAATTAAGAAAAAGAGAAACAGGATACTCAGGAGTTAAATGCAGTTTGAGAGATTATTCGGTAATTTTATACTTGGGAATTTTTTTTTTTAATCTGATTCTAATGCCTGTCTTAAAGTCTTAGTCTTTGTCGATTCATCTACATGGCTGAGCTAATTCCTGTGCTATAGTTTTAGTATGGATCAGATATCTTACTTATTTTCTTATGACTCCATTTAAGGTGCAAAACAGCAAAACCCTACAAGAAACTTTCATATCGTTATTTTTAAAGTAATTAATAAGTCTGCAACTGTCAAGATGCTACTTATCATTAAGAGCTAAAAATTAAAATCTGCAGGTCTGAAAATAACTACAGCCCCCCTGATGAAGCACGTCGTTCCTCCGAATTTGAAATGTCTCTCTCTTGAGGAGAAATGACTGTCTCTGGAGCTGTAGTAATTGGATATTCGCCTTCCGTTTAGCAAGCAATCAGCAGCAAATGAAGAAAGTAAAGTTCCCCCTCGTCCTCGGAGATGCGTCTTCATTATTATTCGGCGGGACAGGAAACTTGGCGAGTTTGTAGCCGGCGTTCCAGAGAGATTTCATTGGTGTTCGTCGCTCCGAGAGACGCTAACAATATTTTTGCCAGCACTGATGAGTTTTGCTGCGGCAATTTCCAGCCCATCAGTTCTCGGAAACGACCGGAATGACGAAGTCGTTCGCTGACGGTAGCCAGACGCCCAAAAAGTTACTTTATTTACTGGCTGCAAGTGGCGCTTTTCCCTGAACACCGTCACTGGGAACAAACCTTATTGACGACCATATTTTGGGTCACGTTACCATACGAGCAGCTTTCATCTTCTAACACTATTGATGTGTTTCTCTTAAAATGTTTACAATCCAGAAAATAACAAAAGAGGCTACGCCACCTAATCCAGACTAGTTTTATGGTGTATGATATCAGAAGGGATCACTTCCAAATTTTTCTTATACGATAACACAGAAATAACTTGGATTTCTATATCTTAATTGAAATTTGTAAAGGAACGAACTAACAGCATTTTTGTAATTTTTTTGAGAATATCTATTGTGACTGTAATTTCTGATTACTAATATACTGCTGAAGTGGTGTGCGTAAAAAAATACATGATGGTGTATGTGTATTAAAAAAAATTTGATGTGTTAAAAATATCTAGATCTATCGAGAGTTTAATATTTCTGTTTCCTTTTATTTTCACCTTACTTTCCTTTGTAACTAGCAAGAAATATTTCAAATGCAAACGAGAATTCCATTAAACGAATGTCTAACACACGTGATTATATGTGGTAAGATTTATCAGAGCAATGGAATGTACAGGTGTGACTGTTTTCGTATCACATTTATTACGGGTTTCAGCCAATCTACTGCGAAAAAATTAAGGGATTAAACAAGGACAGCAACTTACCAATCCCGTCTTTAAGAACATACCTGTCACATGGTGACAGATTTCATCATTTCTAACACCACTTTTCTCTTTCTTTGGTTTGTACTTTTATAACCAAATGTACTCCTGCAACCTTCATATCATCCAACATATTAATATATGTTGTGTACAATGTACAAAACGATAATATATCATATATATGATTATAAAGATTACTTGTAGTAGCTGCATAACTACAACCCAAAGGTACTTTTAGGGTGCCGCAACCAACATGGTAAAACAAGATCCGCATAATGTCCGGCTGAACGTTCATCTATCCGTTTGTCACAATCTCAAAATCAAGCCGTCTTTTCATCGTTTGTTATGAAATTTCACAGCAAGATGTGTTTTATCGACTGAAAAACAGATCCGTAGACAAATTCTCAAAAGAACATTTTGCAGTATCTTCGCCTACAAGAGAAGTAAATATTTCTTTGTAAAAGATATAGAGCTACAAATTATTCTCTAGCTAGTAATAACTAAACAGGGGTCTGCGAAATTTATGTGTATTACGTTTGCTCTTTTGATGTCACTTTACTTGACAGCCAGGTTAGATTGCGACCATCTTGCGATATCTATACTTCAGTTTACTTGTATTAAGTAAGCGAATTTTGGTATTATTTCAATAAAGGCATCTTTAGTGAGAGTTTCTGACTTATTGGTTTGCTCTACTATGTCAGTTTTTTGTTTGTTTGTTTTTTTTGTTTTCACTATACATTGCCACAGAAAATTGAGTTTCATTGTTGCTGCCTGATTAAATAAACGCCTGTATAAAATATTTGATCTGATGTGGTGTAGTAGAATTTCGATTCTACTACCGGATGACACGATTCCAGAAATGTGCCAAGAAAGTGCATTAACCTTTCATAAAAGTGAGGATGGTTGTATATCAGCTGGAAACAGTACACCAGCGTGATGCAGATGATTTTTTTGTGAAATGAACGTGTTGAGCTCTGGACGTACAATTTATAAATGTTTCGTTCTCTTTTCATAACCTGTGCAGTATTTTATTAAAAAAAAATAACTGTCATCCGTCCTTTTTATTTTTGGTGATACCAGTAATAATCGAAAAAAATGTATATTAAGCCACTATTATCTTATATAGCTGCGATATATATGTACCATGATATTCCCTTGAAAAATTCGTCATTTATTTCTTATTCATGCAATTTTCCGGCTCTTCGTATCTTGAACTTATCTCTTAATCTGATCAAACCTATCTTTGCCTTCCTCTTCGATTTGATTCCTCGAGTATTCCCTCTTCTAACAAGTTAAATAATACTGCATCTCTTAAAATGTAACCTACATCCGGTATTTTGCTCCTGTGACAATCTTCCAGAAACATTTTTCCTTGCCCGTCATTTCCAAAACACGATGATATCGTACCGCATCCGTCCACTCCATTTTGGTCATACTTCTACGCCATCAAGTTTCAAACGCATTTAAGCTTTAATTTTTTTCAAAAATGGTAACACAAGTTTCTATGCGACGAGTATTTCTAAGTGTGGTAGTTACCCCATATGCCTCTTCATATCTGAGCGCAATACCATCTGCCCATTCGATAGAAAATGCGACATTTAAATCAGCATGTCTCTAGCAAACATTTACAATTTCCTATTACATTACCTGTTAAAAGTCTTCAAATTTCGTAACCATTTGATGGTTACGTTCTATGTTCGCTTTCGTGTATCAGCACTGGTTCCTTGCTCAGCATCTGACCGTTCCACATCGCCTGAAAGATATCCATCACTCCCTTTGCCCCGTCTCCCGGTATTTGCGGTGGCGTAATTGGCAAGGTTAGTTACCTGGCAGTAATTAGTGGTAAGCTGAGCAAGCAGTGTCCGATATCTCAATTAGCGTGGAATTTGTGAAATTTCCCCATAATACACAAGGGCTGTCATAAGAGAACAACACTAAACAACAAAAGTATGCTAAGATAAATGACGAGCAATAATTCTGGAATCAGTGGCTCAGTCATCTAGCAGCATTTAATGCAAGTTATTAATGGCAACATTTTTGTACATCATATATTTTATTTCTGAACGATGTAATAACCATTATTTAGAAATGTCCTTTACTTATTTCAGATACTTTGTTCCATAATAGCACAATAATTATTATTTTTCAATATCTATTAATATGTTCCTTGATAAATTGTCGCACCAAAAGTGTAACATCGCGCGTTTCAGCATTATTGATTAGGATAATAAAACGAAAAGATAGTGGAAGAGATACTACATTAATATTAGTTGGGATATGGAAAATCTGATTTACACTAAAAGCAATTCTGGCTTTAATCCTGGATGGACGAATCAAGAATAACAAGGACACTTTCGTGGTATCTGCGGACCTAAGAAAGACATTTTATAATTAACTATAACAGAATATTCGAATCTTTCAAGTCGTCGGGTCAAAAATATTGAGATATAAGAATAATTTATAGTCTATATAAGACTCTGGTATCTGTAATGTAAGTAAAGAATCATGAGAGACAGGAATCAATTGATAGGGTCTGAGGCAGCGTTATTCTCCATCTTCACTAGTATTCAGTGGTAGGTAGAATAATCAGTAAAGGAAGTAAATAAAAATTGAAGGTGGCATTCGTATCTAATACGACTGGCGTATGAAAAAGTTATGTCTTTATATTATACTTAACGATTCAGATTAGAATTAAAATGGTTTATAAATTTACGGAAGTAGTAATTAATTTTTTGTAGGGCGTTACATTAACAAAATTTTTACGTAATTTAACGTTTTACGATTTGCCGATTGCATCACTGTGAGCCAAAATTTTCAGACTACCAATAATTATGCCCCAGCCAAAGATTTCAGACATAAGATCACCTTTACTCTTCTATTTTTTAGATTACTCTGATGCCAGAGGATTCTATGAAAAAAAAATAAAGCATTTGTCAAATAGTGCTACAGAAAAAATGAAATGTTACAAGCACTAGTGCAGTATATTCTTTGTCTAATCATATCTCTCTCAAATTTAAGACAGAAATAAATTGATCACGGAAGAATTTCATTTCCCGTTACTACGCAAAAAGTTTATCAGGTGTCAATGTTTGAATATCACCAGAATAGTCGACCTAAAACGCCATGTTAAATGTGACACACACAGATGTGAGCTTCAACAATGAGCTAGAAAAACGTCTTGATTTCCCGTTATTAATTCTTTCAATAAGGGATCACTACAGTATTGTGTCATCTCACTTCTCACTTTACCATCTCTATATTTCTTTGAAACGCCTCTTACAAAGTAGGAGTAATGAGTACTATATGATTTGATTTCCAAATGTCATTTTGTTCGTGTGATTAATAGAAATATTTCACTGAATTCGCAACATCAGACTCACGAGATTTTTGTTATTCGTTATACACTAATATAACAATGACCTTACACCGTCACTAAGCCGTTTTTTTAATTAAGGGAGTTAATTTGTATGGAGTGTACAGCGTTACTTAATAAATTTTACGGAAGACTATTCAATCAAAGCATAAGATTATTTGGTTTGGTTAATACGTACAAAGCAGTAGTTATGATCGAGTAACAGATTAATTGGTTTTGATTGAGAATATTTAATTTAAAGTTACCTATTTTGACGACAGTACCACCAAACATATTTTCAGATGTTAAAAAAACTCTATTGTGTTAAAGGGAGCGTTTAGTTTAATTAATTTAATTTAATTGTAATGGAGCGCACGCTCCGGTGGAATTTTTCTACACACACATTTTTCCTATTCGCAGCTGATAGTTTCTGCTGACTTGTAGTAATTGTCGAAGATCTTTATCAGCCCTGCCAACGCTGCAATGTTGGCTATCTTATTCCAGAACATTCTTTGCTGAAAGACTTTCTGGATAGTGAATATAGACGTCTTCTACGCACTTATATAGTTAAGGTGAAATCTATTTTTTTTAACTTAATTTTATTTTGGGTACTGTGGGGTAAAACTTTGATGTATACACGTTGTGGCTGTCGTCTTAATAAATCAAGGTTAGATCATCCGCTGAGTCCTTGTTTATGAAGAAAAATTTTATTTAAATATTTCATTACCTAAGTGGAGTACTTTTAGGCGATGCTGGTAATGTGACCCTTATGTTTCTCTAGCCAAAGAAAATTTAGACATGTCTTGTAAATCTTGACGACAGATGTTGATGCTACTGACAAAAAAATAACGTGATACTTCACACTATGTCATTGTTATTTGAATATGTCGACTACACAAGACATCGCAGATGCGTAATGGATCGCCTAGCAAGTAGGCAGCCAGTTGAACTCATTGATGCTCCAGGTAGCAAACCAAACACACGAGACAACCTTACAGCTACAGCAAATGACCCTACAAAACATTAATATTTCGTTCATATTTATCTGCAATTATTCGGCGGATGGATAACATACTCACTGCCCCCTTAAAAAAATAATTAAAAAATAAATTGTTCTTCAAACCACAGATGATAGTCAAATTTAGAGCGACCTTTATTAATGTTTCGAATTTCATAGCAGAATGTAAGAAAGAAGTGTCTAATCGAGCATTAACTTCGGGTTTCCTTATCGTTTAAAACAAATGAAAAGTTATTAATCCCCTCTATACATGCAGTACACGCAACACTGGATTCGTCAACCATTTATAGTTTTTATTTCAATTTGATTTTTCTCCAATGCTTAATTTCCAGAATTTCTGTATCTTTGTTTTTTCTACTTACCACTATTTTTCATTTCATTCTCTTATACGCATGCTTCAAGTTGCAACTGAATGGGTTAATCCCTGCAAGGAACCATTAAGTTTTCACTGAATCGATAGGGATTGGCCGTGTTGTTATCAACGAAGCTCCATTGTTTGCTCCTCTTCGAATCTCCAGCGGTCTTGTTGCAATAGGCACAGTCGGTATATAAAATATGCTCCAATAACTACAACTAGAACTCAAGATATATAGCATAGTACCGTTTAGAAGAAGACTAAAATGGTTTCCGGAAAGATCGCTCACGTATGGACTCAGTATTTACCATCCGACAGCTTGCAGAAAAAAATCAGTTTGGCGATACATATTGCTTTTGTTTACTCAGACCAGATCTTTGACAAAATAAAAATAATTCAATTGTTGGTATTTCTTAAAGAAACGCTTAATACTGACCCTGAAAATTTTTTGAAGACGCAGAAACGAAGCTTAAAAACAATAAAAATCGACCGGGGGCTAAACATGTTACTATCAGCCCCTGAAATTTATTTTTTACCGTGACTATCCGGAAATTAAACGGAAGAAATTGCAATCAAAAGGTATTCAACTCAAATAAAACAACCATTTCGCACGATATTATTCGGTGATGATCGCCTCCTCAGAAAATGATCTACAGTAATCTACGCAGCTGTTGAATTTCACTGTAATAACAATAAATGTGAAATATCTGAAACCATAGTAATGGCGCTTAGAGGAAAACACATAAAAAGGTTAAAAGGTTTTCCTGGAATAGGCGTCAAATTTTAAATACCTTTGATGCCATGTCATGCACCAACATAGCTGGGACACGTCATATACCTTATACAATCCTTGAAACACGTGTCTAACGATTATAAGGATACTGAAACCAACTTGCCCAAATGAAGTTATGTAAAAAGATGCCAATGCAACAACTACGATGTGAAAGTAATGCGGGACTTCATAAGGAAACAGATAAAAGCCGAATACAAGTCATAGAAATGAAGTTTTATAATGTAAGGCGAGGAAATTTGTTCACAGTGTAGAGCAATAAATAGTAAATATATGAACATGTACTGAGAATTAGTGACTGTCGTCTAGAGACCAACAAAGTGGTATTCCGAGGGACAAAAACCGATCGCAATCCATGAGGAAGAAAATTGAGATTCCGCTAGTAACAAACATAATTAGATGACAGTATGTTAAGAAACCTTTTTATCTCAGAGATATTTTTTTTAATTTTTTATTAATTCTGGATTTTTGCTTATAGCAGTTTCCATATAATTTTGACACATACAAATAATTAATAGATTCTCATTAACTATTTAACAACTGGAGCGTAATAAACATTCTTGAGGACTATGTTGTTACAGGTCGAAGAGTCTAAACTCACAATTCTTTTGCCTGTTGCTTCAGATAGATTGAAAGACGTCACTGCGAATGTTATTTGCAGAATGCTGTCTTGTTCAGCAGAATTTCAAGACTGGAGGAAGCCAACGCAATCTCGTTTCACGGAGCTCGTTAATCACGTCGTAAATACTTCACGAAAGGAGCCCTCAATCATTTAATTTGCTCTTTATTTGTCCTTTACTGCAATCTTCGAATTATAATTCTACCTGTAAGCAACTGGAGGTCTTAGGAAAAGTCTTAATAATATATACCATTGCACAATTAACTTTTCTAAGTGTGGAATGCTCTTATTAATATATTATTGAGAAAAAATCTCGATATTCGACCAAATGCCATAATAGAAGGTAAGATTCGGGTGGATACTTCAAACACAAGAAAACTGGCCCACCTGTTCCAGCATCATATTCGAGATGGAGACTATAGTTTCCAGGGCAGATTTAATTAGTATCTTTGATGTTTCTTGCTGTTTAAATTTGTTTAAAGCTTTAATGGTGAGGAAGACTTTGGAGGCTTTTTAAACAAATTGAACCGCAACTGCGATTTTTTGTATTTCACCTAATATTTCTTTCCATGTTGTATACCAGAACATTTTCAATGATTTTGTATCACGAAGAATGTTAACTGAGAAAGGTATACATGGACCCTGGACGCAGTTTGCTTTCCTAGTGGTTTGTTCTGCTCATCTGAATAATTCTCACGATTAGGTTCCTGCATCTGTGTTTCGTTCGTATGCGGAATGTCTTGCAGGAACATACTTCAAGGACAGCAGATGCACGTTAACGACAGTGGAGAAAATACTGTTTAAAAGAAGTAATTACCTCGGTTACTCAAACAAGAAGGAAAAACCGAGCATGGTGGGTGAGCGGTAAAGTTCTAGTCTCGCATTCGGAAGAATGGGGGTTCGAATCCTCGTCCGGGCATCCAGATTTTTGTTTTCCATGGTTGCCTCAAATCGCTCCAAGGCTGAATTCCTTCCAGTTCCAAGTCCCCAGTTCTTTCCCGTCTCTAATAACCTCGACATCGA
>JARYHS010012519.1:120625309-120710639 GCA_031002005.1 Vandiemenella viatica | reverse complement strand
AATTCATAAGCAAATCTAATCAATTTTTTCACTACGTACGTACTTTCCGTATTAGTAAAAAGCTGAAATTTTGTACACAGGTATAATCACCAAATCATAAGAAAAGTAAAATCTGTTAATTTCATTCTATTTTTTGTGCGATTGAATTATTCTATGAGACGCAAATTCTTGAAATCAAAATTGGTGATCATTTGTTGTAATGATCACGGATAATGATCTAAATATCATAAGACGTTACGATGAAGTCCATTTCGTCGACAATTTAGATATTAATAATCGAGATCAATTTAAATTGAAGTAAAAATTTTAAACGTTTAAAACCAATTCATAAAATAGCAATGATCCAACAATGGACATACAATTATTTATTGAATATACCGCGGGTTTACGCTTCGTTGACGTCGAGGTCATTAGAGACGGAAAAGGATTGGATGCAAGGAACGGGAAGGAATTCGGCCGTGGCCTTTTAAAAGAACCACCCCGGCATTCGCCTGGAGTGATTTCGGTAAACCAAGGAAAAACAAAATCCGGATGGTCGGAGAGGGATTCGAACCAGACCCCTCCTAAATCCGAGGCCAGAGCTTTAACGCTTACCGGCCAAGCTCTGTTTTTTAAACGGGGGACATATATAATAACAGTATCCAAGTATTCACTGACGATATCTAAACTGAGGAACGATATTGAGACTTTCCCATTTCTCTATGTTTGCGCTAATGTGATTTATGTTACTCCGAAATACGTGAAATATTAATGAGCAGGAGCAGAGCTACTCAATCGTAGCCTGTTGTTTAGAGCGCTGATGATTTCGTCTGACTTCTTGTGGATATTTATTATTACATGTAGTGAAAAAGTTGTGGTGTAGAAAGTTATCGATCAAAGAACGAAAGACGTTATTGTCAACAAACTGCTGAACATAGGATCTGTGGAATATTTTATAATTATGAGTCTGTATTAACAAATATACTTGTTAATCGTTGCATACTTATATAACAGTAAAGCAGAGAATGCCTTATATAATAATCTATTAGCGATGCCATGAATTTTTCTCACAATCTTTATATGTACTTCCCAAGAAAATGCTGACACAAGATCCGGTAACCTAAGAGCTACTTATACAAACAATCTATTTAATTATTAGCTGAAGATTATTGTCTTGTGCAACGAAACATAGTTGAGGGCAATGCATTGTAACTTAATAGAATTTGTAATTGTAAGTCTTAAACCTCTTTGAAATTATAAGAGTAGCCTACTTTAATAGTAGTTATACATACACTGAATAGCCAGAATATTGTGACCATCTACCTAATAGTCGGTATGTCCACCTTTGGCACGGATAACAGCGGCGACGAGTCTTGGCATGGAAGCAATGAGGGATTGGTAGGTCGCTGGAGGGAGTTGGCACCACATCGGCACACATAAGTCACCTAATTCCTCCAAATTCCAGGGAGGGCGGCGATGTGTTCTGACGCCACGTACAATCACATCCCAGATGTGTTCGATCGGGTTCAGATCTGGCGAGCTGAGGGGCCAGCACATCAATTGCAACTGTGTTCCTCGAACCACTCCACCACACTCCTGGTCTTGTGACATGGCGCATTATCTTGTTGAAAAATTCCGCTGCCGTTGGGTAACATGGTCGTCATGAAAGGATGTACGTGGTCCGAAACTAGTGTACGATACTTATTGGCCATCATTATGCCTTGCACGAACTCCACTGTACCCGTGAATGTCGACCTGAATGTTCTCCAGAGCATAATTGAACCGCCGCCAGCTTGTCTCCGTCCCGCAATATAGGTGTCAAGAAGCTATTTCACTGGAAAAAGACGGATTCGCAGCCTCCCATCGACGTGATGAAGAAGGTATCGGGATTCGTCAGACCATGCAGCGCTCTGTCACTGCACCAACGTGCAGTGAAGATGCTCACGTGTTCATTTCAGCCGCAGTTATCGACGTCGTGTTGCTAACATTGGCACATGCATCGGTCGTCGGCTGCGGAGACCCATCGTTAGGAGTGTTCGGTCCACAGTATGATCAGACACTCTGCCCAGCATTAAAGTCTGATTTTAGTTCCGCCATAGTTCGCCGCCTGTCCAGTTTTACCAGTCTGCCCAGCCTACAACGTCCGACATCAGTAATGAGGGATGGCCGCCTATCCCCTCGACGTTTGGATGTAGTTTTACCTTGGTTTCGCCACTAGTTGAAGACACTCATCACAGCACTCCTCGAACACCCGACAAGTCGTGCAGGTTTCTAAATGGGCCATCACAATATGCCCTCCGTCTAACTCAGATATATCGCACGCCTTCCCCATTCTAAACAGGCATAGTACGCTCACTGGTACTACATGCACCGTGCGTGTGTCTGATTATCTGCCATTCCTCGTCAGGTGACGCTGTTATCGCCTGGACGGGTTTATATCGATCGTAGGTAGGTAGTCACAATGTTCTGGCTGGTATATAAATACGTGTGTGTCCGTATATTTCACACTGCAGCCACCACTATCCAGTGCAGATCTCTGGTGTTTGTGTGTGATAGTAGTCTAGAGTCTTCTATCGTGCATTGTAGTGACTACACGTCGGTAGCTGTGAGAGATATAGTGGTTGAAAGTAGTAGACTTATGGCAATTTCATATTTCGACCAAAATGTTGAAAAAATCTTTGGTATCTTCTAGAATGCACTTGAATGTACTAAAATGTTCTTGAATGAACTAGAATTTTCTAGAAAACGACACATTTTTCATCTTTTTCAGGTATTAAATAATTTATATAAAAACATATTTAGTGTGTGTACCGATTTTGACGGGACTTGAACCTGCGGGACTAAAATAGGCTACTTTTTATTCTGGAAATATTTAAGGTTCCGCGCAAAAACATAAAAAATTTCAAAATTCTCGATAAGCACCAGCGAAGTCGTGTGCGCCAAGTAGTTTTACTATAAAATCGTAGGCTTATGCAAATGAATTTATTGTTCAATTGTTTATTAATGTGAGTTGTAAAGAGCTTTCGACCGACATATTGCGGCCATCTTCAAAGTATTTACCTGGGACCGCCGCCATGGTGTATCTGTTCTGTGTATGGTGTTTTACGTGTTGATGAGAAATTTAAGATTGGAGAGGATGAAACACATAGCTATTGTGATGAAAGACATGGAGGATCAAGAAATTTTGTTCCAATTAAACCAACGAATCACAATCACTCCATAAGCAGTGCAGATAAGATTTAGATTTACCATGGATTAAGGTGATTAAGACTACCTACATAATCTCAAACACAAAACAGATTGGAAACAGATATAAGAAGGCGATAATTTTGGGAAGACCCTCAGATTATCATATGGCGTAGGTGACAGAAGCAACCGAGATTTTTTAAACAACTTAAACAAAGATTATCCACTAAACCAAAGTGGAAATGTGGGCTAGTTATATGAAGTAGCAACCAAAAGATACTCTCGCGTATAGTTGAATTCCTGAAGTGTGAATCGTGTCTCCGATATACATAAAATTTCTATCATTAAATGCACAACCATTATCAGGTGGGTTTAACAGGTCCTCAGGAACATCCCGGAAAGAGATCAAAACATGGTTAAAAAAATGTTTAGAATCTGACGTAACAGACACAATGCAATATCCCGCGAAGTACTGCTTAGTGTTAGACAAACCGTACTTAACCCGTGTGATCATTAAATTGTAACTTCTTTGAAATTTCCACAAGCAGATTTAAATAATATTTTTATCAAAACAATTATTTGAAGAAATCTATCCATACATCAATACCGATAGCTTTCCTTTTTGCATTTAAAACTGCTGAGCAACTGAAATAAATGTCTTATATATTTACTTTTAATCGGCATTTAGCTTTATGATCATTCATCAAGTCCAAAACAAATCGCACACCATAATTTATAGCTCGTTTAAAATGCTGATGAATTAGTTTATTGCTGAAGGAGCAACTACACCGGTGGTAATATCCTTTTTACTTATTTTGCGTTTCGTGTATTTTTTATTCAAAATCGTTCAGTGTTTGAAGTATATTGTCCATCATATCCTTCGATAATTTATTTCGGTCTCCGACTTCCTTACTTAGAAAAGAAAAAGTTTTACTATACTCTCGTGTCTGAAATCAAAAACCAGTTTATGGTCATGATCGTCTTTTCGCTTCCAGCTGCTACTCGCAAGATGTCTACCAATATCCGTTGAGGCATGATCCCCCCACCACTTTCTTCTCCCACCTCCAATCTTCAAATGACTCCCGACCCAACTACTCCAAACGAATATATTAGATAGAACTATAACAAGCTAAGCATGTTGCAGTTAAATCAATGCTTCTGCCAATATTTATCTTTTGATAACAGTATGAACATGGTTTTCAAAGTATGATCGAAACAAGAACAGGATTGAGAGTCTTTGGAAGATGTGAATGATGGGCAATTGATACATTGGCGATGAGAGCTGTCTGAATATGGATCGAAAAATTCGGTGTAGTTCGTATGAATTGGAAGAGAAGACAGCGTTCTCTTGACTTCAGACTTACATGGGAGTGATAGTTTTCATTTGTAGATATGTGAGTCAAGAATTATAATAAATTATCAAGGGAGATATTAAAAAATAAACCTCAAATATTCGTAAAGAATAAAGCGAAAATGCACTTAAAACATAAGGTACGTATAGAAATTTGCCAACATAGTCAGAATCGTTAAATTATACGAGTATTAAGATAATTTTTCTTTAATAGACAATATGCAGAAAAACAAAATTCAAAATGATTAACAATTTCTCATTAAGGCATTATGATGAACCAGTGGATGCCTCAGCGATGATTTAATTCTGCTACCGGAGTGACGTGCATGGTGGACGCAGTTTTAAGTGAATGTCCTACAATCATTTAGCTGATTTATGCCGATACTCGCCAGTTCCATCATCAAAAATACTCATCCAAGAGATTAGACAAGCAGCAACAGAAACCTACATCTATTCAATATGCTTTGTAGCTGGAAATACGACGTGGTCTCTGTGGAAATACTGTATATAAAGCTTGCATATTAGCAGAATTTAATTCTCTATCATTTGCTTGCAGTACTATCCATCAACAACCTAATTTTTGTGAGATACGATGCTGCTTATATCAACTACAAAAGAGATGCATTTTGATCAAGACTCTCGACACAGTAATATTTGTTAAGATGTTTGCAATCATTGCTCAGATACGCCATAAACTAGTAATATAGTCGGTGTACCATTTAATACAGGGATTAAGCACTGTAATTGAGTCATTATACACTTTCAGGATTACGAGAAAATTTGCACCACACAAGTAACTGTACTAGTTCATTTACATTTTAAAAAAAAAAAAGTAGAAGAAGAAATAAAACTAGGGCAAACTTCACGTTCCAGCCGCTTTCCCTCCTAGAAGAAACCACTCAGTACTGTTTTTAGGTAATATTTAAATGGAACTGAGTATTATTTCGGAAGATGAGCTTTCTGAAAAAGTAGGTTTTTTTTTTTTTTTTTTTTTTTTTTTTTTTTACAATGAGAATAGAGCAGTTTTGTAATACAGGGATTGAGCACTGTAACTGTGTCCTTAAACAACTTCAGAATTACGAGGATTTTTTTCACCACACAAGTAACTATACTCGCTCATTTAGTTCCAGCCACTTATCTTTGCCAGGAGATACCGCCTGGTAGTGTTTTCAGGTCAGACTTAAATAAGAATGAGTAATTATTTCGGTAGTTGAACTTTTTGGAAAAAGTTTTGTTTATATTGAGATTAATATAGGGATTAAGTACTATAACTGCGTCATTAAACACTAAATACTTTCAGGATAACAAGAAAATGTTTATCACAGAAGAATTTATCCTCACTCATTTTTCAAATAAAAAAAAAGCGTAAACATCATGTTCCAGCGGCTTTTTTTCTCCAAGGAGAAATCGCTCGGTACTTCTTGAGGGAAAAAAAGCCTTGTTTACATTGAGATTCGAACAGCCGTTTAATACAGGGCTTAAACACTGTAACTGTCTCATTAAACATTTTCAGGATTACAAGAAAATTTTCTCCACATAAGTAACTATACTCGCTCTTTTACATTTTTTAAAAAAAGAATAAATTAAAAAAGAAAAGAAGTAAAAAAGAAGCATCGCGTTCCAGCCGCTTTTCGCTCCAAGGAGAGTAACCGCTAGGTACTGTTTTAAGGTCAGACTTCAATGGGATTATTTAGGAAGTTCAACATTTTAGGAAAAAACCTTGTTTAAATCGAGATTCGAACCGTGATATTTTGATTCGTGCCAAAAAAGTAAAATAAAAATTAATTGAGTTATGAACTGGTATTGTACTCCGCGAGCGAGCAGAAAACACATCGCTAGTCTCAGTCTTACTCAGTAACATGAGAAACGCTTTGTGATTGATTAGAAAGATTAGAGCACAATATTTTGACAGTTCGCCGTGTATTCGGAAGCAACCGTCTTCAGGGCAGGCAGCACGTTCGCCCTTGGTTCTACTCCAGTCCGTTGCATAATCTCAGCTTCCTTGCCGACATTCAAGCGTCTCTCCCCTCTGACCCACGAGTGCGCTGCGTGTAGGTTATATTTAGTGCACAAGGACTCACCAGATCCAGGAACTCAGATAGATGTCTCGTATCTGCAACATTTGTCAGCTTATACAGAGGGGTGCTCATGCGGTAAATGCAGGCGGCAGTATATGAACGAATTGGATACTGCAATTATGTCCGCACCTATTTCTATCCCTAAGTCATAAATATCTTTTATATGCCTAGTACAAGTGAGCTACTTCCCACGAGAAGTGCAGGTGTAAAACTGACGCTTATCATATCTGATAGTGTCATCTATCAGCAAGATTTTTACGGAAAAACAAATCGAGAGAATGCATTCCTGAGTTTGAGAATTTTAATTGTATGGATTCTTGATGAAGCCATCTGGCTTACCATGACATTCTAGTGGATCCTTCTATTATCCACTCACCTTACCATTTAAATTTTCTGAGATCGTCAAAATTAATTTCGATGGAATACCATTATGGCCCCTTCATATGAACAATGTTGTATTCCAATAATTTATCAGAAAAAAATCAATAACGACAACCATAAACCATAAAAGAGATGCGATTTTCGGGGGGAAAAAAATTCTTACCGTATTTCTAGAGTGTCGTAGAGAAAAATAACAACTTTCGCAATAAAACCTTGTAATATGTGGGCATACATGTTTCATTTTACTGCCTAATTTCCACTATAAACAATCAAACTATACTGGCTCGATGGATCGTTCAACATTTGCATTGTTCTAGAAATTGCGATCTGAACACTTGTCCATAACAAGTCTCACAGTCGAAAATGTAGGTATACGAGAAACTTAACTGATCGGTAAATGGCCAATGTGTTAGATGTCAGTTGTTGCATTCAACCCTAAATTATAAACAAGCGATATACAGCTAATTTCGTAGAAGACTAGGTTTAAAATCTGTAGGGTCCACAGTAGTTGTATTATTGCTTCTTAATTGCATGTTTGAAGTAAAACTATGAACGGAACTTAAATTACCTCTGTCGACGACATTAGAGGTGGGAAAGTACTGGGCAAGGAACGGGAAGAAATTCGGCGTTAGCCTTTTTGAGGAAGCATCCCAGCATTCCGATGGCATGATTTGGAGAAACCATGGAAAACCCAAATCTGAATGAACGGACGGGGATTCAAATCCGCGACCTCCAGAATGCGAGGCCAGAGCATCACCGCTCACCCACCACGCTAGGTGTGAGCAGGTGAAAGCTATTCCTCAGCTGTAGCACGTCCGGCTCGCAAACCTCGTTCCCGTAAGCGCCTTATGAATGTTTTAGTGTTTATGTCAACCTTGAACTCATCTGCAATGCACTAAAAAAAATGGAAGCTTCGGTAAGGTCGTACGATTTGCCGATTCCGGCCAGTTGTTGAGCGTCTGTGTGGGACCGTTCTGAAACATTTCCTTCCTCTTCATTTCTTAGTATCTCCATTGCCATGGTGGATTTGTGAATCCCCAAGGTTTTGGTAATTGAACTGTTTGAATGACCCTCTTTATGTAGAGCAATTGCCACTTAAATATTCATTAACGCTGATTTAACTAAAATATTCATTAACGCGCCGTCTCAACAAATCTCAGATTTTAACTTGGATCCCAAGATTTCATGTTGTGAAAACCCATTAAAAATCTATATTTTCTGCATGATGACGGAATCAGATATATTCCAGGTACAAATTTATGTATGTGATATGTATTAATGCCCGGATGATACAGTACATGTTTCGACTATCGAGCACTAACTTTAACAGACTTTGAAAGGCAGCCTGGACAAAAAAATAAACCAATATTCCTTATCACAGCATCCAATTCGCCCCTTTCTGAGTATTGTTGGAGTATATCAATGTTTTTAGCTTACTTCTGTAAATGACTGGTGCCAAATTAATGAAACTTGGTGCACACGATACACATCGTAACTATAAAAATAGTGTACTTGTAAATCAATCCCAGTTTGCTCGGACGACGCCTGGTATATATATATATATACAAAAATTGAAATTTTGAATGATTAGTCATTGATTCGGAGATTGCGATAACTCGGAATTCCGATATCCATGTTCTAGCGGTTTTATACTAATATTTAGCTGACTTGGAATTAGGTCTTAATATGACCTATTTTGTTAAGATCGTATTACAGCACCGTCAACAAAGTCACCTGGTAAAGATACGTGTCACCGCTCACATAATAACTCCACTGTCGTTAATTAAGAGGACAATTAACTTAATATCATAGCTCTGTCTCTTGTTTAATGTTAAGCTTACTAAGTCCACAATCGGAAGGGTGGTTGGATCCTTTCGAAGGAGGCTCACTAAGCCATTGTATCAGCGATAGACGGCCACTTCATTTTCTCTGCGACCACGGAAAGACCTAGCGTAGCTCATATGATCAAACACAACTCTTAAATATTCCTGCCGCCAGAGGGATTTGAACCCTGGGTTTAAGGCAGATTTTTTTTGAAAGCAAGCCCCTTTACCACTAAGGTACCAAAAAGTTTGCAAAATGTCCCATATTAAAAATATAAATCAAACTGTAATAGCACTAAAAATTTGATAGTAAAATAATATTTAAAAAAAAAAACATACTAAAAATTTTAAAATAACTTTATACCTTGCTTAGAAGAAAATAAATCTAAATGGACAATATTTAGATTACTGTTAATAAATTTTTTAGATTAATCAGTTATTTTTGGAGTCGGTGCCAGCCAAAATAAGAAAACATAAAATGATAACATTAAGTACTGACAATAATATATAAAAAATCATGTGACTACTTACCTGTAATTAATCCTAAATACGTGTTTCAACAAAACTGAAAAATATGGATGATACACCTTTTTTATACTAACTGTAAAGCGTTTACCGCATGATACAGTCAACCAACTGACAATGTAGAACCAAAGATATGCTTCGACCACTAATGAGGCCGAGCCGCAGATTAAAATACCGTCTAATTTGTTCCCCTAAAATGTCTACCGCAAAAACAATATCTGTCTCACCATATTTTGTAAAAACTTTGAAATTTTCGTTGGTACTCCCCGTGACGCCTCTAACAGCAAATAAAGTGCTGTAATTCGTTCCTCGCAATGTGGCAGCTGGCACCGACTCCAAAAATAACTGATTAATGTAAAAATTTCAGTAATAGTAATCTAAAATACTGTCCATTTAGATTTATTTTCTTCTAAGCAAGGTATAAAGTTTTTTTAAACATTTTAGTGTGTTTTTTAAAGGCGGTTTTTACTATTATTTTTTTGAAACAATTATTTTATTTTTTTGCTTATAGATGTGAATGACGATACAAAACACATTCAACACTTACTTAAATACCGATGCCCTCTGTCAGACTGGAAACATTGACCAAACATGGTGGGTGAGCAATAACGCTCAAGTTTCGGGTTTGGGAAATTTAAATTTCCTTTCATCCAGCCAGATTTCGGTTAAGCATGTTTGTTCGAAAACACTCTGTGAGAACTGATAAGGTAGCTTCAAAACGCTCCAGCGAAAATCCTTCTCTTTCCTTGCACCCCAATGTTTCCCGCCTGTAATGATTTCATCGTCATCAAACCATTAGGAAAAACAGAAGCAATCAGCCGATGATCCCAGAACACGGATCTAGCGCTATAGCCCCTTCGCAACCGTGGCCTCTGTTGAACAACATGTATCCGTACAGAGTAACTTCCAAATCATACAATGAAGATGCAATTATTTTCATTGAGAAAGTGAAAATAACTGCTTTTATGTAATCTTTTTATATGTTTTGATCCAGATACGATAGATAAGACGTTTTCGTTTATTTTTCGTCTCCTCGACGCCAAGGTATTGGGATTTTGGATCTGCCTTCTGAAGGAACTTATAAACATGGAGCAATTTAGCGAAACCATGGAAAACTGAAACTGGATGGCCGACGGGGTTTGGATGTCCTTCTTGTCGAATCGAATGCTTGGCTCGAACGTTACCTTTCACACATCGCGTATGGTCAGAAAGAAATAATCAACGACACAAAACCATAAACAGAACAAAAAATCCCTATTGTAATACGGATGTGTACTCATCCAAACTAATAACGAAGTCTTAAAGAGGTCCTAGTTTGCCACATCGGACATAAATGCATCCCTCTTAGTGGCGCAATAAGACAGAGTTCATTTAAAACAAAAAAAAGTGTGTTTCATAAAAGGACAGGCAAAACAGTTTCAATTTACCACGCAATGAGAGCATATCATGAATTAACATAAACTTCTAATGCTACCAGTTAAAAGAGAACTGCAGTTTAATGTGGAATACGAACCACAGAGCGAATTTACTGCACCTATACTTTCGTTCATTCATTTCTTTATGAGTTTTATAACTTTTCCATTCGAAGTAAAAAAAAGAACATGTTACACATGAAACAATGCATTGCCAGCATGATCCACCAGGTTGTCAGTGCATGTCGTGATACGTTTCCGGGAAGCTATAGACTGTTCAGATTCAAATCTCGGAACTCACTTAACAGCAATCCTAATTACAGCATTTAGGCTGTTTGGTGATAGTCAGGCGAACTTCCTTTTGTTACAAAATACCGTCAGATCTGAATCACTAATAACAACGAGATTATAAAATCAAGCGACCAAGTGTATACGTAAACCAGGCCGATTGATAAAGAGAAGCCTGACGAAGGTCCAGGTTGACGCCGAAACGTAGGCAATAACAGCAAAAAATAAACGCAGTGCAAACACCGTAAAAGACAAGTGCAATTTTTTCAACTACGAGATTAATAGTGCGTTAATAACGGTTGAGCCCACAACGGGTAGAGCATGTCGTACAGCATTTGATATGCCTGTGATGTCATCGGACTAGTGTAAACGTATGTTGGCGATTGTTTCGAATTAGCATTGCACAAAGTTATAAATTAGTGTAGCGTATAAACGCGTTCAGCTAGGACGTTGATTCAAGTGTCGTTCTAAAGAGCTCGCGAAGCTCTACAAGAAGCCAAAGTGAGACAATAAAAATATTCGTCGGAATATAAAGATGTATATTAAATTGAAACATACAAAAAAAATAAAGATGTCGTCTCATATGAGTCGTAAATATGCTCCGATTGATAGAAAACGCAAATTAGAATAAAGCTCGTGTCAAAAGAAACACACGAAACCTAAAAAATCCAGGGCAGAACTAATGCGAGAGCTACTACAACGTCGAAAAGAAAATCCAACATGCACTCACACTATTCCAGTGCACGACGAACTAGTACAGAAATGCTCTACCCTTTTAACTTACGCCATACATTCGAACTTATGAATCGGCCCTTTTTTATACTGTAATTTAAATACCCCGAGCATGGTGGGTAAGCGGTTAACGTTCTGACCTCGCATTCGGGAGGACGTAGGTTCAAATCCTCGTCCAGGCATCCAGATTTGGGTTTTCCATGGCTTCCTCAAATCAATTCAGGCGAATGCCGGGATGCTTCCTTCAAAAGGCCATGGCCAAATTAAATTCCTTCCCGTTCCTTATCCCCCAGTCCCATACAGCATCTAATGACCTAGACGAGGCGTAAAGCAATAAGTAAAAAAAAAATTAAATCCTTTCTATTGTTATTATTATAATTAATTACTCGTGATCGACCTCATCCCCCAGTGGCAATTTCCCTATATACCTGTATCTACTTACGGTTCATATATAATTTTATTTTAAAATCCTTTTCAGTCTGAGGTATACCATTCATCACTGCCTTACATAAATTGTTATATGAACAAATGCCTTACGCTTCAAATAAAATGCTAATTTACTATCGTGGTTCTATTTTCCCTTCCACGTGCTGTTTCAAATCTTTACTCTGTATTTATCATTGCCTAATCATCAGTGTATGCCATGTGCATGTCCAAAATTCTGTTGACCTGCATTGTACTCTCCAACTATTTCCAATAAACTCTTCTATCTTTTTCTCACAACGTGTTCACAAAAAATCTACGGCCCTTATCCGAACTGTGCTTTCTGTATCTTTTTTCTTCCTACTTTAAACCTCGTCCACCTCGAGGTCATTAAAGGCGGAGAAGAATTGAGACGGGGTCATGGACTAGGAACTTGAAGAAATTCGGTCATAATCTTTTGAAAGGGACGATCCCGGTAAGCGCCTGTAGAATTTTCTGGAAACCAAGGAAAACCGAAATTAGGATTACCGGTCGGGGATTTGAACCTGAATCTTCCCGTATGCCCTCACCCACCATGCTTGATAATTACACAGATCACGGATGAAATCTACGCTTGTCTTACAGGTCACAGATAACACGTTTCTCGTGGATATGACGACATGGAAGCTTCATCCCTTCTTTCCCCGCCCCAAAATCAGAGACAGGCTATGCAACAACCAGGATGGTTGAGTTGTCGCGACTAAATCATTCAAAAGTGGATCCTACTGAACAGCTGGAAACGGGTAGGTAGGTGCCGTATTATTGCTTGATATATCGAAAGTAATGTTATGGTAATATTTCAGATCGTTTTCTTTGTAATGACTTCTCTCTCAACAAGTTCTTTAAAAGTACAGACTATTTAAATGAACCTGTGGAAAGTAAGTGGACAGAAGAAAGAGCAATATTCCCGTCAGATTCATGAACAGTGAATGCACGTCTCAACTTCACGACACCGCTTCGTCAGTGTCTTAAAATAGCCGCTACTTGTTAAGTTCAAAACGGACTACCGACTAGCAGATAGACAACGAGTAGAAAACTGATAGGTAGCACTTTCCTGCCAATAAAAAATGCAATACCACAGGATAGGATGGCTGATCACATTTTGAGACTTTCAGAATTTGTTAATTTCTGCTTAGAGGTAACATTCGAACAGAAGAAGCACAGATACACACACAGCTTAGGTAAAGCAAACAATATCTCACAACTTATGTTGTAATGAGAACGATATGGTGCAGAAGTTTAGCAAGAATAGTTACAAAGATATGATTGTATCACTCCAATCGAGAGACTGATGACAAAAGAAGATCAGCGCGCAATATAGAGATATAAAACGCGACTTATGAACAACGAAAAAATGTTTAGCCATCATAATGTGATGACGGAATTGCAAACAATTCATGACAGGGCATCATCTATACATCTCCCCTTCTTGGATTTTTAGCACATAATTATAACCGATACGTATACGGGATACTGTCACTACGTTAACTACAAGGTCAAGCTATCCATAGATGTTCTTCACGCGATTTGAATGACTTTGCATGAAATATTTAAATTACCAACAATGTTATTGCAAAATACTATCAAAAATGTTACAGCTTTAAAATGTAAATGTCACGTATATTTTTAAAAAAGTAGACCGGAAAGAAAACATTACGCAATTGGTAATGTTCGATTGTTACGTTCATCGAAATTGAGAGTAGTTACCAACATGATTTTATTACTTCCCGAGAAAACGAAAATACGATATTCATCATGAAAAAATGCGTAAATGTTAAATTTAACTTTACCCAACACCATAAATACATTTTTATCTTTGTTGGTCACTTATTTGTCATCCGGTTAATCTAATTAGTAACAGGTTATCATTAGAGAAGACGATTGTCATTAAACTGAAAACAATAACTTAACCCCGTTATGCCTTCACAGCTTCCATTCTTGGGGACATCAAATATGAGATCGAGAAGCAAAAACAGTTGATTCTCATCAGAACAAAGCGTAAATGAAAACCTTTTATATTACTTTCTTTTATGTTATTCAGTTTATCTTTTTCGCAAATATCTGACCTGAACAGATCATGTGCCAAAGCTTTCAAAAATTCTAAAGAGGATTGAAGAAATTAAAATAGTAAAAAATCTAAATGAAAGTTTTGCACCATTTAACTTTTTAGTGGTTGAAAATGAAGGAAGCAGCTGTTAAGCCGATGAAAATATTTGTCTCAATATTATGGTTCCCAAGTTCGTATCATAAAGTGTCGAAGCGAATATGATCACCACGGAAGGGATTATACTCCGTAGCAACTTCCGGGGCAAATGTTAGTTTCGCGTTGCCTTTTCCAGTATTAAAAGTGTTTGGGTATGTTGGAAGGTACTTTGTGTATTCATTGTTCTGTGTGTCTTTTGTTATGGACGAGATATAAAAGAATAGAGACAGCTGAACCTGGTGCAGGACAATTAAGATTTGCTGTTCCTAAAGAAACCCAGGTTAAAGGCCCCATCCTTACTCCATTAGCAACGCGGGAAGTTAGGAGGCGTCAATTAACTACGTGGGATGTTTTTCCGAAATTACCCCTCCCCACCCTCTGTGGTAACATCTGATCGGACCTCCCCCCTGTGATGACATGAGATCTTGAGGAGACTTCCCCTCCCCTCCCCCCTGCTGACCAAACTCGCAGCTTTGTCTTCTTTTTTTAAAAAAAAAAACTCTCTTTGTACGCAGGGCGGTTATATATTTGGCTCTATTGTCTTTCAAGAAGTAAAAAAATTACGTAAGATCTCCGATGACCTCCCCCCTCCCCCCCCTCTTTAGTGAGATTTCTCTGGACCCCACCCCTCTCCCATTTTAACCCAACTAATTATTGGACGCCCTCTTACGTACTTAGTCCAGGACTTTAATTCACGATCTGGTGATCAGTAACTATGCTCCACCGGCTTTCCCACATGGCTGGCCAAATTCCAAATGACGAAATTCCTCCCAACACCCACGTTCGAGATAGCTAACCCCGGTCAAACGCAAGACATAGTAATGCTGTATTGCGCAGCACCAACGAGAAGAGTCTGATGTGATTTGGCGATCATTTATCATAAACATCGATTCAATGATGGACCATTTATCGTTCTCGCTAAAACGCTACCAGAAAGCGATACATGGGCTCTAGCCCCGTTTGTATAGCTACCAGCTGGTATAACATACATGCTGGATAACGCATTCGGACAATTGCATGGTGGATTATGTAATAGGGTCCCTGACTGGTTTTGGTAAAGTGAGCTGTGCGTCTACTATAATGACAAAAAAAATTTATTGAAGAAAAAACCGAAAAATGCAAAATTTTGCATTTTTATATGCTGATTTGAATACTGGTGCTAAAACGCTTGCAGCTGTTATTTCGTCTCTTGTGGCGTCATGCCTCAGTTCCTGCTGCTGTAAACAAAGCAGTGGTTTGCTTATTTTGTTGAAAAAATGAGTTCCACAGCTTTAAAGCGTGCGTGTAGTGTGTAAATACCTCAATTAAAACACCTAAACAAATTGTTTCATTTACTTTAGCAACAGTGGAAAATAAATGGAAAAAGCATTTAAACTTACACGACGCGGACATAGCTCGTTTGCCCGCAAAATCTTCAATGTACTTTGATGTAAGTTTTTACTAAGTATTTTAACATGTTCAATAAACTTTTTATCTTTAAAAAAAACCGTCATAAACTTAAATTTCCATCGATAATTGAATTATCACTTTAGAAGTTGAGAATCGTGTGGTCCCATAAATACAACATCTCTACAATCTGTTTAAATTAGTCATACTTCATCTACATAATCTGATACATGATTTAAATGAATAAAAGTACATATCTCGTCGAACAAATGTTCTTTCCAAAAAAAATCCGTAATTTTCGTAACATCACTATTGTTAAGGAGACCATTATTCATCATTAAAAATACCTGCTATTTATTTATTATTTTCAAATAGGCTATGGTTAATGCAAATAAAGTTTTGATAGGTTTAGCTATACATTATCATCAAAATTAATATATCATCTCATCTGAATTTTGGTTTATGTCGCAGCGAATGCTTCCTCCTAGTTCATTGTCTCTCGTATTTATGGGCACAGTAATTAAGCAGTATTTTCAACTCGATTACTGCCTCTGCTAATATTGGTCCCATAAAATAATATTTAGCTTATTCTTTCTAGGCAAGGTAACCATAACTTTCTAATACAACGCCGGGAAAGAATTCATTCTAATACAACTTTTCTTAATTATAGGGCAATAATTATGTGTACTTTTCAGCACAAAACTGCACTTTCCATTTCTGAGTAAATATTTTTGAGAAACCTTTTGACATTCCTGAAACCAGCTGTGAAAAAATCGATTTTATGCGAGAAACTTTCCCAGCATCGTCACATGTGTTTTAGCCAAAGCTGCATCCATTATTTGTTTTACAGATTGGTGACCAGAATTAAGTAATAAATTAACTTTAAACCTTAAATATACCACGCAGAGAGTGTAGACACATGGAAGCAAAACTGGTGCTTGCTGGGACGTGACGTTACGCGCTCTGACTTGTTTCGAGTCACTTCTTTGCATTTTTATTTTATTAAAAAAATATTTTTTAACTATTATCCAACAAATAAAGTTGATTTTAGATATTATTACAACTTACTTCTATATTTTCAATTAAAGTTTATCAGTTTTATTTTTGGTGTCAAACACCCTATTAAAAAGATTTTTGTTTGTTTATTAAA
This sequence comes from Vandiemenella viatica, assembly GCA_031002005.1. Classification (NCBI taxonomy): domain Eukaryota; kingdom Metazoa; phylum Arthropoda; class Insecta; order Orthoptera; family Morabidae; genus Vandiemenella; species Vandiemenella viatica. The sequence continues at coordinate 120,693,683 of JARYHS010012519.1, read as the reverse complement.
TTCGCGATAAATAGGAAATTATATTACTTACAATGATAGACATACTTTAATAGTAATAGGAGGCCAAAAGATACTAAACTAGAAAAAAAGAATTCTGAATATCACCTTTCCTGTAAGATTTTTGCTCACTCTCATGCAATTAACAGGTATTAATAAATCCTCGGAGGTAATGGAGGTTAATTTCACGTGTTAAATGTTCAACAACTATCGTTATTATTGTCTTCCCAGAAGATACTAGTTATGTAATTCATCTTGCACTTTATTTTCCTTAACCATTTTATGACGATAGAAATTCTTTTTCAGTTGTCATTTTCAGGGATCTTTGTTCAAAATTTGTATTTCAGGTCATCACAATATTAATAATAGTCTACCGCATTTTACATAGAACAGTGTAACATATAGAGATGGAATTAGAGGCCTTTTCTTTTCTAATTAGCGTAATATAAAATCAAATGAATCCGGTGCCATTAAAAAGTACACAATACATGAAAAATAATAACTTTATTAATTCACTTTATTAAAATTTTAAAAGTGGATTCTTTATCGCTTTCCTTGATACTCGTGATTTTAAATGGAATTGATTGTTCCTTTCCAGCAACAGAACTAGGGCTGTGAGGATCTTAGGGAAGATACAGTAGTTCCTTCAATTTATCCACAGACGGGAAATCTGTCCTATTCGGGTTTAAAAACCATTATCAATAATCTAAGAGGTCAAAAATTGCTGCACTTTGTCAGGGATGAAAAACTCTACACATGAGACTGGTGTTTCCCGTAGTCCACACAGTAGGGTACTCCGAACGAAAAAATGTGAAACTGAGTTTTACGAGTAGGTACGAGTAACTTTAATTTGTCGGGTCGTGGTTGTTTCCCCACTCAGTTCAGGGGCTCGCGTTCAGGGTTGTGATGTTTCCTCGTCCTTGGTTCCCAGCTAGTAAAACGTTAAAACCGCGCGGTCTCCGTCGCCCAGTAGGAGGCGCGCTTCGCGAAACATGCGTGCAGTCGGCGGCGGGCCGCTGTGGTTGGCGCTGCTACTACTGTGCGTCCAGCCACCGCGCTCCGAAGCGATCTTCTTCAAACGGAAGGCCTGCAAGAACCGCTTCCTCGGCACCGTGAGTACCTTCATCAGGCTGTGATAGCATGCTGGGTTAGCGCGCTAATTTCACACCCTTACGGTGTCTAGTTTGAGTCCGATATCGGGGATAGGTGTTTTTAATGTGGATTCTGTATTGAGAAACAGTACTTGGATAGAGTACGAAACGTTAGTATACCAATAATAATACTGCGTAGGGCATTGTTAGGCCGGAAGACCCCAAAGGGTAGTTCGGCCGACGGTTTGACAGTTCGATTTGTCATTCATGCGCCATCTGTCATGCCTACCCTAACCTTACCTGGTAAATCTACCTAATAAACGGAGCCCACAGTTTAACGGGGAATCCAAAGCACGGATGAGTTCTGTCATACTTGACATCACACAGCAAGCTATGCCAGAGGTGAAGGTCCAGTTTAAAGGCCTGCAAAATTCCGGATGAGACAGGGATTCGAATCGAGGACCTTCCGATCTCCAGTCAGCCACCTAGTCCACTCTAAACGTTAGTGAATGGATTGGAAATAACGATGCACCTAAAAGTCGAGTCTTGTAATTTTTATTTATTTATTTAATTTTTTTATTATTTTTGTTATTTTTTTTGCGGCTTTACGCCTCGTCGAGGTCATTAGAGGAGGAAAAAGGACTGAGGGGCAAGGAAACTGGAAGGAATTCGACCATGGCCTTTTAAAGCAACCATCCCAAAATTCGCCTGGAGTGATTTGGGGAAACCATAAAAACCGAAATCTAGATGGCCACCTGGAGATTCCGAACCCACGTCCTCCAAAATTCGAGGTCAGAGCGTTATCGATCACTCACTACGCTCGGTCGAGCATCATGTAATCGAACGCTTATGACGTCATTAAGTATCTCGTATGTAGAAGCTCAAGAAGTAGGCTCCTGAAACAAATATCAACGCATGACACATTTTCAGATTAGACAGATCAGTTTGCACAACTAGTGAAGTAGTTCAGTTTCAATAAAATTTATTATACGAATAATAGGATGCTATTCAGTATGAATTACGAGTACTTTCAATAGTATTCAATAGCATTATATACACACAAAACAAAAACTCTTGTTTCTTTTGCTTTTAACTTAGAAACTACATTAGATGTAAGTATTTATAGTTTTGTCACTTAAATACTACATATGGTTGACATCTGAAACAAATTTTAAGTTCTAAATAATTATATATATATATATGAATGATCTAAAATCGTGTCACACTGTGGTTTTAAAAAGTGGATTCTCTTCATTTCTATGAAAACCCCTAGGAATGTAATTTTACGAAGTTTTAAAGAAAAACTTCGGTTTTGTGTTAACGTTGCAGATACGATGAGAAAATTTGAATTCTTCACCTTATTCCGCTACAGTGCTAAAGGCTTGGTACAGGCGGACAGATAGTGAGCAAATGAGCTTCGTCTCGCATTGGTTACGCCAGTTTGATTTCTTTTTTTTTTAACGTTCATTTAGTAGGTAGCTACTATACCATCCGATCGGGAACTGATTTTATGTACCTTGTCGTTGCTACCGATATAGAGATATAATACCAGATAACTTTTTTAAAAAAAAAATATGTAGCCTTTGGTTTTTGCGATCATTTAACCACCAGCTCTAGCTTGTTCTTTGTATCGGGCATTGCTGTTGTAACTCAAGACATTATAGCAGCGGTTCCCAACCTATGGGTCGCGACCCACTGGTGTGTCGCGGCATGTGTTTTGGTGGGTCGCGGAATAATCGAGGTTCTTGCCACCAAAATATATCTTAATGTTTTTGAAAAACAAAATACAGAAATAAACTTTGTATAGAAAGTGACTTAAGGTTAAAATTAACCAGTGTTAGCACTGATATCGATGTCCTCATCAGTAAACACCAGTGCCAGAAATCTCACTGATTGTAAAGTTGTGTTTTAATAATAATTAAACGTATTATTCATTATCTTTGTAAAAAAAAAAAGCGGGAGGTGTCTGCAAAAAGCATCGCCTCATCGAGTTGACGGCTGAAATTCCAGGATTAGTTAAAACTCGATTTGCAAATTAAAATGACCCTGATGTGCCAAGTCATATCTTGGTGGGAAACACCTACAAAACCCATTTTAGTTGTTGACTGGTAATTTTACCATACTGTTTTCGTACTCCTAGTCTTCCATATTTTCATACATTTGGGTGAAGTAAAACACAATGATAAAGCTACCAATCAACCACGAAAATCAGATCTGCAAGTGGTTTCTACCAAAAAGCGACTTGGAAGACCAGTTGCATTTTAGTATGCTGCTTGAGTTACTTCTAATCGTGGAATTTCAGCAGTCAACTTGATGAGGTGATGGTCTTTTTGCCGCCTCCCGGTCTATAATAGGTTTGTTGTTTTATGTATTATCAATTCTTGTTTTTGTTGATAGTATATCCTTTGTTTTAAAATTTGCGTTTTCGTAGAATAAGATAGTCGATAGCGTATCGACGTCATACAACAGTTCCCATTCTGATAATAGATAAGACTCTCATATTAGGTGGGTCACGAAATTTTTTTTTTACTTACAAGTGGGTCGTGTACCAATAAAGGTTGGAAACCGCTGCACTATAGTGAGGACAACACAAGACGAAAACAACCCTTAATTAAAACTATCAATGCCCGAGACAGGACTCGAATCAGCGAACCTTACAGTGCTAGCTCCTACACTGCCAGGGTACAGAGCTATAAAATGTTAGTTTCCGTCGAAGTATTTGACGTCTGCTTACATTCATGTGGGTCATTTCATTGCTAAAAGTACTTCTGTAAGAGGTTGGCAGCATCGCGGTCGCCTAATACACTCTCAGAAATTTATCAATGTCTTTTCAAGTTTGTGTGGTAACTAGTTTAAATTTGGAGCTTTGCCCTCAGAATACATGGTCTCTGAAACTAGAGTAAGTTTTTCTTTCTATTATAGGTTTCTTCATTTGAACCATTACGGCCTCTGTTATTCCGACGATGGCATGCTGCACTTAGCGAATTAACACAGGTGGCCAAATGGAATTTAAGGGATATGCGTATTCTTTTTCCACACCACTCAGCATCATAATGCCACCATATTTCTATCTGCTGGAGAGTAATTAAAGGTTGAATATATGCACATACCTCCTATTTGTTACCTCTTTCGATAAAATGTGGTGCTCACATTCATCCTAAAAAAACTGTATCTGTCTTCTCAGATTTTTGTCATTGGACTTTATGGATAGTCGAACTTATGGGTGTTAGACGTTGAAAGGATTAAAGGCATCGAATAAGGTATTTTTTCCCTAGTGCTCTGCACATAAGTCGAAGCATAGGTTTTTAAGAGGAAAGGAAATGGCGTCAAGTAACTGGAAGGAATTGAGTCATATCCTTTTGAACCGAGGGTGGTGGTGTAACGGTTAGCGTTCAGGCCTCGCATTCGGGAAGAATACGGTTCGAATCCCCGTCCGAGCATCCAGATTTGGGTTTTCCATGGTTTCCCAAATCACTCCAGGCAAATGCCGGGATGCTTCCTTCAAAAGGCCATAGCCAATTCCTTCCCATTCCTTGCCCCCCATCCTTTCCATGTCTCTAAAGACCTCGCTGTTAAAGAGACGTTAAGCAGTTACAAAAAAAATCCTTTTGAAGAAACCACAAGATCATTTGCTGGAGAGTTTTCGGGTAACCTTGGAAAACTAAAATTTGAGTGGAATTCAAACTTGCGTGCTCCGGAATGCTAGGGCCAGGGTTATTTGTTCACCCACCAGGCGCGGAGGAACTGGAGGGAAATCGGTTGTGGCCTTTATGAATGATACATTCAATCATTCACCTGAGCTCGTTTAGGAAAACAGCAGAAAACAGAATCGAGTCTGTGTCCTTCACAATGTCTGACCCGAACGAAATGTGATAAACAATACGCTGTTGATGACGATCCCGTCAGGTTCTTAACTTTTAATTTGTTCAGCGCTTTTGCCAAGTCCCTTCTGGTATGGATCCAAAAATCACTGTTATATACTAACAAATTAGGCACTAGGATCTTGTAAGCTGTCTCCACGTTACATCATTCTGAAATGTCTATAATTAAACGAAGTCTACCAGTTTCTTTACTGCAATCTCACTTGGATTTTATTCAATGATACAGCTTCCATCTTGATTTATTTACAATGAAACAACTAAATAGTACTGATTTTCTAACCAGTAGCCAGTCTACTAATGAGTATCTCTTATTTACTTAAAAAAAAGGGGGGGTCAAAGTGGGGAGTAATGTGAGCGTTTGGCACCCATGGAAAACACTGCAGACAAGTATCGGAATGGTTCACCAGCACAAGGAAAATTTCCTCCCATCGTTGGCAATAATACAGTCGCAGCTCTAATTAAACTGTTGCAGATGACGTCCAAAGAAGTAAAAATCTTTCAGACATTTTACGGGTTCCCTTCTGCAACAGAAGACCTTTCGCATCAACAACAAAAAAAATCCTTTTATACACATACGAATGAGGAACAATCATAAAAGTCACGATATTATCACAGTTAAATTGTGAATTTTAGTTAGCAACATGGTACCAGAAACATTTGTTTTTATTTGTTGCCCACAGTCCAGGCAGTACAAATTCAAAGCCACCATAACTGAAATGAATCAAATCTTACGACAGAAGAACTACAGCATGTCACACTGCTTGCTACCTTGCGAGGTGCAACTGAGAGCAATGTTATGGAATTGTAGAATGAAGAAACTTTTAGCAATAAACTATTCTGTTGGATCAGTCCCGATATTTCAGTGTGGTATTAACTCTTAATACTGTCATAAATTATGAATCTTAAACTTAGCATGTGTAATGGACAGTTAGGAATTAACTGAAGTGTTTTTTTATCTGTCTTTTGATATGTCACGAGTGTGGCGACTAGTAAAACATGCTTCCATATAAATGGGAGAAGTTTCCCATATTCCGTAACGTTGTCCCAATGTGCACTTCGCGAGGTAGCATGCAATATTACGTGCCTCTTAGCAGTAAAGTGATTTTGTACCATAGATCCAGTTATTAAATATTTACAGCGTAAAAACTAGCCTATTTTACTCCCTGAGAAATAAGAAACCCGCAAGTGAAAGTCCCGTCAAAATCGGTTCACACACTAAATATTTTTTATATAAATTATTTATGTTTGTTAATTGCTGATAAAGCTGATAAAGCTGAAATTATGTCGTGTTCTAGAACATTCCTGTTCATTCAAGTACATTCAAGGACATTCTAGTACATTCTACTAGATTCCAAAACTTTTTAGAACACTATGTCGATAGGTCTTCCACTTTCAATCACTAGCTCCCCCACATGCCCACAGCTACCGACCAGTGGTTTTTCGCTGGGTCAGTGGCGGGGCGGATCCAGGGGGGGGGGGCTTTGGGGGCTGAAGCCCCCCCCCAAATGCGCCAAGGTCACCCCGACGACATGGATTTTGGGTTTTTTTGCTCTACTGTTTGTATGAGGGCGCCAATCTGGAATAATGAGATTTCTGTCGGCACCCCCTCCTCGCCCGAGTCAAGCCCCCCACCCCCAAACCAAATCCTAGCCCCCCCCAAACCCAAATCCTGGATCCGCCACTGCGCTGGGTAGCTGTTGTTGCAAAGTGAAAAATAGAGACTCACGTCTATTTGTATATGTATATACAGATTACACTAGCAGAGTACCAGGTGTTGCCTGCCCGGTATGGTTGTGGTTGATTTGTCTCTGTAGTAATTTTAGTCGCAGTCTTTCCGGAAAATAATAAAACTTTTTAAAATTTTAGGAAAGAACAGGTATCTGTCGTAATATTTCGATAAAGTGTGTAAGTTTTGTTGCAGTGTGAAGAATGCAACATCTAGCTATTCTAGCGATTACATCTTTGATGTTTCTCACGATACGTTATTTTATTTACTGCTCTGGCGTCCTGAAACGTTGAAACATAAGATATACCAAACACAAGTATGATACTAAGCTTTAAAAATGAATTCCATTGCAATATGCTCAGTAGTTTTTGAGTTTTTTTCTGGAATATGTATCCAAGTGTTCCGTTTTATGGGTATAGAAGTAAGTGCAGAATGAAAATTTAGATTGTTAGAAAACCAAAACGACACGAAAAGAATAAAGACATTAAGTACTGCAACAAAGAATCGTCAGGTTTTTTACAGACTTAAATATGAAATGTTCCATAAAGTCATATAAATTCAATACCTAATTCATATGTTACTCTAAATATGGACCGTTAGCCCAAGAAAGCGGTAGAAGATAAGACCTAATTCGAGAAATAACAGCAATTAAATTATTCCAGAGACGTAATTTTTTGCTGACTTATTTTTCTTCGGAATACTTTTTGAGCTTAACTATCCGAACATAGCTATAATAAATATTTTAAAGTTGAATTCGGAGTACGCTTTTATGTACTCTAACTGATAATGTTTTTAAAAAATCGAACTTGCTGCTACAGCCATTCACCCAGCACCAAGGACGTAGCAAGAATTAACATCAGAGTGGCGCAAAAACAAGGAAACTTATTAAAAAAATATTTGTTGAAAATCGTTTTATTTGAAGAAAAAAACACTCATTTAACTTATTTAATCCCTAGTCTGTTAGGGTTGTGGATAAATTTTGATGGAATTTATTTTTAAATATTAAAGTGGCAAATTTTATGTTCATGTACTTTTCGCTCTACTATCCACTACCACCCACCCTGGTTACCTAGTTTAACAAGGGCCCCGGTGCAAAAAAAAAAAAAAAATATTTTGGGCCCTCAGGCCAGATGGGAGACCATTTTTTTTATTTTAGCTCGTCCGAGTCTTGTGAGGATTGAGCTTTATGAGGTCCCTTCAGCTGAGCTTGGTGGGCCCCTGAGCTTGGGAGCCCTGGTGCACAGCACGGCGTGGCCCTCCGATAGCTACGCCCCTGCGTGTATACAGGGTGTTACAAAAAGGTACGGCCAAACTTTCAGGAAACATTCCTCACACACAAACAAAGAAAATATGTTATGTGGACATGTGTCCGGAAACGCTTACTTTCCATGTTAGAGCTCGTATTGTGGACGGCTGTGATACAATACGCCATTCTCCAGGGCTGCATCAGCGCATCAGGGATTCCATGTGACGGATGGTGGATGCATGTATCCTCGTTAACGGAGGACATTTTGAACATTTCCCGTAACAAAGTGTTTGAAGTCACGCTGGTATGTTCTGTTCCTGTGAGTTTCCATTCCATGTTTAATGTGATTTGAAGAGAAGTAATAAAATGAGCTCTAACATGGAAAGTAAGCGTTTCCGGACACATGTCCACATAACATATTTTCTTTGTTTGTGTGTGAGGAATGTTTCCTGAAAGTTTGGCCGTACCTTTTTGTAACACCCTGTATATTAAGTGTCTTCCAGTATCTGATTATTCAGGTGTAGGACACACAAGACACACTCAACAGCCACGCCGTCAAGCAGACTCGAGCCGGCAACCCTCGGCACGTGGCGTCGCTAGGTTTCCGAGGCCGACCTAACGGCTATTCTTTTATGTTACATGTTGGGAGTCACTTTCTCTGTTCCGAGACGGAATAGGTTTTTGAGGAAGTATGAGCAGGCTGCTTGTAGAGGAAGCGCATGTTCTCTCACGGGTCTGGTTCGCTGTGTTGCTGTCTACACGGGCCGCAATATAACGCGGAAGAGCGGGGCGCGGTGCGTGCTGCGATTGCGTTTTCACGAATGACGCAATTGCCTGCGGCCGCAGGGAACATGCGTTCAAGGCCACGCACTCGCGGCGGAAAGCACAGAGAGAATAAATGCCAACCAACGTTATTAACACCAATGCGTAATGTAACCGTGCACACGTCACTGTACTAGCAACTGTTTATTTTCTACATTAAATAATCTATCCGTTTCAGCTGATGAGAGGAATTCAGTAAACTCAGAACCAAACATCAATCTAAACCAAAACAAATAATGACTGACATGCAAACTTACGTACAGATTAGTTTACACGGCTGTCAAAAATGACGGATATCACCTACGGCTATTGTAGGAATTTGTCCTGGGAATATTTCTAAGGAAATACGAATAATGATTTAAGTATTATCTTTTTCATAGTTATTTGCCATGATTTTACTAAACTTTCTCTGACGTGGTTAGGATTTTTTAAATAACTACATCTGATATTATTTGACGGAAATTTTTATTGTCATGAAAAAGTTTCTAAGTAAAGTATAATTTAACAAAAAAACGAATAACTATTATTTATTTGATTCGTATACTTCGTGCTTACCTTCGTTTCCGGTAAACTTATTCTGAGTTTTAATACCCACCCCTGTTTTTTTATATTTTACCAAAAAATTATTAGTTTGTCACTTGGTTACAGTAATTGCTACATAGAATAAAGCTTAAACATCGGATATTATTCTCCTTAGGTGAATTTCTGCATTGAACTGTAATAAATAAACAAAAAGCAACGTGTAAATTGAAACGCACGTACCATTGTAAATTTCTTAGTTTCTGCCTCGCATTAATTATTATCTAAAAAAAAATCCCTGCACCTCGTATTTTTGTGCAGTTACTTCCAAAATAAATAATTACCTTTTAGCTTGTGTCGCAATTACACTTACTTTTAAGAATGTACGTACAAATGAAATCAAATTCAATTAGTTATTTGAAATTTACACTTCCTTTAGCAGTATAAACACAAATAAAGTCAATACAATTATCCATTTGAATTTTGCTGATTAACCAAGCAGCGCTGTGGTGGCAGTCTGTATAACTAACACTTCGGGCATTATCGAGATTCGCCGAAGTTTGCCGATCTATTGAGGTGAGCGCAGACTCAGACAACGTATTTTATTAAAGAGGTTTTTATTTCTCCGACTCCGCCACCAACGACCAAATGGACACTGGCTCCTGCTTACACAGGTGGCCAGTGTTAGTCATGAAATGTGAAACTATGTGTTCTGTATGATAAGTGTATTTTTTGTTTGTGAAACGTGTAGTTTATGAGGCGAGGGCATGGGTAGAGGGTGTCTAATTTTTTACGACGTGTAATGGGGCATCACGTGTCAGCTCAAATGCGCCGGTTCCGTGTTATCCAAACACTGTCAGTATATAGTGTATCTAAAATAAGGAGATTATTAAATGCTGGAAATAAATATCCACATGCTGTTGTGTGTTCTGTACCCTATTTTTACTGTGACAAATAAAATGAATGAAAAGCTACGTAGTTTGGCTCGGAACCTCCCCCAATTTCACGTAGCCCAGTGTAGCATTCTACGCAACCCCTCCCTCCCTCCTCTTGACTGAGCCACATAGTTTATGGACGCTCCGTAACCACTGAGTCAATAGACTGGTCCATATATGTTTCAGCCCGAGCTGGCCAGCGCGGCGGGCTACCACATGCAAACACACGAGGTGGTCTCTCGCGGCTATGTGCTGACGCTGCACCGAATACCACCTGTTGGAGGACCCAGGCCGTCTCGCCCACCAGTGGTGTTGCAGCACGGCATGTTATGCTCCTCCGACTCCTGGCTGCTGGCTGGGCCTGAAGACGCACTAGGTGAGTTAGTCTTCCAATATAGGCCTTTATAATGTGCCCATGACAGGCGCTAGAATAAACACGCCCGGAGTAAGCGTTCTTAGCAGTGACGTGACCTGTTGAATTCATCGGACGGGGCTGCCCTTCCACAGGCCAAGTCTTTTGAACCTTTTTTTATATCTATACAACTGTCCGGGCGGATCTTTGGGCCGGGGGGGGGGGGCCTCTGGCCGGTCATAGGGCTCCTCTCGTCCAGCGGGCCCGGGGTACATTTGACCCCCTTACACCCTCCCCCTCCCCCCCCCCCCCCAATGCCGCCCCTGAATGTGCCGGATGGGTAGTGGTCGTTCTACTAGTCACGTTACGTCCATCTAGATTTAGTTTTCCATTGTGACCTGTAATCATTTCCGACGAATCCCAGAGTGGTTATTTGATTCATAAACAGCCTGTTTCTTGTCGATACTTGCTCCATATACAATGACTATTCCATCGACGATACACCAGCGGAGACATAGTCTCTAGCATCACTATTGCCTTTACTATAAGGGTATGGCCGTGTTACTTTAATAATGTAGTTTAGTTCTTATCGACCAGACCCGTGAATCGGTAATATGGTGAATAACTTAAAAAGTAAATTTATATCTAGTAAGGGCGGAATATTTGCCGGCCCTAAAGATGTCTTTTCCCACATATAAGGCTTTTAAACTTTACTGAACTTTTTAATCATATCACAGACTTTCAGTCATCTGTAAATTGTAGCGAGCTTCTTATTTTATAGAAGATCAGTTGGTAAAAGAATGTGGGGTGTAGAATTTGTCACAGTCACACTAGTCGAGGCTTATACAATCATTAACCACTTGACAGGATTTTCATTCGTACCAAGAAACTCTCAATTTTAAGGCTTACTTGAGAAAAAAAAAAGACCAGGACGATTCACGTTGTATTCATCAATATAGTAAATATTAATTAACATTAACTTTCTCCGAAGTTAAGGATATATAAGATAAAAAAAGCGAATGCGTATCGTCGAATAAATACTGAAAATAGGAATACTGTAATCAGAGTATAACAAAATGATTATAGATGAATACAATAGGAAAGTTGAGGATAAACGAAAATGTCGAGTAAGAGTATGAAAAATAATAATCACAAAGAACAAGTGTGTAAAGAAGAAGAAATATACTCATGTAAAGAAAGAAGATACCTGGAATAGTGAACGAGGAAAACGCTCGAGTTACGTTCTAAAATCAATTATTACTTAAGATGTGAGATGCGAGACTGTAGTGTGAAACAAGCACCGTGGCATACTGATCAAGGAGAATGTTAGGTCGAAGATAATAAAACTTCTAGCAAAGACGGCTTTCAAACAAGCATCTTCTAAATCCATAGATAAACATCTTTTAAAAAAAAAAAAAAGAAGCATTTAATGTTATAGCTTCTGATTATACATGTTTTGTTAGTAATCTATAGGTCCTAATTTGAATGACTGAAATAAGCTATGAACATTTTCTCTATTATGAGAAAATTATTCTGTGAAAAAAGAACCACACCGCAATGCAATAGTCTGTACACTGCCATCAATTAATCTCCTCTCATGACGTTGTCACAACCAATCTCCAACTATTGTTTTGGTTTACAATATTTGACGTGTCTGTACTTCGCAGTCCAATTCTTGCTCGACAATTTTGTTATTTCGGAAATTCTGTTATGTTTTGCTTAGTAAACAGGCAAATATTCTCCGCATGCAAAAGTCAAATAGTTACTAAAAATATCATCTGCCCAGCGCTTTCAATAACGAAACAATTTTCAGTAGTCAAAAGACCTGAATCACTTAAGCAATTGAGCAAACAGTGTTCTGCAAAAACAAAAGAAGGAACATACCAATGGACGGGGTGCCAGAAGCGACAAAATTATGTAGGCCTACTTCTTGACCCAGAGTAGTTTGAGACTCGGTTGGAAGCTTTTCTGATACGCTCGTGAGCACAACGATTTTCATTCGGATTGACAACTTCCTGGTTACGAAATAGATTTGTACAAGGACAAGGTCTCGATCTGTACGGAGCTTCATATCTGTGTTTCGGATATCGATAGCAAAATATCTCAAAGGATTATTACTATTTCTTTTTTTTTTTTTTTTTTTTTTGCTTTTGGCTTTACATCTTGGCGACATCGTGGTCATTAGAGGCGGGATACGACTAGGGACAATGAACGGAAAGGAATTCGGCCTTACGCTTCTGAAGTAAGCATCCCAGCATTCGCGCGGAATTATTTGAAAAATCCAAATCTACATGGCCGGACGGGGATTCGAACCCACGTCCTACCGGATGTGAGGCCGGAGCGTTATCACTCACCCACCATGGCTGTTCAGCCATTTCAACGAACTTCTAATACATACTTCTCAACTACTTTTTGGAAATGATATAACGACTGTGGTTTTTCGTATAAAGCACCTCGAAAAAGGACACCTCGTTCTCTTCATAAAGCCGTGTTAACATAAACAATTGATCCTCCGTATCTCATAACTTGCTCGTTTGAATTAATAGTTTATTCAAAACAAATCGACATGACTAGCATCTCTGAACGCGCAATATTTAAATATGTTCATGTGCAATGAAGACCTCCGTACGGTTACCCCGTTGGAAGAATGAGCTTCAATAGAGCAAATTAAAATTAAAAGATCTTAATTTCATTTTGCTTGAACAAAAAGTTTGAGATTCCGTATAGAAAATAAAGGATGATGATGTCGTTCCCGCGATTTCTCTCTGGAGGGATCAAAGAATATGGAGACTTGTAACCAATCAATAATATTCTTCATGGAAGAAGTGAACAACCTGACCAGTATCATAAAGTCTATTTAACCCAGCAATCACATTAAAAAATGATTGAATCACTAACTGTATTAAAGAATTAGGTTTTCAGTTTTTTATTGGTTATAATTCACATATAATAGAAGTGTCATTCAAACAGAAAGTTCGAAAAGTTATTGTAGACCCTTCGACCCAAGAATGGCCAAAAGTAGTGCTAGAAAAAAAGGTAAAAAAAGCAGTAAGTGTGTAACGTTATCATATGCTCTGGTGCCTTATTAATTTATGTAACATATGAATTTAATTTTAATCTCTGGTAACTTTTGATTAAAATTATTTCAATTGAGAAAGGGTTCATAATCAATTAAAATGCATGACATCATGACTAAACAAAAACTTCCATAACCTGGAATTCAGGCATTTAAAATTTACACACAAAGTGAACATATCATTTCTGTCAACACTCAAATATTTAACACATATAAACAAATTGACTAATAAAAAAAGGAAAAGCACGTCATTGATTTTTTTATAAACAAGAAGTTATTTGAATTTATTGCTCCGGCTAAAACTCATTACAGTTTGACTATTATCTGTGGCTTCCTCGCCAGGGTCACTATTTGGGTGAGAGAGCGCCTTCGAATTTTAGTGCACTTTATAACGTGGGTATTTATCGTGAGTCAGCACAGGGCAAGACACGCCACCACCTCTGTCTTCACACAAACATCTCACGTCACAATTGTCCGTGTGGACACAAACACTTATGCCTCTTGCCGGCTACCCGCTCGCCTCAATGACCTCTCCCCTCGAGATCTATCGGTCGAGTCCCCGTTGCCATCATCGTCTCCACAGCTCGGGAGACCGCTGGACGTCCGTTCTGCCAATCCAGTTTCATCTCCCGCTCTGCCAACTCCGGATACATCCAGACATGGAAAAAACAATTATAACCAAAATAAAAACTAATCTTGTTACTGGAAGGTCACAGTCGTCCCCACACACACACACACATGACCTCTCTTCACTCTGCCTCCCCCTGATTGGCCGCGAATTTAAGTTTCGGGGAATTTAATTTATCGGCACTTCTCTGGCTTTTTCATTGTTCGTGAGAAAATGCCAACACGTCGTGTCTGCATTCCACTACGCTCCATAAATACGCGCAAACTTTAAATTGTAACGACTGCACAAATTACTACTGTGAGTGTTGGAGCCTCATAAATATCCCGCTCTGAGAGAAAGGTATCTGTTGGGGCTTCTACAGCGTGACATTTGACGAGGGTCAGTCCTCTTCTTAGGGGCAAAATGCCACGCTGGTTTTCCTGGAAGCTGGCTGAGTGTCGTTGACTGCTGGGTCACCCGAGTCCCTAGCAGTTTGCAGGCACAAACAATAATTGTTATCTGCTACATATAACCACACTATACAAACAATGTAATGGTAATGTTATCATACTATTACAAGTGAAAGTCGAGACTCACGAAATTAGGGTTCCGTACTATAATGACCTATCTCGCATATGGTAGCTAAGACAACAATTGCTTGTCACAAAAATTCAATAACTGATACCTCAAGTTGCAGCTGCCGCTGTTACTGCTATCAGCCTGTTACAATCAAATGTGTTGCACCTGCTTTAAAATACAATACGCACCCGTCAGTGTGGCTCGGTGCGCTCAAGCGCTGAACACTTATTTGGGAGGTACAACGCAACTGGGCACGTCCACGCGTACCAGCCTTCCTGACTGCGGTTTTTGGTCGGTTTTCCGCAGCCATCAAGACGAATGCCGGGACGGTCCCCAATATCTGCCTCATAAACTACACATTTCACAAACAAAAAATACACTTATCACGTACAAAACATAGTTACACGTTTCACAGATAGATGGCAACAGCACACTTAGAAGGTGGCCTGGCAGGAGGTATAAAATGCACTGCGTCAGCTACGATATGCGACCGTAAAACCGAAAGTTCCAAATTTTGTCACTTCAACGATGAGTAAGACTCTTCAAAGGCAAGCGATTGCAAGATGTTGGAATATGGTGGCGAAGAAGAAGACGTTTAGAGCATTTTAAATAAAATAAAATTAATTCATATTAAAATAATTTCAAAATAAAAACTCTGTTTTGCTCACAAATATTAAATGGATTTTTTTAGTATTTTTCGTATCTATATGAGATAATCGATATTGAAGACAAATTTAAAGTTTCTAGGTAGCAGGTTTGTTTTATTTAGACACAGTAAAATATGGTCTAAAACTGACAAATAATGGATACTCGTGTTTTTATATTAAAGTGGTAAAAGTAGAACAAAAATTATAGGCTGCCGCTTTAGGAACCCTAAACATCGATATATAACATTCTGGGATAGAAAATTATTCTATGTCATCATCATTATCGTTGAGGGCCATCTCCTTCTTGTGTTTCTCTCTTGGCACTTAGCGTGGTGGGTGAACGATTAACGTTCTGGCCTCGCATTCTGGGGGATGCGTGTTTGAATCCCCTCCATGCATCCAGATTTGGGTTTTGCATGGTTTCCCAAAATAACTCCTCGCAAATGCTGGAATGCTTCATTCAAAAAGGCCATGGCCGAATTCCTTCCCATTCCTTGTACCCAGTCCCATCCCGCCTCTAATGACCCTAGCCGTCGTCGAGGTGTAAGGCCATAGGTAAAAAAAATAAAATATAAAAAAAATTAATTTGTTGTTATGGACGATCATCTTCCACTGTCTCCTATCCAGAAAAGTTTCTCTGTCCGTAATATATTTCCAGTTCCAGCCTCTTCTCTCCTATGTAACCCCCCAAAATATAAATTTGCGAAACTTTAAATACGATTCCAGTTTTTAGGTCAACGAAATATGCATCAAGTGCATCGTAGGTGTGGTTGACTGTGGTAGTGTTCAGCGTATAGTGTTGTATTAAATCAGAGAGGAATGAGAGAGTGTAGAGGCTCATTCAGGCCACTAGGCTTAAGGTCGCCATCCAACGGACGAATCACCATCAATAGAGTCGTATGTCCTCACTCCATACGCACTGCGGAGAGGTTTCGGATTTAACCGAGGACTTAGGCGCAGAACGTAGTGACCACCTCTCCTAATCCACCCGCCAATTCCCGATGATGAAAATTTCGGTCGCCACCGGGACTCAAACCAGTCAACTCCGTGTCAGCGACGGACACCATCACGGTGCCTCATCAAACTGAACCAGTGAAGCGATTCTTCTTCTCTTAATTCCCCTAAAAGCACACTCAAAAATATCAATAGCACAGCGTGGTAATCGCACCGAGATATGGCACGTAAGAAGTACCACCCACTTCCGAACAAGTGCACTTTTCCATCACAAAGGTGCCCAAAGGAAGCCACGCGGAAGCGGTGCCGCTATGCCCGGCGTGAAGATCCTCAAGTCGCGGACCATATACTGCCAGTATTAGCGCACACATATTCTGCAGTAAGTCAAAAACTAGGCATACACCACACATTCGTACGGCGGTCCATATAGACGATAAAATGTGTGTGTTAATTGTCTTATCGTTGACGTGCCGAGCATGCGCGACGGTAACCATACACACAGACATCTCGCCTAACAATTTACTCGCAGCGGATAAGACATGCTGAGTGTCTGACAAGTTAAGTAACATGAGCAGAGAATCCTTTACTGATTTCGTTGCGACATATCAGCAACATACTGCATTGTGGAAGGTGAAACCAAAAGAGTATGCGAACAGAAATGTAAAAAAAAAAAAAAAGTTGGTTATAGTGCATTGACAGAGGTTTGTGGGAAATATGATATAAAGGTTGATACTGCATTAATAAAAAAGAAAATCCATTTTTTGTGGAGAGCTTTTCGCAAGAAATATGAAAAAATGGAAAACTCAACAAGAAGTGGAATAGGCGAAGACGAAATCTGCAAAACTAATTTATGACAGTATCAGCAATATAGGAAACCCAAATTATGGAGGATAAGAAGGGAATGCAGAGGAAGATGTGTCTGTGCGTTAATATAATTCTAAGGAAATCGAAGAAAATACTTCTCAAATAGTACAAGTAACAGTATCTGATCGTGTTTATAATCTTCTTTCAACCACTTTTTTCTTTGTCTTTCTGTCGGTTTCTTTTTTACAGCTCTAATATACTTAAATATTTTTTTGTTTTGGACTTAAAAACATGTTTCAGTTCAATATTATTACCTTGCATATATCACTAACCGCACTACACTTGGCTCGCGATGTTTTTTTTTTTTTTTTTTATTATTTTATTATTATTTGGTCCTTGGCTTTCGCCAATATTGACCAGCTAACAATGTTACATTTTTGACCAAATTCTCGCGATGTTTTGGAATTCCCGGTGAGCCGCGAGCCTGGAAATTATGACGGTAAAATCCGTAGACCACTGCTATAAACATAACAATTTGATCGCGGCGAGCTGAACGACAAACATGTGAAACTGATGTTCCTGTGTATGGGCTTCGACAAGTACAGGTTCGTCGCGAGAATATCCTCGCGCAAATCTTCAGCGAGCTTACTCGCGCACAAATGTGTGTGCGTGTATAAGCGGCTATAGCCACTGGTCAAATGTTCAGCCCAAACACTAACAAGTGGCGTCAAACAGGGTTCTATTATGACAACATACATCGCTGTTCTGCAGAGACTGACGAAGTCCCTGAATTATCCATTGTTGGCCAGTAAAACCATAGGGTACAAAATGCAAGCCAGTGGCAGTACAACGGAAACGGATATGACAACTTGAACTATAATTGCATCTGCTTCAAAATACTCTCTAACTACCGTACACATTTTCTCCTTCCACAGTACCACCGCTGCTGATATTCGAATCCCGGTCTCGGCTGGCTTCTACGGGTCTTAGAATTGGCCTTCACCTCCTGCAATGCTTTGCTTTGTTAACGTTAAGATGGTAGGACGTTTCGTGGTTCGGATTCAACGTTAAACTATAGGTTCCCTATTCCTGGTAGGATTACCAGGTTAGGTTAAGCGGCTACGACAGAGACGTATTGTGAAGCCGGTAAGAAACTCTGTTACCAGGCCTTTGAGACGATGCAAAATTATAACCGTATTTTGCAAATTTACTAAGCTGAGCGGTTCCGATGCACTGTTTTTATAATACTGTTCCTTGTATCCAGTAGTTTCTTTTTAAAAAAGCAGCCTCAGCAGTGAGGTCGGTGAAACATTTAAATCTAGGGAAATATGGAAATTGGGGTGGTTTCACCTTGCCTTCCCCAGTGTGGATGATTGTATGTTCAGTGTAGTGTGTTGTGAATGAACGAAATGAATGAAGAAGGGAGAGGGTAGAACCTAGTGCCGGGCAGTCCAGGCTTACTCTTCCGAAAAGTTAGGATACAAATTGCGGTATCAAAAGAAATGGAAGTGAAAATAGGGGTACCACAGGATAGTGTTTTGGGATCTTTGCTATTGGTTATTCGAATGAATGCGTTGATTGTTTACTGTTAGAAGTAATTTATTTACAGATGACAGATTTTTTATAACAAGACCAAAACGGTAGAAGAGTATGAACAGATGGACAGAATACCTAGTTGTGTAGGTCAATACAGAATAAACATAAATGAAAAGGAGAGTCAGCTTATTAGGTGCACAGACAAAAAAACTAAAGGCTGATTATTATAATAAGGTGGGGAAGGAATTAGTTGTTGGACATCTGTAACGTAAATAACTTGGCATTACATTTGATAATACAGGTAGTAGCAAAAGGCTTCAGAATTCCTCATTTACTGGAGAGAGTGATTAGGGAATTGAGTTACAAAACTTTGGTCAGGTCATTGCTTGAAAATGGTGGTGTAGTATGGGATCCTCATTTTAGGTAACAAATTCAGTAGTTGGAGGGGGTGCAAGAAAAGGCTGCTAAATTTTTCTCTGGAAATTACTGCAGAACAGAATCAGTAACTATTATGACGAAGTAGCTGCAATGGGATTTATTAGAAAAGATGTGGAGGGCGAGGAGACCGGGGGGTGGGAGGGGGGTGATGGGGCGTGAAAAGATATTGATGAAAGAATTAGAAAGAGGCATGGAAGCGAAAAGATGATCAGGACCACAAGCCGGCACTTGAATTTGAGGCGTAAGAATGTGGGAAAATTTTCTTTCGTAATTTAGGAGGTCATGGAATTGAATGAATTACTTAGAGAAATTATGAATAATTTATCAAAAACGCTGAAAGAATTTAAAATTAATATTCGTAGAGACCAAAAATACGGAGGAGAAAGGAGAAAAATGGTTTTGTAGGGAAATTGCCACCGGACAGTGCGCTCAACTGCAATTAAACAAATTAAAGATTGATTATATTGTCAGTTACATGAATCTTTACTCGTAAAAACGTTATTATAACGTCGATATTAGCTTTCGAAAAATAATTTTTAGGCCATTATAAACTATTTTCAGAAGATAAACCATAACTCCAATCGCACTTTACTCCTATTGTTATTACGAAGTGGCGGAGTGCTTTGCTCGAGGATGTTGGTTGCACAATCGACAACACTACATGCGAGCCGATATTGTATGGCTAAGTAAATCCTGATTCAACGTTACTGTGATGTATGTACTTCACCCGAGACGCTTCAGACAAGCCCTATCGTTGCCCGTTCGTCACCGTACAGGCTGGGAGACCGCACGAAGTGTTAACATCCAGGTGGACGGCTGGCATTTCCGTCGCTGCCTGTTGAATTCTGAGCAGGTTTCAGCTCTCACGTACAGTCCTGTCACGCCCTGCAGCCATCCGTATTTTTTTTTTTTTTTTTTAATAAGTGTGCGGCCTGCTCAACACATCCTTCAAGGGAATATGCCTAGAGCGTCTCGCCACTCATTTCAACGAAACAACCACACAGTACTTCTTAGAAATGTGATAAATGTCATCAGACTCAAAAGAAGTGGAAGTAAAAAATGGGAGTTCCACAGGGTAGCGTATTAGGACCATTGCTATTCTTTATTCTAATGAATAATTGAGTTGATTGTTTACTATCAGAAATTAGATTGTTTGCAGATGACATAATGCTATACAAAAGGATCAAAACTGTAACTGTAAACAGCTGCAGGGTGATCTGGACAGGATATCTGGTTGGGTTGGTAAACATGGGATTAAGATAAATGCAAAGAAGAGTCAGCTTATTAGAAAAACAGATAAAAAAGCTAAAGGTTGATTACGATTATAAGGTTGGGAAATAATTGCTTGTTACATACTTGAAATGTAAATATATTGGCATTTCATTTGATAACAAGCTTAACTGGGCAGGACACTTTGGACAGGTGATAGGAAAAGGTTTCAAAATTCCGCACTTGTTGGTGAGAGTGATGAAGGGATGTACGAGAGAGGTAAAGCAAATGGCTTACAAAACTTTGGTGATACTATTGGTTGAATATGGTAGTGTAGTATGGAACCCACATTTTGAGTATCAAATACAGGAGTTGGAGAGGGTGCAAAAGAGGGCTGTTAGATTTGTCTCTGGAAATGATCGCAGAACGCAATCAATAACAGATATTATAATAGATCTGGAATTGGATTCATTGGAAGACAGGAGGAGGGTAAAGAGGGTCATGGGAGAGTACAAAGCATATATTGGTGATGAGGCATGGGAAGATATTGGTGTAAGAACTGTAGCGTATCACCAGGGGGGGGGGAATTATTAATTAATTCTTAATTAATTACGCTATACAGGATACTATAATTGAATATCAATATGTAAATTATTCAAATGAGAATTGGATGATTCTGGGATTTGAAAACCGTCACAAAAAGACATTTTAATAAAGATTTTACAATGGCATCTACAAATCTGAGCGTATTTACCATTACGTTAATAAACAAGAGGTTGTGCAATTATCTAAGCAACGCTCAGACGTACAATGAGCCCTTTAAATGCAAGCAAACAAGTATAGTTGTACTTTAAAAATCTCACAATTATTCTAATACAAAGTATGTTACCAGTTATGATGATAGCAAACATTAATGAATTTTTAATTGGTTGGGACGCCACGAATGATTAACCTGTCATTCGACAGTTACACAGTCTAGCTCAGTGGTTTTATCAGATCAGAGCAAGGATCTTTATCTCAGATGCGCTTAAGGGTACAGTTTCAAAGTGAGTTGCAGGCTGAATGGCTTCGTAGAAACACATTACCGTTCCACGGCAGGTAGCGCTGAGCGGAGATGGCCACCTGGTCGATCGTCGTAACTGGCCACGCCAGCAGTATGCGGCAAGTCGCAAGTTAGAAGTGCCTCAGATGGTCTCCAGGACACAAGTCAGCCCAGCACACATGGACCCCAAGTCGCCAGTGACTCGTCTGGGCTCCTTACTGGAAGGAAGTGAGTTCGTCTTTTTCTGCCGCCACGGAGGTAAACTCTGACTCCTCCTCTTGTGGCTCGAAGACGACATAGAACATAAAATTCCCCGAATCTTAGTACTATGTTCCCTGTGATTGGCTGACCATCTGACGTCATGTGAATCTGTATCTTCTCTTCGCCACGTTAAGTTTCGGCAATCTTCGAGAGCCGATGCCTCCTTCGGGAGGAAGGAATTCTGTTTACGGCGTGCCCGACAGAAATCCC
Source organism: Vandiemenella viatica (assembly GCA_031002005.1). Taxonomy (NCBI): domain Eukaryota; kingdom Metazoa; phylum Arthropoda; class Insecta; order Orthoptera; family Morabidae; genus Vandiemenella; species Vandiemenella viatica. The sequence continues at coordinate 120,671,751 of JARYHS010012519.1, read as the reverse complement.
TAATCCTCTTAACATTCTGCCCAAAAGGCGCCAGCCAGACTACCCTTCACTGAAGCGTCAAATCCTTGCCTTTCACCCTTTCAAGCGTATCTTTCGAACATACAGCGGACATCCCAAGAAATGGAAAAATATTCTATTCTTTTACTTTATATACAATAAAAAGTGATATGTAACGGGGAGCTTAGCGAATCGTTACAGAACGAAAAGTAATGCATGGAAGGGAAAATATGACCATGGCCACAAGCTGGCACTCAATTACAGGCACAAGGGTGTGGGAAGATTCTCTTCTTTAGGTAATGGTAGCAGTGATTGGAATAAGTTAGCAAGAGAAATGATGAATAATTTACCAAAAACGTTGAAAGAATTTAAAGTTAAAATTTGTAGAGGGCAAATGTAGGTGGTTGCAGGAAAGGGGGAAGATGAATCTGTAGGTAAATTGTCACCGGAGCGAGCGCTTCTTTTGGAATTTTCTTTAAATATTATATTAATTTCGGAGAGAATGGCAAGTAAAGTACTACTATAGTGAATATTAAATGCATAAAAAGTGTAGGAGGTACTGATTCATGGTTCAAGTGGTCGTTGTTTGTTTGTTTTTCTTTAAAACTATTTCGGTCTCAGTTGTTTCTTCCTACTTTTTTATTCATAAAGAGAAATTTTTCTTATAATAATCATACTAACAATAAAATTAGGACATTCACCTGGAGATATTTCGAGAAACCACGGGAATCAAAATATGGATATCCGTACTGGCGATCAAACCAGCGTAGGCCTACTACCCAATGAGAGACATGCATTTAATTATTATTTCAGGTATGCGATCACTCTATTTGCTCATAAAACCAGTTGATCCCAGAAGCTTATGAGCAAGCTCACTTTTCATACAAAGTTGAATAAATCAAAATTACAAGAAAAAAAAGAAGATTTTGAACCTAATATGTGGTAGTAAAAATATGGTCTTTCAGGAAGAGAAAGAATACTGGATCTTGAAGAAAATAAGTTTAATTACACACAAACAAGTGCTTAAGTCGATATTTGTGCATCGTAAGCAGATGAGTAATAATGTTCATGCTGTCTTGTAAATGGTTTGTATACAAGTCGCCTTTTCCCCTTTCCATATTTGAGTAAAAAGGGTGTTCAATAAATATAAAACAAACATTAACACTCATTTCCTACATTTATATAGTCGGATTATTTACATTGTTACCAAATGCTTCGTTTCGCGAGATATATGCTGCGTCTGTGATACACTCTTTGATGTACTTCCTTGAAAGATAAAGAAGTGCGTCATCGAGGCATCATATATCGAGGCATCGTATATCCCGCGAAGCATTTTTTATTATTATGACGTTGCGAAAACAGCTAAAGCTTTTAAGATTAATTACATAACAGTGAAGACAGAAATACTATCCATGAAGCACGTGTAAAATTCACAAGGTTAACATTCTATAACCTACTAACATCACAACGATGCACGCAAAACGTTAGGGAAAATAAGGAATAGTATTTTATAGATAGAGAACAGCGCTACACCATCAGCGGAGTGGAAAAGAGAGATATATTCTTTTACCTGTAAGTTGTGGTATATAACAAACACGTCTTACTAAGTAAAATGGTTTTAAAACACCAAGGCAATAAATACACTCCTGGAAATTGAAATAACAACACATTGACGCCGGTGTGTAATACCCACCATACTTGCTCCGGACACTACGAGAGGGCTGTACAAGCAATGATCAAGCGCACGGCACAGCGGACACACCAGGAACAGCAGTGTTGGCCATCGAAGGGCGCTAGCTGCGCAGCGGTTGGGCACCGCCGCAGTCAGTGTCAGCCAGTTTGCCGTGGCATACGGAGCTCCATCTCAGTCTTTAACACTGGTAGCATGCCGCGACAGCGTGTACGTGAACCGTATGTGCAGTTGACGGACTTTGAGCGAGGGCGTATAGTGGGCATGCGGGAGGCCGGGTGGACGTACCGCCGAATTGCTCAACATGTGGGGCGCGAGGTCTCCACAGTACATCGAAGTTGTCGCCAGTGGTCGGCGGAAGGTGCACGTGCCCGTCGACTTGGGTCCGGACAGCAGTGACGCACGGACGCACGCCAAGACCGTCGCATCCTACGCAGTGCCGTAGGGGACCGCACCACCACTTCCCGGCAAATTAGGGACACTGTTGCTCCTGGGGTATCAGAGAGGACCATTCGCAACCGTCTCCATGAAGCTGGGCTACGGTCCCGCGTACCGTTAGGTCGTCTTCCGCTCACGCCCCAACATCGTGCAGCCCGCCTCCAGTGGTGTCGCGACAGGCGTGTATGGAGGGACGAATGGAGACGTGTCGTCTTCAGTGATGAGAGTCGCTTCTGCCTTGGTGCCAATGATGGTCGTATGCGTGTTTGGCGCCGTGCAGGTGAGCGCCACAATCAGGACTGCATACGACCGAGGCACACAGGGCCAACACCCGGCATCATGGTGTGGGGAGCGATCTCCTACACTGGCTGTACACCTCTGGTGACCGTCGAGGGGACACTGAACAGTGCACGGTACATACAAACCGTCATCGAACCCATCGTTCTACCATTCCTAGACCGGCAAGGGAACATGCTGTTCCAACAGGACAATGCACGTCCACATGTATCCCGTGCCACCCAACGTGCTCTAGAAGGTGTAAGTCAACTACCCTGGCCAGCGAGATCTCCGGATCTGTCCCCCATTGAGCATGTTTGGGACTGGATGAAACGTCGTCTCACGCGGTCTGCACGTCCAGCACGAACGCTGGTCCAGCTGAGGCGCCAGGTGGGAATGGCTTGGCATGCCGTTCCACAGGACTACATCCAGCACCTCTACGATCGTCTCCATGGGAGAATTGCAGCCTGCATTGCTGCGAAAGGAGGATATACACGGTACTAGTGCCGACATTGTGCATGCTCTGTTGCCTGTGTCTATGTGCCTATGGTTCTGTCTGTGTGATCATGTGTTGTATCTGACCCCAGGAATGTGTATATAAAGTTTCCCATTCCTGGGACAATGAATTCACGGTGTTCTTATTTCAATTTCCAGGAGTGTAGTTCTACTCTGTTTTCCACGTAAATAAAGAGCTTTGCCAGTTCCGGCCTGCATGTCAACATGTCTTTTAGTCAATTCTCCAGCAAATGTAAACAGGTTGATGTTAAGGTTTAAAAATATTTACTGTTTCTTCTTAAAAAAAAAAAAACCTTAGTAGCGTAATTCTTTACTTGAGATTTGTGACCCTTCCATCTTTCCAGTAAGCGCGGTGATTATATTTAACACAACGCTTACTTCAAATGTCTACAATGATTTGATAAATGTATATGATTCCATTTCATTACAATATTCCGAGAACCTTTGCCACAAAATTGAATTTAACCCGGATCTTTCATTCACCATGTTTACGAAAAAAAAAAAAAATCTTTTAATGAAGGATGAAGACTTCTGTTTGAACTCTTGGTTACATGTTTATACGTTATTTAGAGCCTATTTAGAAAGGGAAAAAAAACATTTTTTTTGCCTGGATGTTTATGTAAGCAACCAGTAACAGATCAGTTCGGTGTCATCTCACTTTTGGATCAGACCTATCCCTCTGTGAGGACCAAATGCTAAATCTACGATCCTAGAAAATGCTGAACGAAGATGACGTCTGTACTACTATTTTGATTCCTGCATCCATGTCCCACTTTACCTATGTCCATATCGCGTAGTTCTAAATTATAAAACGTGACTATGCTTGTGTGACATTATTGGTTGTTTAAACTACCAGATTTTAATTTCGGCGATATTATAGGCCTCACCACTACTCCAGTAACAAAATTCAGGTTTATTCCAGACGTGATGGTCTGTCTCTAATAAGTGATGTCGTTTGCAGCGTTCATGCTGGCGGATGCAGGATTTGACGTGTGGATGCCAAACGCTCGCGGCAACACATACTCCAGGAAGCATCGATACGTCAACGAAAAGAACTTAAAGTTCTGGATTTTCAGGTGAGCAAACCATCTAACGAAAAACACGACTTACTTCATGATTCCGCATTCGACTTAACATCACGATCTCACATACACACGAACTCTACCGTTCCACCTGCAGTAATTGTCCGGTAGCTCCATACATGATTATATCCAGTTAATTCTCAGTGGGTTCTATCGTGAGCCTATTATTCAGAGACACTAATACTCATCAGTAAAATATATAATAATTGATAAAGTTTGGGAATCAACACAGAAGCAAGTACAATCTTGTCCTCTTCTTCTAATACTTTTAACAAGAACAACACGCAAAACGCATTAACAAAGATGAATCTCTAGTACCTAACATGAAATACGACACGTAATAATTAGCTGAGGGGAGACTTTGATTGCTCAATTTTCGGTTGACGTTGAATTTGATGACTAGCGTCCCGATTGTTCTTAACGCGAGAATGTCCAAACTCACTAAAATAAAATGCTCTTTTCAACAGTTAACTACTTTCGTACTTTGTTATAGTGAAAATAAGTTTAAATTAGTGCTCCTTCGGAGTGTTCAGAAAACCGAAGAAATAACAAAGTTACCTAAAAGTAAGCATAATTCAGTCAAACCAGTATAAAGATCAAGAAATTGACAACAACTTTAACAGGAATATAAAGAGTAAAATTGAAACTTATTACATCAATAACTAAAGTTTAATTTTTTTAAATTGTAATTCCACAAACATGGAATAGTAGCACACAGGGAGGGGGGGGGGGGAGGTAAATGTCCCAGGCGTTTACCAAATCTGCGATCTTGTATAAGGAAATAAAATGCCATATCTTGCAAAGCTTTACAGCTGACACCAATTATCACTATTTATATCGATACGCATTAAACAAAAAAAAAATTACTACGACTTTTAAGCTTCTATTTATCCTAAACAGACGGTATTAGCGTGATATCAGAGGTGTCATGGTATTCCTTTATTCAGACTGAAGTCCTCTCCTTGTGAACTTACAGAAATTTTACGAAATGTTGCTGTTAAAAAATTTTGAGGTTAAAATCAGATTTACATTTCCGGCTTTACATCACGCAGAGTCATCTGACATGACGCTGACATTACGTCAGTTCCTAAGCTTTCAATATGTAAAAAAGCCATCAAAATCTGTGCGTCAGTTTTTGCGTGATGCCATAACTAACTAACAGACACACAGGGCGCGCTACAGATTTATACCAATATAAGTAACTACAGATGAAGAAAGTTTATTGACGTTTTCAGACAGTACTGAATTCCATAAAATGCTCTCGCGCCTTACATCGGGGTCCCGCGTCGATTTTATGCGACGTTTCAAAGCAGCTCTCCGACTTCATCCCCCGGCGAAGTGTTTGGCTCCTAGAGAGTGCATTCTTTCACATTAGCTTGCATTGGGTAACGGTTGCCAGTGACGTCATGGTGACGTGTGTCGAGTGGTGGGGGTAGGAAGCCTAGTGGAGCGGGAGGCGTGGTGGAAGGAGACAAGGAGTCGGCTAAAGGTCAGAATGCATCCTACGACGATCTTGATGCCTGTGTTTTTGCCTCGTTAACTGACCAAAGACACGTTTCCATGCCGTGTTGAGTTATTTACTACGTCTCCTTAATCAAGGTGTCTCAATATCCGCTTGCCTGGACAAAAATTTTATGTCCTCGAAATCAAAGCCGCGTCTTTTTTCTGTGCTATGCAAAGCTATTGTATTGGCTCTAAGGGGGCGTCCGTTAATGACGTGAGGTGAAATAAGGGGGGCGGGGGCTCAGGCGAAATCTCACGAAACCTCACCAAGAGGGAAGGGGGAGGGTCAACGGAAATCTCATGTGAGGTTTTGAAATTCTTGTAGAATTGTAGAGTTTAAAAAAAAAAAAGTCTACAAATGACGCGAAAGTCGATTTTAGGGGAGTATTTTCGTCCAAAAACCGACCTTAGGGGGCTATATACGCTCTCTGGGCCATGAGACCTAAAAAAAAGGTCTCCAAAAGTTGCGAGGTCGATTGGTAGGGGGGGGGAGAGGTCTCCGTCTAAATCTCACTTCATTTTAGAGCGGGGGTCCTACCAAATCTCACGAAGTCTCACCGGTGGAGGGGGGGGGGCTCCGAAATTCCGGAAAATCACCTCACGTCATTAATAGACGCCCCCTAACACGATGATTAGGATGTTAGATATAAGAAATCAATGGTACTGTTGCTATTTAAACTGTCTTTCGTGGAATAATCTCTCTGCTGTGTTAATGATGCTGTGTCCGCAGCTGGCACGAGATGGGCGTGGAGGATCTCCCTCGCGTGATCGACTACATCCTCCACACGACGGGGGAGCCGCAGCTGCTGTACACCGGCCACTCGATGGGAACCACCATGTTCTTCGTGATGATGTCCGCTCACCCCGAGTACAACGACAAGGTGCGCGCCATGGTGGCCCTCGCGCCAGTCGCCTACATCGGCGGCATCCCCAGCCTCGTCGGCGTCGTTGGAGTCGGCATCGAGGACAAGTTCTGGGTAACCTAAACTTAACTCTTCCGCAAGTGCCAAGAAGCGAGATCCATTAAGTTACCGTCAAGTGTGCTCTAGGCGGTAAAACGAATCATGGCAACTCGCAACAATGGTCAAATGGTGAATAAATACTTCGTCTCCTCGTATACTTTTCATCTCGATGAGGTTTCGCAACCAGCAGGCTGCGGCGCTTCCGCCGAAATGCTCTGTTACAGGGTTTCTCAAAGTGGGGTACGTGAACACCTAAAGCCGCGTTCCCACGATCTCTTGTAACGGAGGCGGGACGGGACGGGACCTCATTAGCCGAAGTGTAGGGACGAGCGCGCGCCGCAGGTTAGCCCTAGCTTACCTCGACGCCACCTCCCCACCACGTTGCTTAGTGTCGTTTGGCACAGAGCACTTTACAGCAACAGAAGGGGTGCACACCCCTGCTGCAAACCGATGACAACAGCGCACCTCTACACACGCCTGTGATGTTTACCGACACAGAATGGGTAACTGCATCTCATCTCCGCTAGCAGAGGCGGCCCTGTTCCCACGGCGTGTTGTTGAGTATTCGTCCCGTCCAGCCTCCGTTACAAGAGATCGTGGGAACGCGGCTTAAGGGTTCCCGAGTTGATCGTTGGGGGTTCACGATAAGATTTACGTTATGGCGGCTGACTGGCTGTCTCCAGTTTCCAAGACGCACAATGGTGAACTGAGACTGATCATGAGCAAAATGCTCCTAAAATTGACTCAGCCTGCTGGCAGAAACAAGTCCATCAATCACATTAATTAACAACAATGTGCTCTTTGTCACTGTATTACTTTTATAAAATAAAAATCATTAATTTTTTAAAACATTTTTTTTAAATGGGGTTCGCCATTGCCTGGGAAATTTTATAGGGGGTAAGCAGAGCTTAAGTTCAAGAAACACTGCTCTATTAAATCGAGACACGTTAAACAAAGCAGGCTGGACGCAGCATGTTAAGTGCGCTTAAAAATGTAGACTTCGCAGTGCAGTCAGTGTACGGTGGAAAAAAAAAAAAAAAGAGTTTGGGATCGTCCATTAATTACCTGTGGTAAAATGGGAGGCGAGGGGTGTTCGGCGATATCTCACCAATGGGGAGGGGCCGACAGAAATCCTATTCCTTGAAGAGCAGTAGAGCTTTTTTTAAAAAAAAAAAAAAAAAAAAAAATCTACAAATGAGCTGGAGAACAGGACAGCTAAAGGCTAGAAAACTTATAAGGTCGTCAGCAGGGGAGAGAGGAAGAGGGAGCACTCACCATAGGAGGGAGGATCAGATCTCACGAAATCTCACCACGGACTACATAAGGGGGAGGGAGTCCAGATTTCAGAAAAAAACATCTCAGCAGTCAATGGACTCTCTTTTGCCACCGTTTGCACTCAACTTACAGTATTGGATAACAGCCCGCAAGAAGAATTGAGTGAAGCATTGGTGAGTCTATGAGGATGTCTATTTTCCAGGCAAGTAGCCAACGATTTGTGGAATTGCTTCCGATTGACTACATATCTTGCATTCGCTCCGCAAATCTAAGTCCTGCACTGCTGTTACTCTTATAAGTAAGTTGTCTTTCGCCCGCGAGGCTGGGGATACGGAGTGATTGCTGGGACAGTACACTAGTTTTCCGGCTCATAAATTACATATTTCCCAAACACAAATCAGAGACTGGGTACTGTCGTAGCATTCACCTTGATGATTACGCGAAACTGCCTAAAAACAGCCAATTAGAATGACAGGTGTGCGGGAATCTGGTCCCGTTGTATCTCCCCGATCACCTCAAAAGGCGCAACAACACTGAAGGTTAAAACATATGTTTGTTATTTTTAATGTTGTTTTCTTGGCAACTATTATTTTCTTATTTAATGATAAAAAAATATTTTATTTTATATAATAAGGGAGCGTCCATAAAACACGTGGATTGGTCTAGGGGGGAGAGGGGTTGGCTGGTAAGCTACGCTGGGCTAAGTCGAGGGGGGAGAAGGTTTCTGAGCCAAACCACGTAGCTTTTCATTCAAATTATTTGTCAAAGATAAAATAAGGTACAGAACACACAAGAGGAAGTCAATATTTATTTCCGTCATTTAATTACCTCCGTATGTAATTTGCGATAGTCTGACAAGAGAAAACAGTAAAGAATGTCTTCTGGAAGCAAGAGCGAAAAAAGCTACGTGCCACGTGGGGAGGGTGGGGGGGGGGGGGGAGGGAAGCCACGTCGGATGACGTGGGGGAGGGGGGGGGAGCTCATAGAGGGCCAAAATGGAGCTACGTGGCTTATGGACGCTCGATAACAGCGTCTAAGCCCGTCAAAAATGTGGGGTGAAAGAAATGCTATAGCAATTCCTTTTCCTGCGGTTGCCTAAATAAATAGAATTGTTGTTATGTAATGCTCAATCCTTATTTTGAAATATTACACATATTTCGGCTGTAGTTTACACAGCGATACGGTTGGAACTTCTAATGAATTAATGATGTCAGAATTATTGAACCAATCAAATTAAAAATTAATTAGCACACCCAAAACCTTTTGCTACACCGCGTCCTATTGGTTTTATTCCTGGTACAGACCTCATTGAGCACGATAAATTCGGAACTTCTTCCACCCGTATTAAATAATAACCTCACTAACACGGCACTTATGAAAGAAGTTTAAATTATTTATGAAACTAAATTCATTGTGAATTATTCTCTAAAAAATTGTGGGTCAGTTGTCATTTCGAAGCTGTATGCATTTTGACATAACCACAAATTCTACTAATATTGCTGTTCAAAATTCATATCCTCTATTACTCGTGTATATTCGCTGTATTGTAATCTAAACTTCACTGGAATTATTTACATATGTTTAATACAGTGACATCAGTAATAAAAGCAAATAATAATTAATATACTAATTTAAATTTAGTACATACTTTTATTTCAGTGTTTCGGCAAATCATTTCTTCGAGTATATTATAACAGTGACTTGAAATATCTACATCGAATATGAATATCTTCTAAGCCCATGAAAAAATTGTAAATCAGAAAAGTAAAAGGGGGAGGAATTTAACACTCCAACTATAGAAGAAAATCTAAAGAATAAAATAAAAAGGGATAATTGGTTGACTGGAGGAATTGGCACCGGAGCGTTAGCTCCATCGCAATTAAAATTAATAATAATAAGAAGAAGAATGAATTGTTGAACGCAGTATTTTAGCAATTCGTTTCTTCGCTAACTAAGCATAATTTTCATCAAATAACAATCATAGTATTGAAAAAGATATAATATAGATATTTCTTAGTTTACTGGAACAACGATATCGCTGTACAGAGAGTATAAGAAAAATCTTGATCGAACGAGTTTTAATTAATAAAAATCAAATTAATTAATATGTCGATTTTTACGAATTACATGATTTTTTTTAGTGTGCTGGAAGTTCATTCACTTGTAGATACTTAACTAAATACAACTGTTCATAATTGGGCAAAATTTCGAATATCATCCCTAGACGTTGTAAATCCAACAGTATGACGTCACAGCATGACGTCACCGCGTGACAGAACATCGTGACCAAGACTGGCATTTTATATGTATAGATAAATATGCTCCATGCCATTCCTTAATACTAAACGTTACGTCTGTTTCCTATAGTATGTCTCCGATAATCTTAATACATGTATTCAATAATTTCTTAATTTTATTGGGAATGACGTAGATGTGTGAATACGAAATTAAAAAAATAATATGACTAGATTTGCGGATGAAAACTTTGTGCCAGCAAAAAGCAAAAATGACTGAGGAATGTTTTGAAGAAATGAAGGAAATTATGGGAAATGAATATAATATGAAGATCACTAAGCTAAAACGAAAGTATGTAGCAGAGAGAGAAACCTTAAAATGAAGACAATAATGAATTACCAAACATTAAAAGTGTCAAAGAGTTATTATTAGGAAGCAGAATTAAAAAGTTTTGAAAGAGTAGGAGGGAAATAAGGAGTAGAATCGTCCAGAAAACGCATTTAACAAGAAGGAGCATCTCCTTGGCACAAATAACATCAATTGGAGGAGAACAAAAATATTACTAGAATCATCTGTTGGTAAGTTACCCCGTATAGCCGTGATACATGAACGATATATATCGCGCAAACTCATTTCAACAACGGCGTTATAAGACAATAATGAAAAAGAGCTGGAAAGACAAAATGACAAATAAAGAATATAAGAAAACAAGATAAGTAATAGCTTTTGGAGAAATATAAAAAAGAAGAGGAGAAGCACACTCTACTCCTCGGATATTTGACGTAAACAACATTGTAAGAGATGACGAAAAGGGAAAAGAAATCGAGGAAAATTCCGCTCTAGGTATGTACCAGTAATGGAATATATCTACCAGGGGACCGAAAAGAAAGCGAAAACACAGAGTTGCCTGAAGAGCTTCCACAAACCAATCCACAGTTCGAGCAAAAGATAAAGATATCCCTCACTTAACAACAGGGTGTTTCAAAAATGGCCGGTATATGTGAAAAATCACTAAAAACTAAACGGACAGCGATAGTAATACACCGTTTGTTGCAATATGCTTGGGACAACAGTAAATTTTCAGGCATACAAACTTTTGAAATTAGTTACAATTTTTAACAACAGATGGCGCTGCAGTCTGGAAAAATCATAAGTTCTAAGGAATAAACCATTTTTTCACAGCAAACTTTCAATCTGTGAACAGCACACGCTTACAGCAGAAAGACGACTTACAGAATGGCGAACTTACAGACTGCCTTTACTTCTATCTCTTTCAAATCGCCTGCAGCACCATCTGTTGTTGAAAATTGTAACTAATTTCGAAAGTTTGTCTGCCTGAAAATTTACTGTTGTCCCAAGCATATTGCAACAAACGGCGTATAGTTTTTATTGATTTTTCAAATATACCGGTAATTATTTAAACACCCGGTACCAGACACATCATTACCATATTTTAATGGCTTACTTTCAGTCATACAAATTTATCTTAGCAATATCTTTCTGATTTTGCATTAAAACATCGTATTATTTGTAAATAAATAAATTCTGAAGCAAATGCAATGTAACTTACATTTCCTTTCCAGTATTTCCAAAAATATATTTCAATACAATCTTGAAAAAATATCATTCTCTAACAATAACAATAGAAAGAAAACAAACACATTTCAGTTTATTTATAGTAAGCACTCTATCACTTTAAAAAAGAACAAACATTTCTGTTTCTTATAGAGAAGGTTAATCGCAGATTACCTTAGTGAGAATTATCTACCAAACAGAAACAGATACGTTTATCATTCTAACATAGTGCACCACTTCTTACTAACGAATCGTAAACACGAATGCAGCAAGCGTTTGTCGTTAACTTTGTAATAACGTTATTTGTAAAGTTATCCGCTGCCGTCTTTGAAACAGTTGCCAAATAAAATATTCAGCACTCCACTCAAGCTGTTGTTTACATAGTTAGTGCTTCCGAATGTAAGCTGAATTATTTGTCCCTTGTCAATAATCGTGTGACTTGTTCCTGCTTTGCGAAAACTATTTGAACTTCTTGCAAATGCTGCCAAAGCTAATTAAAATATTGATGATACTTAAGGAACATAAACTTGATTGCTCCTATCTCCCCTGTACACAAAAAGCTTTCGGTACACTTAACATTTCCATTTTTAGAAGCTTAGCAATCTTGAATCCTTTTTAATTTCTTAGACGAGATCTTTCACATATTCACAAATTCTTTGCGGAGGTACCGCCGAATTTCTCTTTCAACAACAACATTAGTACCACTTATGCAGTTATTTTAAGGTTTTGTCGATCTGTATGTTTCAACAAACAACCAGCTTCTGAGAACTATTTTAGTATGGAGATCGTCATCATCTGAAAATAATTATAGAGGAAGTTATGGAAACGTCGTAATTAAAAAATAATCTTCGGTGTTATTCTAGGAAGTCTTCTATTCAATTTCACACCGAAAAATCTGACTTCTCAGAACAAAATTATTAAGGAGTTCGTGACTCATCTACACAGAAATGTTTGCCGATTACAAATTAAACAATTATAAATTTTGAAACATGTTTAGAACATAATTTTATTTCAATACAATCTTTTCAGGTTTCCTACTTCAGACGCAACGCTTTACTTCTGGCCGACTGACACAGGTAGTGGCGGATCCAGGATTTTGGTTTGGGGGGGGGGGCTTGAGCGGATATTGGTTTGGGGGGGGGCATGAGTCGGGGTAATGGTAGGCTTTTTTAAAGGTCAGTAGACCTAAAAAACAGTCTCCAAATCTGCAAAATTACGATTTTGTGGGTGGACCCCGTAAACATTTGGGGGGTGACTTGAACCCCCTAGCCTCACCCCCCCCCCCCTCCTGGATCCACCACTGGACTCAGGCCTCCAGCTCTTATACGGAATGAATTATTGGTTTCAAATGTCTACATTCTGTGTGTTCCGTTCACCCAAAACCTAATACTCGAATTTATAATTTCATAAAATTATAATCGGGGGGTTTCCACAGAAGTGAATGCGTGTGAGATGTAGATGTGTAAAACTCGTTAAGTGGATATCTAAAGTATTTTTTCAATTTTTTCGCTTGAAAATAAAGACATGAGCAGCCGCCAAGGTTGTCAGTTTTAGTCCGTTTTTGTTACCGGGTCTATCTCACAAATGATAAACCTGAAATTTATCCACGGTAACTACCATATCCCATATATAGATAAAAAATACTTTCATCTAATACGTTTTCTAAGTTTCGAACAAAACAATAAAACTGTTTATTTCAATGTTACTATGTCAAATATTAATACTGTTTTATCTAAAAATGTTATTAACAGAGAATTCATTGTATATTCATATACCCATATCGCGTTTAACTGGAACAGAACGATTGTAGTAAGGGTGCGAGCGGCAACGCGGTGCGACGTTGTGAGCCGTGGAGCGGAGTCTACTGCTTAATCTGAATCTGTCAAGCATTGATTTTTATACCAAGCCTTTACCTTTTGATCTACCACATATAATGTACCTATGAAGGTCATTACGGTAATTAAACCTTAATGGTGAAAGACTCAATCGGTACCGTACTTTGCTAAGTCCCACTGCTAATTTTTATATTAACCAGCAGTAAGTAGATATCCCGCTCCTTGCAACATATGGCCCTACTGTTGGTTTTGGTGGTAGCGATATCACTTAGCGTGTTATTACTACTAGTCAACAAACCACTTTACAAGTTATACAGTTTAGCGCAACGGGTATTATCGTAAAATAATTCAATCATTACACTCATTCATTTGCCAAACTTTATTTTATACTTCAAACACTCGCTGCTACAATACACTTCCAACACACTCCTATTCATACATTCTTTTCTAGTCCTCCCTCGCCATCTTGACAACTCCACTCTCACTCCTCCAACCAAAAACAGTAGTACCAACTACAACAAACTAAATTATTTTTAAAAAACTTAAAATTATCCACATGTCTAAACAAACTACTTATGCTGTGAAGTCTGTTTAACCTATTTTATTTACAATTATTTTTATAACAATGATTTTGTGAGTGGGATCTCACAACTAGCTTTGTTTGTTTATTTTTTTTATTTTTTTAGTTATTTATTCTTTTTTAATCGCTCACAGTAATCTACATTAGACTGCAATAGGCTAGTTATGTGAACACCGTAAGTTGTTATAACTACAGCAATCTCTTATCTACGAACTCTTACACATTTGTATGGTTTATATTTTTCATATTCCTACTAACTGTATTTAAACCAAATCCAGCGAAATATAGCCTCTACCTAACCAACCATGCCTAAAAATTTAAATTGGATATTAGTGTGAACATCACGATATAATAAACAGGATGCCCTGCAGAATGTGTGTTATTATTTGTTTTTATTTGTTCCCTAGAGACTCACCCCCAAGCTGAACATTAACCTGCTGTCTCATCAGCGCTGTAATGAAGCATTCTGGACTACTCTTTGCGGCGATGGTTCAAATTTCCAGTTTCTCTGCGAGTATGTGTACGACAAGATCGTGGGTACGGACAAAGAACAACTTAACAAGGTGGGTGACCATGAATTCCATTCATATTTATAATTATAAACATAGAAAATTGAAAGAATTTAAACAGAAACAGATCCCGTTACTCGCAAAAAAAAAGAGAGGTAGATTTTGGTTAAGAATATAGAAATGGAACCGAAAAGAGATTCCTTGTTGTAGCTGTTCAAATAAATAAATACAAAACTATCTGTTAAATATTTCTTAACGTAACGCCTTACTGATGTCTGTAATAAGCGTCGTATTTATTATTTGAGTGTGTCTTATTGAAGCTATACATAAAGGATATGATTTTATTTTGTTTTAAATCCACACGTGTTTTATTATTCAAATTTTACTTTCATTTCAGCCATTTATAGTCATAATAGATGTGTTAAAATTTTAAATCATGGCAGCTTAAATTATAAGGGACGTTTAGCATTAATTACGTAGCAAAAATTTAAAACTATTGAATCTAAAACGGCTTATGTTTGGCAGCCATTATCGGTATTTTCTAGATATCCATTTGAGATTATCCAGATTCTTATACATTTATGCAAGCACTCTATCTTCAAACTTTATTAGTAGTTTCTTCATCAATATCATTTAGTATCTACCTTCATATAATGTAAATTTGTATGAAAGTTTTGAGATTTTTTTTATTTCTAATAACTTCTCCTTTAAGAAAATTATTCTTTTCCCTACATTTTAAATAAATCATAAACATGTTTAAATATTTTTTACCTCCTCTCGCTGCTTCCTACTTCCAGTTAAGCCAATCATCTGAGACATCTTATCTTATCCCCTAATAAAGCAGTTTCTCCACGGCGTGTCGGGCGTTCATGCCATACAGTACAGGTCGTAAAATGGCTTCGATCTTTTATTTCTAAATATTTTCTCCCAATAGCGTCAAAAGTTAAATAATTGCGCTCTTTGTTTATGCAAGTTTGCTCCCATCAACTTTACCATCTCACTATTCATAACACAATTGTGAATTAGGCTTCGCAGTATGACTCACTAAAGTAGCTCGCCTTGAACATCTTAGGCAGTTAGGATCAACTCAAGGAACAGGATCATTGTTTTCAACGAGATATGTGGTGACTACCAGCCACTTCAATGAACAGCAAATTTCTCTCAGCGGGTTATTAACCACTAAATTTAAAAGTAAAACAGTTTCCCGTTTTGAATTATTTCACCTGTCATCCACATGGAAATATTGTTAGTATGCTTCATTAGTTCATGTTGTTAGTATACTTTATTACTTAACGTATATAACAACACTGTTATTTCTCTCTCCAAAAGCATCGTTACAAAAAGATATTATATTGCAGGTACACTTACAGTGTTTGAAATACTCTGACCGAGCGTGGTGGGTGAACGGTTAACGCTCTGGCCTCGCATTCGGGAGGACGCCGGTTCGAATCCCCGTCCGGGCATCCAGAATTGGGCTTTTCATGGTTTCCCCAAATCACTCCAGGCGAATGGTGGGATGCTTCCTTCAAAAGGGCACCGCCAAATTCCTTCCAGTTCCTTGTCGCCATAACTATCCCGTCTCTAATGACCTCGACGTCAACGAGGCATAAAGCCATAAGGAAAAAAAAAAGAGCTCTCAAGCTTCATATTTTTTGCTGTAACCGAATACTACACTATACACAAAATCTCAACAATTCGGTATAGTCATCACTTCCGTGAGCTTCTAAATATTATGCAACCGAACAGGACGAGAGCCAATTTAATACCAAAATTGTTCTGAGAACTAGGAAAATACACTACGTGACCAAAATACTGATTCACCTAGAAGGGGAGGGAAAAAACAAGTAAAACTTCACGGGTTGATAGGCTATGTGACGTTACTTCAGTGATTACAAAATCCAGTCAAATTTGAGAAGACTTGACAGTGTGAGCCCTTATCAGTATGTCGTAGCATCCCCTCTGGCCGGGATGCATGCTCTGATTCGGTTGGGAATGGTGTCATAAAGCGTTTGTATCCTCTCCTGAGGCAAGCTGGCACACGACTATTGTAACTGGTCCTTGATATAATGGATATTGGCACTTGGACGAAGTTGACGTCCGAATTGGTGACCAGCGCTGGTATGTGTCTGCTGTCACAGCCTGGGTTTGTCTTGTGAATGAATGATGCACGACTTCATACAAACGCTATGATTACTTTAATGGGTATTTGGTTTCAGAATATACGTACAGTATATTGATGGCTCATCTGTATCCAACCACTGCCAAGAACGTTAACGTTTATCGTAGTTGATCATTTTTCGTCATATATCATGATTCCATTAAGAATCCCATCATTTTTATACCAACAAAACAAGACCTACAGTAATTACTTCTAAATGTCATCCTATATTTATTTTTTATATCATAAGGAACCAATTTTACCAACCTTTCACACTTTCTATTGCTCTTAAATGTCTTGATATTGTTAAATTGTGGACGTTTCTCCTGCAATTTCTCCCACTGTCGCCCTTGGATTCTGTGCAGTTATTTCATTTAAAACATCGTCATCCTCAGTCCCATAAGACCACTGTAATGCAGATATCGCTGTCGCAGCGCACATAGAACGTGAGGATGATGGCAGAGCAATCCTTCGAAAGCTCATCTTTCTACATCATCCGGTAGTGAACTTTCAGCCACATTAGTATCTAAGGTACACGTCAAATTGCTGCGTCCCAAATAACTGAGCTGGCAGTCATAGCAGCTATAACGTTCAGAAGCTGCTTGACACCTGATGAAGATAGCAGAGCAAGGTGTCGAAACGTTGTGTTTCTACGATACATCCAACTAGACACCGAGAAGAATACATTATTATAAGGTACTCCAAGTTATATATTCCGTTCTTGATAATTTAGACTTCCTGTCTCCGTAGTCCAACTTTGAGTCATCCAAATGGTGTTAAGTGTCTATTGTTTGAAATCCACATTTATAAGATAAATGTATATCTTTTCATCGAATTGGGGGAAGATTATATTTCAACCACATGCTGGAAAAGACTTCGTTCAGGCAACTAATGTGTCTGTTTCCCTACAGTTTCCGACTAGGTTACATACTTCACATGGTGATTACCAGGGCTCGATATTATTATGACAAGTCATATTTTTTTCCTGACCTCTTTTTGAGCTGTAATGCTGAATTAAACACTGATTGAACGTTCCTAAGTGTATTTAAATATATTTTATACAGCATATAAATGCATATCCAGTTCGTTTTCCTGGGTTTGGGCATATTACGGTAATATTAATGGTCATTTCTTCATATTCTGAGGAAAAATCTGGTAATTTTTTAATAATACCGGGAATTCACTATAAGTTATAGATGAGAATAAATTAAGATAATTATTCACAGAAATGTATTCCTATTATACATTGAAGGAAAAAACAAAACTAATTGTCACTGAATTGATTAGCATTGAACAACTATAATCAAATTTATACATTATTGTCACTCTCTAAACGTAAATGTCCCATCCACTTTTCAATCTCAACAATGCAGCAGTCGTTAAAAGTGTGGAAGCTGAGATAGGTCAAGCAGGGGGCATTGTTGCTAGTTCGCTAAAGAACAAACCTGAATAGTGTTGAATGAGAGTACTAGATACAAAACAATGTATAAATTTTTCAAGGTTGTGAATCTGTTTAGATTGAAGACGATCCATAATTAAATTTCAGTGGCTTGGACTCTTGTTTAAGTACGCTCCCTTGACATCTTGCGATGTGGAACCAAGCTTCTCACAGTACAAGACAGTTTTAAGTGACAACAGGAAAAAATTCCTTTTCGAGAACTTGAAGATGCATGTAGTGATATACTGCAATGCTGGAATCAAACAAGAAGAAACAATACATAACAAATTTGTAGTAAATTCCCATTTTTAAAGATAAAAATCTTGTAATCTTTTCTTTTACAGAAACATGAAAATAATAATTTCAAAATGATGGCTACTTGTATAGTGAATTTAGATGTTTGATCATATTTTGTCGTTTTCAGGTCATATTTATCAATTTTTAAGGTCATATTTGCATGAATATTTCTCTATTTTTTTTAGGTAATAGAGATCAAAACCGTAGTGATTACATCTAGGAATAGTTTACACTCATGTCCATAAGTGAAGCGATCTTCAAGATTCACGGAAAGACAATTGGGTACGATGATCATGTCTACACTAAAAAGGGGCACTGGAAACCATTTAACTCGTGGCTACTGATACAAGATATACAGCAAAACCATCCATAGATAGTGGGTAACACTACAGTGATTGATGTCCCTCCGCCGGTAGCTTGCAGAACGGCTATATAGAGTGTGATGACTTTCGCATGGCAGTACAAGGCACCCAACGGTTTTACCATATTGTGGATCAGGCCATCCAGAATAGCTTGCAGTAACGCATCCCATTGCTGGAAAAATACACTTTGGAGGTCAACAGTGGTACGTAGTGACATGATTAAAACTGCAGTCCTTCGGCCTAGAGCGTCCCATCCATGTTAAATTGGATTTAAATCCGGGGACCGAGCTGACCGCGTGATGTCCTCATATTGCAAGTATTCGTCCACCAGGACTCCCCTATGTGGGGGGAGGGGGGCATTAAAATCCATCAGATGCACCAGAAAAGCCGCACATACCATTGCAGGATGTC
This sequence comes from Vandiemenella viatica, assembly GCA_031002005.1. NCBI lineage: Eukaryota > Metazoa > Arthropoda > Insecta > Orthoptera > Morabidae > Vandiemenella > Vandiemenella viatica. The sequence continues at coordinate 120,652,612 of JARYHS010012519.1, read as the reverse complement.
ATACCCATAAACACCAGCAGTCACGATAACAGTAGAAAAACATATGCAGTGGGGTATGTGATCATTATATAATGCCACTCAAGACGAAACACTAGGGTCACCAAATCGGTCCGTTTCCACTATACTGGCAAGCGCCAGATTAAGATACTGCAAGAGTCACTCTTCAGGCTAAACTGTGACTCAACCGTGAACAAGACACTGCACCACTGATCAATGGGACCAATCACAGTGAGCAAGGCACCACTTTCGACGAGTCACGTGGTACTTACAATATGTCTCACGGTAGTGCATCTGGCGGATGTAGACTTGCGCATAATAGTTCGCGAAGGGGAGCGCTCAGTTTAGTTCGCAGCTCCCTCGCGAACTAGTTCGCTCTTTTAGTTCGTTAGTTCGCGTCTCGAATTCAGAGAAACAGATCGTTCGCTCGCCTTGCTACCGCTACTGCACGCGCTATTTTGTTTGTTAAGTCAGTTTTATTAGGAAATGGAATTTAATATGACCTTCTTAACAAAAGTTATTGCTTAATAATAGCCCTTTCAAATTACATTAGCATGAACAGTTGGCGCCCATAAACCAAAGTGCTCATTGTCCTTTACACAAATGGGTAAATTGAATAATTGTGCTGTTTTTACTATTTACTTTACATGCATTCGTAGAATATTAATTTTTTAAATGAATTTGTTTATTAGTTCATGGAAGAAACATTACTTATAAAAGGCGCTAATGATCCTGCCGTCGACACGCCCTTAAACCCCAACAACAACAACAACAACAACACAACATTACTTATAAAATATTATAAACGCGTTTATTTTGATGAAGTAAAATACCCGTTTATAAGTAATCGGCTTTTTTATATAAATATAGTTTTGGAAATCATGGACAAAATATAATTCTACTATTGGCTACAACTTAAGTACTATATGACAGAAATAGAATTACCTATATTATTAAGAAAAATAACATTAATACTTCCAATGTGATATCAAATAATTAGATATATAAAAATAACAGTGACCCTTGAATGAGAAAGTGGTAGCAATAACGAAAGTGCGTAAATTTCCAGTGAATTGGAAGTCATTGAGCTATTATTTTATTAGTGAAGGGGAGAATAATCCAACAGACATTCACAATTTTTTGGCGACAAATGAAACTGATGAAGACACAAAAGTTAAAATCTTTTTGAATTTCGCAAGTCATTTCTTTCATCACTTTCACAAAGCTGTTAACCAACAGACTGAGATAAGTATTATATTATGTCAGCTTTAAAATCAGCGCTAGAAAAATTTAAAAGATACTGTTTCTTTGGTTAAGAAAACAAGAAAAAAGCCTTTAGAAACCAAATTCTCCACAGAAAGTGATAATATAAAAAAATAATGCTCTAGTATTCGTTGATAAATGTCTGGAATATCTTAGTAAATAGTTAGATTTTAATGAAAGCAATTGGCTATACAAAATCAAAAAATTAAATTCAAATCACAGGGTTTCATTTGATGACTGTGAGACTATATTAGAGGTTATAAATTTGCGAGAAAAAAATGAATATCAAAGTGAACAAACTTTACTCTGAAATAACAATATTATACGAAATCCAGGTAAAAGTAAGAGAAGTATTTCATGAATAAAAAATGAGCTTTTTCTCGAAATTAATTTGACAACTGAAAGCGATAAAGCATATGACAATTTTACTGTAGACAAAAAATAATTAAAGATGAAAGAAGTGCAAATAATATAGCTTAAAAAATGAAATAGTAAAAACATACCTTTTATCATTTTCTACTCTTTCGTAAAATATTATATTTTTGAAGAGTAGCATATTTTTATAGGTTATTCTTTTTAAAAAATTCCTACCATCAACCGAAAAAATATTGGAAACTCTAAAGGCGAATGGTGCTAGTTCGCGAACGGTAGCGCTCAATTTAGTTCGCGAACGGTACCGCTCAGTTTAGTTCGCGAACGGTACCGCTCTCTATAGTTCGCGACCGGGAGCGCTCTTTTTAGTTCGCGAACGGTACCGCTCTCTATAGTTCGCGACCGGGAGCGCTCTGTTAGTTCGCGAACGGTACCGCTCTGTTTAGTTCGCGAACTAGGTCCTCCAACACAGCTCGCTCGCTCGATTTGCTAGCGCTACTGCACGCGATCTCTTGTTTGTTATGGCAGTTGTGGTTGTCGATGGTTGTCTTTTGATTGTTAATGGGATCAAAGTGTATTTTATTTTCACATTCCACGTTAAATTTCAGTTTGTGACTTCTGCAATAATTATTAATGTTGAACAATTTATTTTTCTTTTATTTTTATATCTGTGTCTTCAGTGAAATGTGTCCACAAGGAACTGTGTTTCCTTTTAGATAATAAACTAAAACAAAAGTTGGTCTTCGGGAAAGGATCGAACGAACTAACGAACTAAGGAGCGAGAGATCTGGGAACTAGTTCGCGTAGTTCGCCTGTGGGAGCGCTCTTCCGAACTAGTTCGTTCGCGAACTACACAAGACTAGGCGGATGGCCAAGCATACAGAGCAACCTCTCGAAGCTTATGGGTGTTTCAGGCAAGATAAAGATCCTGACGCTGGTTTGTAGCATATGTTCGACGTTGCTGTAATGTTGTTGAATGTTTGCTCCCTCCTAGAATATTCTCCAGAGCCTTGAAATGACGCTACGGGTGACATGAAACTCCTGTCCCATAAGTCGACGAATTCGGCCGGCTTCTGAGTACCGATGATCGGACCAGTCATAATGTCAACCAGATGTGTTCCCTGTGCTATCCTGCTTTCCTTATGGCTCGAATATTGTTTACCAAATGCAGACAACACACATTAAGAACCGCTGTACCCCAAACCTCGTCCCACGTGAACTGCTTCTGGCACTCTAAAGCTGCGTTCCCACGACCTCTTGTAACGGAGGCGGCACCTCATTAGCCGAAGTGTAGGGACGAGCGCGCGCCGCAGGTTAGCCCTCGCTTACCTCGCCGGCACCTCCCCACCACGTTGTCTAGTGTCGTTTGGCACAGAGCACCAATAGAATGGGTGCACATCTCTGCTGCAAACCGATGGCAACAGCGCTCCACTACACACACAGAGTGAGTAGCTGCGTCTTATCTCCGCTAGCAGAGGCGGCCCTGTTCCCATGGCGTGTTGTTGAGTATCCGTCCCGTCCCACCTGCGTTACAAGACTTCGTGGGAACCCGCCTTAACTGAACTACTGAGCTGCCAGGCTTCTGACGTGTTTGTGTGTTGTGCAGCCATGTGTAGTCCACACATTATCGCCATGAAGCAAAGATTTCTTGTGGATCTCGAAGTTCTATTAAATTATGGCCATGAGTGTACCTTTCAATATGGATTCACTACAGGTTGTCAATATCAGCATGAAACTTGCGAGGTTTGTGTACTATATTTTCAGACACGGCTGCCTTTGTACATCACTCGAGTGCAACATGGTGTAACTCTGCGGACGCTGGCTCATTACAGGCAGCTCGTTAGGACATGTAAGTACTGTATCACGCAATTCATCATAAGATAAATTTACGCAGGATCACAATATCCTTCTGGTTTAATCGTGGATCGCCCTTCCCTCCACTCTGTCAAAAGCTGCTATAATTGTTGTACCGCACAGAAAGCAACATGTAAGCAAAGAACGTAACATCCATTATACAAATGAAATTTCAAAATGGAAATAATTACTCATATTTTTGTTTTAATTGAACCAATAAGAAGCAGAAAGCAAAGGCCAAAGTGCATAGTCCCACTCATATAATTATTATTGTTATTGTTAACTGTATTAATTGTCATGGTGAGTTTTGAATTAAACGAATCTTTATTTTAAATTCTTTCACTATTCAAGATATATTATTAGGATCGAACACGGTGGGTGACAGTGCTCGACCTGATGTACGGGAGGCCATGGGTTCAAATCGCCATCTGACTGTCCAAATTTTTGTTTTTCATGGTTTTCCGAAATCACTCCAGGCGAATGCGGGGATGGTTCCTCCAAAAGCCGATAACCGGAAAGGGAAAAAAAAAACAACGTTGTTAGTAATCTCGATAATTCAACCACAACCTCTTACAAACTGTTATTTTCCCGCTCTCCTGTGCCAGAAATCAAGTGACAATATAAAGCCATTGTCATTTCTTTCGTTCCATATGTTACTTCTAACTCTTTTCCCAATATCCCACCATGCATTTCGCTGTCGCAATATCTACTTCCAAATTATACTCGTTATGGTATAGTCTAAGAGGACACTTAGTTGTCTGCGAATGTCGCACTGTGAAATTGCTCCATCCTTACCGTATGACCAGGTAGAACCTGGAATTACGTTCTTGAAAACCTCGATAACTGCAACTATGCAGTTTTCAGAAATAACTACTCCTTTGAGCCATGGCCGATTTTGAAGTTACCGCTTATAATAACAACCATATCGTTAGTGTTTGGCACAACTGGCGGCCCCACATTACATTATAACATGGCCACTGATGCAACAGTAATTTTCTCCCGATCGCATTGCCTATTGCAGATACATTTACGCCATTCGACGAGGGTGTGAACGGCAACATGAAGCTGTATGGACAACCGAAGCCGCCTCCATATAATACCAGCCGCACTACTACTCCCGTCGTCCTTGTGTACGGCGGGAAGGATGCATTTGTCAGCATAAAGGTATCGTACCGCAGCAAACGTCACAACACAGTAATCCATGACTGTTGCCATATATCCTTTCGCTTACCAACTAATGTATCTTCTTATGTTGATGTATTGACATTAGTTTTTAATATTCTATATCAGATCTTGTCATCTATTTGAATCCATCTGTTGGAAACAGACTGAACAGTCAATTCGATCGTATCATAACTTCATGACAGGTTTCACCATATCAAAACAGCAACAAAAAATCAATAGTCTACAGATTTTATGTTAAATTAAATCTGTATAATTGCACAAAAATCACAAATTGAGAGTAAAACCAGTCATACCAGAAATTTGAGTAAACCCACTTACATTTGCACGTTCATGTTATAATGGCCAGTGAAGAATATGACATTGAGTAGCTGATTACAAAAGTGAAAAATCATGTAAGAAACATCGACTGTAATAGTGAATTTTGGAAAGACAACATATATTACAATAAGTGGAGCAGTAGGTGAAATAAGATGTAAAGCTGTAGAGTTTATAAGCATTTAACTATCATAAATGATAGAAAAGGATATTGCAAAACAGAAGTATTATCAAGAATTTCATATGGGAAAGAGGATATAAGCAGTTGTTGTGGTCTTCACACATAAGCAGAAGAAACGGAGTAAAGAGAATAGTTGATAGTATTCTACTAACCTTTTTTTTTTTTTTTTTTTTTTTTGCTATGCCTTTACGCCTCGTTGACGTCGAGGTCATTAGAGGCGGGAAAGGACTAGGGATAAGGAACGGGGAGAAATTCGGCCATGGCCTTTTGAAGGTAGCATCCTGGCATTCACCTGGAGAGATTCGGGGAAACCATGGAAAACCCAAATCTGGATGCCCGGACGGAGATTCGAATCGGCATCCTCTTGATTGCGAGGCCAGAGCGTTAACCGCTCACCCACCATGCTCGGTCTGCTATACTTTTTTTTAATTTAATTTAATTTAATTGCAATGGAGCACACGCTCCGGTGGCAATTTCCCTACACACCCAACTTCCCCATTACTTGAACCTGAGAAATGAAATGAAGATTTCGACAAAGACCATTGGCGGATCTAGGAATTTTCCGAGCGGAGGCAAAAATTGTGACATTGCCGCACCTTCGAAAATTATTTAGTCGCGCCTATTGTCGCCGCTCGCCGCCCCTATTATCACCCATTCTCCGCTCCCGGAGCAGTTGTGGAGCTAAAAAAGTGACAGTGAAAGTGTACAATGCAGATTTTCCATCCCAAGCAACATACAATGCTTTGACTATTCCATGATCATCAAAGAACAGCTGCAATGGGTAAAAGATTCACGACCATTTTATCATTCAAGCATGATGCTCTTAAGAGCAACAAAATACATAGTATGTAAGCTGTTTCTAATGTATAATATATAATAAGGCTGAATTCGATTTTATACACATTTTTGTTCCGGAAAGGATAAGTGCTGACAGTTTATATGTCTGAGAGGAATAAATGCTCATTCTAGACATACCTGTAAAGAAAAGACCACGGGTCCCAAACAGCTGACCAATGATTTGTATTTTATGTGTGCAGGGAGTTTACCAGTTGGCTGGTGAATTGCCGAACCTGGTAGCTCAGATCGAGATACCCAACATCAACCACCTCGACTTCCTCTGGGCAACGGATGTACGAACTATACTCAATGAACCTCTGGTGCGCCTATTGGAGAACCTCGCAGGTAACTTGCTGGATGATGGTATTCTTGCAAACTTCTCGTATTTTATCACTGATCTTGCCATCCTTTGTTTCCCAGTGCTGGGAAAGTCCTCTATCGTGTACGGGAGGTAAGGCGCAATCCACCTTCACTGCCAGCGTTCTTTAAAGGGTGATGAAAGTTCTGATAGGGAACCATGTATTTCTGCAAACAGTGTGTCAAATACCCCGTTGGTTATTTGAATGACTGTCCACTTAGCTGTTTTATTCCTGTCACAAAGAGTCATGCCCAATTAATTAACAGTCACGGCGAATGCAAGTCGAAATGGGAATACAGGCGCTTAAAACTAAATGGATAATCAGTTGTGCCGGGTATCAAGGGAATACGCGATGTAAAAATAACCTCTCCTTTAGCATTTCCTGTTATTTTTGTTGCCTTAATTATGTTTTGCAGCAAACTTTTAATCGAAATTCTCTTCTTGTTGCACAACTTCGTTGAGTCAATGTTGCACAGAAGAATTAATGGAGCGTCAGTTTTTAAATTTAGGTTGTGTGGAACCTTTCCGGATGGTTGCAGAAATTACGTACGGTCACATACATCCTGTTCAACATTCACCATTGTGTAGTGGGACTTGTAGGTGGCTGTAGATCTTCTTATGTTTTCTTGAATCACGTTGCTGACTATATTAACACTGTCGTTTTTAGGCGCAAGATTCGCTATTTTACAAAGTCATTTCTGATTCTTAAAATTTATGTTTGGGAAAACTTAGTCAGTATAGTTATCGATTGATGGCCGCACACTGCTGAAGTCCGGTGGGAGCGAAATGATCCACGTTGACGAGTCTACATTAAATTTACTATCTCCGAATTGCAACAGTTGATCATCAAACCTAGGCTTTTGATTCGCCTTGTATGTTAACTCGCGTTTTTGTTTTAATGCTTTTAGATTGGACGTATCACCAAAGCAGAGACACCTTGAGGCAGGTATTTAGCTCATCCATTGGTGTTGATCGTGGGATGACAGGAAGTGTGTGAGGGTATTCTCTGGCGACTATTACGATTGCTCTCCTTATGACCGACTGACTGTTTACCCTAACATTGCGCAGCGTTCGATCCAAGGCTTCCAGCGTACCTTTGAGCAATCATTCTATAAGACCAGCGTGCGTTGTTTCAATAATTGGACTTTTCCTGACCTTTTGCTAATACAAATGGAGTTTTCCTTATGATGAACATCTTGCGCTGTCCGTCCTCCAACAACGTGGATGCTATCCTGGATGAGTCAAATATCAAACCTTTTTCATCACACCGTCACATCTCGAATATCAGCAAGCTGATGAGAAAAGTTTTTCCAGCCATCCCTGGTGCATCTAAAAAAAATATTCCTCCCTGTTGCCTATCTAAGAGACGTACGATGACGTCAAATGTATCTATTTGGTAAGGAACCGATTGGGCCTTATTTAGGCCTATGTATATATTTGGAGTTCAATCACATCGTAGTTATTTTCCCTCCAGATCTCTCTGTCGTATACTTCATGGCCATTGCCATTGGACAACCCAAGCCTAAGCAGAAGTAGGATTTTACCTAAGATTAAAATACATTTGTCATCCAGACGGATAAATACTTGGTTGCATCTTTCAGCACAACATTTGATGGACTGATCAACTCTGCGTGCGTCTCGTAGAAAATCTTCACTCAGATTTCTTAATATGTTTGCTATAAACATCTTGCGTTGGAGAGAACGCAGGACGTTTTAAAAAAAAAATCGTGTGGTCTCAGACACCTGTAATCCTATAAGGTAAAGGGGAGCTAGAGTTTAACGTGGAACCTGAACCATGAAGCGTCCTAGTTTCTTTATATTAACAAAGCAAATCTTTGCGAAAGGTCAGTTTTGAGGACAGTAAAAAATCCGAGACAGGGAGCCAATGTAGATTCTATTTTCCAACTTGCTTTAAAAGCATACTTGTGCTATGTTTAATAAAATCTGTAAATTTATAAGATTTTTTTTATTATTATTATTTTAAGTTCGTATTTCTCTGTCACTAGTTGTCTGACCGAAACCGGTCCAGTGACATTCACCAGAAAAGTTAATGGGATTTCAGAATATCACTATCCATTTTTGCCGACTTCCTTATCGTTTTCGAGATATTTTCAGAAAACTGTAAGCTTCCACGTATATACTTTGCTTAAAGGGGGTCATGAGAGAGAAGGGGCGGTTTTTTTTATAAACCTAATAAAGACAGTATTTTTCCTCTTGTATGAAGCATAGGTGTGCAAAGTTTCATCGAGATTTAAACAATATTTACACATTCCTAAGACTTCCGTGGCCGTCTTTTTTCATGATTCATAGATTTTCGGGGTATGCCGCGTTGTTTATTTCATAATCTGAGCTTTTGGCTGCCATCCTACAGCCTTCGTCAGAAATACTGTTTATAGCGGCCTTTCATTCTGCGATGCTTGGCGCTCATTGCTGAGTCAACATAAGCAGTATCTTTGACAAAGGCTGTAGGGTGGCAGCCGGAAGCTCAGATTATGAAATAAATAACGCGGCATACCCCGAAAATCTATTATTCATGAACATTTACACACATACACATCCATTTTTATACACTACTGTTTGTGAATAATGTAACATCAAGAAGGAGAGATGTAATTACAGTGAAATTTATTACACAGATTAGGAGCATGAAAGTACACAATTGTAATCAGAGCCTGTAGACGTGGTGTTGGCTATGCTGATACTGAACACACTGTCACGCCGTTGTAGGGGCGTCCATATAGCATCGACAATCGTCGCAGGAGGACCTGAACAAAAAAAGTTGCGGACCGAACACATCCCTGACATGTCACGCGAATGTGCGGGCCAGGGAAGCAGTGGTACCCGTTGTTCTTCGAAGAAGGCTTGCATAATCCTCTCCACATGTGACCAGGCATTGTCCTACTGAAATATGGGATGTAGAGCTTCCTGCAGGAGGGGCAGTGTCTTGGTCTCTAAAACCTCTCAGATGTAGCGCTTGCTCTTCAGTAATATGTAAGAGATCGCATGTCATAGCCAATGGCACCCAAACCATCACACTTGGCATTTGTTCACTATGCTGTTCAACAATCTAGCTTGATCAATTGCGTCTACCACAGTAGCATCTAACACCTATGCAGCAATCAATGTAGGACAAGTTCAAGATGGACTCTTCTGAAACCACTACATTTTTGCCATTCAGTGTGCCAGTGATGGCTTTTCCATACTCATTATAGTCTTAGATGTTGGTGGTTTTTGGTCAATGCATCTAAAACAATGGCTGGCTACTGTTCTTTAATGTAATCTCATAATAATGTGATATAAACTCAACAATTTATTAATTAAATAATCATATTTTAAGTAAATACTTTTACAACTTTGTTTCTTCTTTATTTCAAAATGCTAAATTCATTCTATACTGATACAGAACCTGTTTCCTAAGATCAGATTTCAATTACTACTCCATGGTATCAAGAAATTAATAAATTGTGCCTTGTTTGTTTTGCTTTGTAGGTGATGAAGACTATCCTTCATCCAATGAATATAGTACGTCAACTGCCCCTCCTGAGGAACTATTAAGAAGAAGGAGAAATAGACTATGATCCATTTTTTATACAATGTAATGTATGCAAACTATTAGAGCATGGGTGAAAATGGAGACAATTTGCATCAAGTTCATTTTACAATGCTGAAAAAATTACTTCAAAATCATGAAGATCAAATACAATTGGAGTGATTGATTTAAAAGTTTCCTTCCAAATCTGCCTCCAGAACTGTCTTCAGTTGGTTGAAATCTAGACCATGGGTTTATAAAGAAGAACAATCAAATTAAAATTTATTTACTGGTATATGAATTATTTTTTGTGTGAGAACTTTGAGATGACAGACATGTCTTAAATAATTGTGCTGGACTGAGAGAAATTCTAACTACGAACTCTTCAAAGTATACCTGATTTCTGCTTTTCCAGTAGTAAAAAAATAATTGTAGGTCCAAAATGTGGATTCAATCCATGGATACCAGAAATGCAACATATATGGATTGCCTGAGCCTTTTAGAATTTTTAAGGGAAAATCAGCTGTGCTTCATGTGTGTCTGGTTTTTGTTGTAAATATTTGTATGTTTTTTAACAGAACGGACCCATTTTAACAGTCTTTGCACCACGACTGTGGGTTAAGGTATTTAAAATTGGAAGCATTAATGATGCCAACAATGAAACTATCTAAATTATCTTTGGTATAATGTTACAGGCCTCGCCCCTCCTAGGGGGCCCCGCAACTAGGCTAGATGGGCAGCCTTTTTTTTTTAGCTCTACAATTTTCCCCCGGAAAGCAAAAATCAGAAAGTCAAGGGCCTCTTCTTCACATCTGCTATGGGCAACGCTGTCTTAATCCAGCCCTGGCTGTAATAATGCAAATGTTAGTATTTCACTAACATTTCAATACTCACAACTAATTAAATTCTTTAATGCCCATGCCATGGTTGAGCTACCTGGTTCGCATCATCACTACTGAAATGCTAGGTTTTCAAAAGCACACACAGGTGTAAATCGCTTAGAGAGAGACCATAACCAAGAAGATGAGCCACTACCAACCGGGTGTGAGTAAATTGGGTAGTCATATACAGCTGGCTATAAAATAAACTTCAACTTCCAAGAATAGATCACTTTTCATTGCAGACCATGTGACACAATGTAATGGAAAAAAAGAACTCATGTATGTTACTTAAACAATGAATATATCCTTGAGAAACAAAAATTATTTCTGTTTAGTGAATTAATTATTAATAAATTTTAGAAAATTGAAAACATAATTGTAAGATTCTAGTCACAAGCAACTGATATCCATTGTATACGTACGGACAAAACAAACATGTTCTTATTATTTCCAATCTCTGCTTAGTGATTTTATGTAGATTTTGTTATGAAACTATTGAAGTAACTGTACTTCATGCTAGTATTGCTTTTGCATTATACCATTTGCTTCATCTGTGATTACTCATTTAATCATTCCATTAGTTGAATAGAAAAATGTTTTTAGTGTAAAAAATAAAAATTGAAGAACTGAAAGTCTGTTAATCTTTTTTTGAAAATTCATCACAAAAAAGAAAAAAAAAAAAAAAAAAAAAAAAAAAAAAAAAAAAAAAAAAAAAATTGCCTTAATTCAAACAAAGAATACTCTTTCTTCAAAGCATCATTTAAATTTTATAAATATCAGCCTCATCTTGCTGAATCTCAGGGCTTTCACTATCACATCAGCTTTTGATTGTAACTTCATACTGATCAGTCTTACACATGATTAACATAAAAATATTAATGTAAAAATTAACATAAAAATATCAGCTTTTGATTATAGTTTTATACTGAAAAAACATGCACTAACAGAAGAGGAAACATGACTTTTCATGTTCCAAATTAAATACAGAAAATATCAAGTTGAAGTGATTACTAATATCATTGATTGCTTGCACTTTTTGTGGATTATTCTGTACCTCCTCTTTCTGAGGCTGTAATTTTTAAAGCAAGAATCCATCATTTAATACCAGTTCACTAAGCCTATCATCATTGTAATAGAGTAGTGAATGTGTAAAACATGTAATTTATATCCTGTGTGATAAGTGGACAGTTTCGTTTGGGTAATGTATAGTTTATGAGGTGTGTGGAAAATCGTTTTCAGGATGGGTAAAGTTGAAGTTATAAATGGTTTAAAGTGCTACAGGTAAATAAAATATGTTTTTTCCACAAACAAAATGTTTCTATATTTGTGACTAATTACAGGAAAGCTCATTAAAGGCAAATTATTGCATCTGATAGAACATGTCTGTGGGCATCTGTCTTTGGTACAACAGCATTACAGCATTTGTTTTGTATAGATATGTTTGTATAATACCTAGTGTTAAGAAAAAAGTAGAAAATTAACCCACCAGAAAGCAATGTGTGTGTGTGTATGTGTGTGTGTGTGTAATGAAGCTGTACTCGGATTGGGTAAAATGACAGTAATTTGAACTGAGCCCAGCATACCTAATGAGGCCATAGAAATGAGAGTTCAATGTTTTTGGCTATCCTTGTGGTGCTAGGCTGTATGCTGTATAGAGAATATACAGCATTAGTTGGCACAAATTCATACAGTTCAGCAATCAAAAATGTTCGTAATGCATGTTGCTGTGTTTCAGAAGTGAGGTGTATTTATGTAAAATAAAAATCGTAATTTAATTAGCTACTATGTAAACCAGTGTGCAACTAAATGAAATTACAGCAAAAATGGAATAGGAAGAAATGTTGTGAGGTGATAATAATATGGAATGTAAAGATAAAATACACTCATTACTAACCAAAGGAAGAGGTGGCTCACAAGACACAGTCGTATCTGTTGTGAGCGGACATGTGCCCCACACGTGACAGAACTGGATTTGTTAGAACCAGAGTATTTATACTATTTGATGTTGTGTTGCCATCTGTCTGCAAAATGTGTAACTATATTCTCTATACCATAAGTGTATTTTTAAAATGTGTAGTTTATGAGGTGGAGATTGTAGACCATCCAATCATTTGCCTTGACAATTGTGGCTAACCACCAAAAAACCACAGTCAGGGCAACCAGGATATGATGATCCTGGACATTTACCTCCTGAATTCAGTGTATTTACACCTTAATGCAAACAGCCACTCTGGTGAGTCCATGACACTTTCTTTTATTTCATTAATTATTTTTATCTTTAAATTTATTTATTTTCAACTATTAAAATTTCCACTGACATTGTTTTTGCTCCCTCACCACCTCACTCTAATCATAGTGATCAAAATGACCATGCATGTGGCTATGTTTACCATGAATTCCTTTGCGACCTCAGTCACATGTACCTATTTTCATTAGTAAGGACATAGTCCAAAATATTGTGTCTGTTATGTTTGCGTAGTATTTTTATCACTACTGCCCTCCTACATTCAATTTTGGTGAGTGATGGGTGTATTTTATCTTTACATTCCATATTAATGAAAGCACAAGACTAAATGAAATTTAGTTGCAATAAAAAACATTCCAGAATTCCTGTTGTCATAAAAATACTGGGGTTAATTGCTCCAAATCAGACATCTGACAGTTCTGTACAGTTTTATGCTCTTCTGCATCTGTTATTTATTTCTTTTCTGTTTTCCTTTCTCTTCTGTCTTCTTCAAAAATAGTTAAACTCTTCTACATTCAGTTTCTTGCCTCTACATATGAGATCCCGATTAGCCCTTTCCTTCTTTCTAGTTGTAATTACTACTTCACTCCTTCTGTAGAGAATTTCATGCTAAGATTTCACTACTCCCTGTCATGCAGCTGGGTGTTCTGGGATTACTGACTTGCAGTTCTCCCAAACTATCATATCATCTACAGAAACCATGGCTTCTTTGTCCCTGATCTGCATGGCAACCTTCTTTATTGTTTTATCCATAAAAATAGTAAATAGAAGTGGGTAGATTGCACATCCTTGTCAGAGTGCATCGTATAATCAAAACCATGATATTCTTTCCAAACCACACATTTCCAATCAATCCCCTGCTAGATCTTTTCACTTTCAACATTTAACATTCTTTCTGCATTTGCTTTCACAATGTGCAAAACTTCCACAGTTATTTGTTTGGCTCTCTCTTGTAATTGCTTTACTGCAACTATTAAGTCCACTGTTGACCTTCCTAGTCAATCATTATTGCTGATCTTGCAGTTCACTTTCCTCCATACCCCTTATCTTTTTCTCTTTTCAAATATATTTGAAAATGGCACAAGAGTGATTTTCTCATTATTCCGATATTTCTTTTTATTCCTCTTCTTGAATATTGTAACAATACTATATCTCATTCAGTCTTCTAGCATCTTTCTTCTTTACACACTAATCTCTGTACTCTGTATAACCACTGCATTCCCAAACCAGCTGTTCCTTCCTGTCCACTGAAATTTCATTCACTCCATATGCTTTGTCATTCTTCATTTTCCTTATTGCATCTTCAACTTCTCTCCATGTCAATAGTTACATTAGCTCTCCACAAATATTCATTTTCAGTAATATACGCTCATTTTCTCAACTTTCATGTCTGTTCAATATTTAACAGATATTCAAATTATTCCTTCTTTCTGCTTTTCTCAATTACATTTAATATCATCCACCATTCATTCCTGTATTTTCTTTAATTTTTAACAACTGCATATATAACAGTTTCATACTCCCTTCACTGCCTTTTCCAGTGTTCCTGTCCTTTTTTCCAATGATTTCTTTCTCTTTTTTCACATTTCCACTTTGCCATCATTTTTTTCTGTCTTTAGAACTTTTTCTTGCGTCATTGGTTCCAACTTTGAAACATTCTCTAAAAGTTCCAATTTTCTTTAGTTCTTTGGTTATGGGGGGGGGGGGCTTGAGTCAGGCAAAAGGTAGTATTTATAGTCGCCTCGGGCCTCAAATCTGTAGAGCTAAAAAATAAAAAGAAGGTCTCCAAAATTACAATGTCAGAGATGGACCTAGATACTTTTGGGGGGGGGGCTTGAGCCCCCTAGCCCACCCCCCTGGACCCACCCCTGCTTAGGAACCTCTTGGATCACTATTCATATTCAGTGCCTCATATTTGACCCTGAACATTTCAGCTTCAACACATTGAATCTTCTTTCCAGCATAAGCAATGCCTTTCTCTGTACTCTCTCAAATTAAATGATGGGTATGACTCTGGTTTCCATGACCACTTTTCACATTTGCCTCTGTAGTATTACGCAGTCAACCATAGATACCCTTGTCCAATATGCACTCTAACAAGTAGTCTTTCTTCTTATATCAGGAAATCCCAATGATCAAGCAATTACTTTCTCTCAACATTTTAATTTCCCAGCACTCTGGTCCCATTAGCTTTTTCAGGTGCTTTTCTATTAGTCCCCAGAGGGATGTTGAGATCCCTCATTGCCAGTGGCAGATCCAGGTTTAGGGTGCTTGAGCATATTTTGTTTGGGGGGAGGGGGCATGAGCAGATTTTGTTTGGGGGTGGGCTTGAGTTGGGCAGGGGTAGGCTTTATAGTCATGCCACTCTTAAAAGATCAGGAGAGCAAAAAAAAAAAACTAAACAAAAAGGGTCAAAATTACGATGTTGAGGGTGGACCTGAATACTTCTGGGGGGGGGGCACTTGAGCCCCCTAAACCCCCTCCCCACCTGGATCCATCACTGCTCATTACTATTTGATTACCTGCATTCAGCCAGTTCTGAAGGTCCACCTCGGATTCTTTCTGTTCCTTCTCCATACAAGCTGCTTCTGCAGCATATTCTTGGATAATATCAATTATTTTACTCAACTCCATGGATTCTCCTCTTCATCTAGTCTTTGCTAACCCAAGGACATACAGTTTCCTCCTTTTCACAAAGTCGGTAATCTTATTCCCTTTTCCTGTTACCATCCCTTGATTTAATGTAAAAATACACAAACCTTAAAAGTACCTGTTGGATCCACTACTGTTTTACACCACTTATCAGCAACCTGGCAACCAAAGTTTTTTTCAGTATTCCTATAGGACTTTCACAGTTATCAAAATATCATATCCAACAGGGGCGAATCCAGGGGGGGGCTAGGGGATCAAGGCCCCCCCCAAAGTATCTAGATCCACCCCCGACATGACTACCCCATGGCCGACTCAAGTCCCCACCCAAAACGAAAATCCACTGAAGGCAAGCCCTCTGAACCAAAATTCACCCAAGCCAAGCCCCCCCCCAAACCAAAATCCGATCAAGCCCCTCCAAAACCAAAATCCTGGATCCGCCCCTGATATCCAACACATGAAAAATGTGATTATTTACAGGACTCTGCCATTGGTGATCAAAGAAAGAGACATTAGTAGGGTTCAGGCCACAGAGGTGAAGTTTCAGGAAGTATGATTGATGAAATGAAACTGGAAAAGTTGCAGAATGAGAATGTGAGGAAGGTAATTAAAGAGAAACCTGTGCAGGATAGAATTTAAAGACCAGCAATCTAGTAGTACAGACATAAAGATGATGAATAATGAAAGGATACTAAGTAGGATGCTATATTTTGAAACTAAAGGGCAACAGGCCTTGAGGAAGATCACGGAATAAGATAATTAAGGAAAAGAAAAGAGTGTGCAAGATAGATGAACAAACTGGACTGTAGTGGAAGAAAATGAATGATGGAAAGCAGAAGTGGCGGTAGGCGTGGGCGATGTGGGCAACCGCCTACTGCCTCGCAGTCCATGAGGCCTCACGCACCATAGACACTTGTTTGATTTTGCATTTCTCAAGAAAACTAAATAGTTATGAAATTTAACATCATCCCTGACTGGATTATTCAAAATCTCCAAGTAATGTTTTCAACTAAGATGATACAGGGAACATGCAGAGACTGGAAACACTACAGTAGCAATTGTAAAAAACATGAGAATACCATAAACAAATGGCATTTTTGTTGCAATAGACTACATTAGAAAAAGGAATAAAGTTCGTGATCTCAAAATCATTGGCACAGTTTGTTTGAGAGATTAATTGATATCATTAACATCTTAGCCTCTCACAATCTGGCATTTAGAGGTCACAGTGGATCTCTCAAGACTGGTGATGACAGTTGGAATTCTAGTAGGTTCATAGATGTGTTTAAATTTATATCCAAATATATATACGGGGAACTCATGAAACACATTAATGCAAACATCTTACACACCTTTATCTTAGCAAAGACACTAAAAATGAACTGATAACATTGATGTTATAAATTATTACATATGAAGTGATTCTTAGGGTAAATATAATGCTACTTTGTTCGAGTGTACTAGAGATTCTGGTCAAGTTGAACAAACATCAGTTATCTTAAGATTTTGTGACACATCGACTAGGACAATAGAAGAAAACTTTATAGGTGTTCTTTCTGTCATTGAGATGACTGGAGAGTATCTGAATAATACAACACTGGAAGAACAAGAAAAAAATTGATTAGATATTCAAAAATTTGATGGCCAAGGATACAACAATGGTGGAAATATGCTAGGCGTAAATAGTGGAGCTAAAACTAGATTAATACTTACTAATCAATGTGGATGTTGGAATTTTCTGTCGACAGACACAGATAATTCTTATGAGGCAGCGAAAACATTTTTTGCTTTTATTCAGAATATTTATTTGCTATGTTCAATATCCACCAAACGATGGGAATCAATTGAAAGCAATTTGAATCTCATTGTAAAGCCTTTAACAGAGACATGATGGGAAAGCAGAATCGAGGCAGTGACTGCCGCATTATCTCAATCTAATTGTTTATTTGAATGCACTGAAAACTAAAAAAAAAAAAAAAAAACTTGTGGAAGTCAGACCCACTTCGTGATTGTGATTTGGTTTTGAGCAAAATGCTCAGCTTAGAATTTATCATATCATTAAATTTATGATATGAGATACTATCATATGCAAATATCTTAAGAAAATTATGGTAGTATGTACAAATCCATTACAGCATTGCCTTTGAACATTATCGTAAAGTTTGTGACTGGATCAAAGCATATTGACAATCTGGGTTCAAACAATGATTGTCTGATGTTCAATAATTTATTGAAAAAAGCACTTATGATCTACCACCAAAAGACCTTAAAAATATATGGGTAGCCAAAAAAGGGAAAAAACGACGTTCGATTACAAAAATAATGATTAATCTATAATCTCCCAAAATCCGGTACAAAACAGATTATTTTTTAACAGCATGATTGATTAGACGGTAAGCAACATAGATTCAAGATTTATGTATTTAAGTAAACACTTTGAAAACTTCGCTTTTCTCTATGATCCAAGAAAGTTAGAAAATCCTCCACAAGAGCTGACCTTAAAAACATGCCAAGGTATATCTACACACATTTCTGCTAGTCAGTGAGATCAATGATTTCCAGCCTTGCAAACAATGATCCAAAATTTATCCGACTTCATTAAAGATGTGAAACAGCTGTTCCAATAAACAACAGAAAATAAGTTAAAAGAAATTTACCCAAATATTTATGCTGTTGGTTGTGGCACCATACACAGCCATTAACCTGGCTCAAGGGAGATAGGGTCACCTTCCCTATCCTCCACTTGAGTAATTGCTGCCTGGTGCATCCACAATGCGGGGGTGGGCATTCTCCATCTCAGTAGTCCGAAATGGCAGAATGGCGAAGTCCAGGTGGGGACCCAGTCCTGCGGGGTATAACGCAGAACCCCTGCCCAGGGACACGGGTGAAGACCTTAATGGCATCTACAGCAGAGAAGAAGTTCTTCAGTATGGGGTAAATGGCAGAGGAGGCAACCCCAAATTATCAGGGGATATTGAGAAGGAAACCACTGCCTTGTGGTGAAGAGGGATCTTCAAAGGCTAGGGGAGTAAACCCTGACAGAAAATCTTCTTCCGTGTTAGGCCTAGCAAGTCAACAAACTAGAGAACAAAAAAATTAAAACGAGCCTCAGAAAGAAACATTGCACCAAATGTAGACAATAACCTTGGAATTAATGACGATATTATGTCTGATGGACATCCAAAAAACACAAGAAGAAGCCAACCGTAGAACTAAGCTTCAGATCGGAACCCTGAACATTATCACCTTAACAGGAAAATGCAACGAAATTACAGATTTAATGAACTGTAGACATATTCACATTCTAGGCCTAAGTGAAACAAAATGGAAAGGTTGCAACACAAGAATGTTGGATGATGGATACAAACTATACTGGTGTGGGAACAAAACAGTGGCGAAAAATGGATTTGGTTTAGTACTCCACAAAGACATTGACAGTATAACAGATGTCTCATTTATCAATGAAATATTAATAAAAGCCAAAGTATGCCTACAAGGAGAAGCCATAACTGTGCTCCAGGTCTACGCCCCACAACAGGGATGCAGTGAGGACCAGGAAACATGCTTTATATAAGAACTAGAAAGGTCA
Organism: Vandiemenella viatica; assembly: GCA_031002005.1. Lineage (NCBI taxonomy): Eukaryota > Metazoa > Arthropoda > Insecta > Orthoptera > Morabidae > Vandiemenella > Vandiemenella viatica. The sequence goes on along the minus strand of JARYHS010012519.1, from coordinate 120,633,357 downwards.
TTGATGAAGAGAACCTCGTGTTAATAGGAGACTTCAATGCCCAAATAGGAACTGATAGGTCGGGCTATGAAGGAATTATGGAGCCATACGTATTTGGCAGTAGAAATGCTGAGGGAGACCTGCTGCTCGACTTATGCACAAGAAATAAACTTGTGGTGAAAAATTCATGGTTTCAGAAAAAAGATAGCCACAAAGTAACAAGATACAGCTGGGATGGCCAACATAGATCTGTAAAAGACTACATTTTAACAGATAGGCTAAGTGGAGAAAAAGTGCAGGATGTGAAAGTAATACCCAGTGAAAGTCTCAACAGTGACCACAGACTACTTGTTACGGATAAGAGAGTTATTAAAACTATTGCAACAATAACTAGGAAGAAAAGACCGAGAATTGAAGACTGGAAACTGAAAGCCATGGAATTGAAACAGCAGTTCCAAGAGGAAATTAGAGCCAAAATACCAACAACAGATATACAAAAGGCCCACGAAGAATGGAATTATTTTAAGGCAAGTCTTGTTGTAAGTGCAGAAAAAAATATGTGGAAGAACAAGCAGGAGAGTTAAACAGAAAAGGACATCATGGTGGAACAACAGAGTAAAAGAGGCAATAGCCAAAAGAAATAAAGCCAAAAAAGCTCTAGATATGGCCAAGTCCTATAGAAGAAACAACAGTGACCAATCAGATAATGGCAGATTGGAAGAGATGGCAAAAGAATATAGAAGCAGCAAATTGGAAGTTAAATGAATTGTACAGGAAGAAAAAGGACAAAAGCTGGGAGATTTTACATCTAAACTGGAAGTGGATAGTAAATGGAATATGAAAATGTTATATGGAATTGTAAAACACAAAATATCGGATAAGGAAACAATTACAGCAATAGAGACAGCGGATGGAAATATGGTTCGCAATATAAGAAGTATCAGGGAAGCCATGAAGCAATATTTTGACAAGCTGCTAAATGGACCTAATGGGATAAATGATGAAGAAACAAGTCAGAGGATAATAGACAAAGACACCCCAATAACTTGGTCAGAAGTTGAGATGAGCTCTCCATAACATGAAAAGTGGCAAGTCAGCAGGAGCCGACGAAGTTACAGCCGACATGATTCAAAGCTGCCAGTCCACCAGGGATACAATGGCTGTATAGAGTCCTCAGAGCAATTATGGAATGATAACCAAATACCAGAAGACCTGGACAAAAGGGGTGATAATTCCTATCATCAAGAAAGGGAACAGAGGGAAAAAGTGAAAACTATAGAGGTATTACCCTCCTATCCCACGGCCTCAAAATTATGGAAAAGATAGTTAAGCCAGAGTACGAAACAATATTAGAGCCCATCTTAGAAGAGGAACAACATGGGTTTAGGGCTGGAAGAAGCACAACAGATCTAATATTTGCCTTGAGAATGCTGGTGGAAAAATATTGGGAAAGAGGGAAAAACCTAATTATTGTGTTTATGGACCTAGAAAAGGCATACGATAATGTTCCTAGATCAACTATCTGGAAAAGTCTAAGAAAACTTGAAATACCAGAGTACCTCATAAGAAAGATCCAAATGCTGTACAATAACTGCAAGAGCTGTGTCAATGTTGGGGATGGTTACTCTGAATGGTTTAGTACAACCAAAGGAGTACAACAAGGAAGTGCCCTTTCACCCCTTCTGTTCATAGCGGTGATGGATAACATCTTAAAAGAACTAAAAGAACATTCAATAGAGATCTACAGCACTGGTGTTTGCAGATGATGTAGCAGTATGGGATGAAACAGAGGAAGGAATACAAAACAAATTGAAGATGTGGATGATAAGTTTGAAGAATATGGAATGAAATTGAATCCAAAAAAAAACTGTAGCACTAAAAATAAGCCGAAAGAATACAGACTGTCATATAAAATTAAAAGACCACGAAGTTGAAGTTGTTGACCAATTCAGCTACCTGGGGAGCATAATTGCCAATAATGGTAGAAGTGATTTAGAAATAGTGAGTAGAGTAACCAAAGGAGCCAACTTCAACAGTACTGTGCGAGGCTTACTATGGGACATGAAGGTTCCCAGAAGAGCAAAAATTGTCTTGTACAAATCATATCTCATTCCTATTCTCACATATGCTTTGGAAACATGCACACTAACATCAAGGGACCTTAGCAAGATCCAAGCATGTGAAGTGAAGTTTCTTAGAACGGCCCTCCAGAAAACTAGACTTGACCGCATAAAGAATGATGAAATTAGATCAAACCTAGAGCTAAGGGAATCCATGGAAGAGAGACTTAGGTCATCTAGACTTCGATGGTTTGGGCATGTGAAGAGAATGACTAGTAAAAGACTGCCAAAAACTTATTTGGAAAAAAGGATACTGGGCAAAAGACCAGTGGGAAGACCAAGAAGAAGATGGACAGACCAACTGAAGGAGGATGTAGAGAGAAGAGGCTGGAATTGGGAGTACATCACAGACAGAGAAACCTTTCTGGACAGGAAAAGGTGGAAAACAATCGTCTATAATAACCAAGGCTCGTAAACCACACCCGGGAAACTGGAGATGGTCCTCAACGATAATGATGAATGACTAGAAAAATCTGAAGCGAAAGTTAATATAGTTTTTAAGGAACCGCAAAAAAATCACAGCAAAGGATGTGGTGTATCGTTACGAACAGTGCAGCGTGTATGTAGCGAAGTCAAGCTGAATGTTCCAGGACCATCCTTTTATTCACTAAAGGAAAACATTCACCGAGAAAAACCGGTCACGGAGATGGATGACTTCCGGAAAGATATCATTCGATGTTCTGTACTAGAATTTTATGATCGAGGCAAATATCCTGCCATAAGAAAATTGAGAGAGATACTGAAAGAGAAAATTCACTACCCTGGAGGCGACACGTCTCTGCATAAGTTATTAAAAGCACTTGACTTGAGTTCAGTTACAGAAAATGTAATGAGGGTAGACGTTTTCTGATGGAAAGGACAGATATTGTTCCAGCACGGGCCTCATTTTTAAGAAAAATGCACGAATGATCATTCTCTTCGACCTGCCATCTACCTTGAAGAGACGTGGGGTAAATCACTCAAGGAAGTTTATTTGGCAACACTCCAAACGCAATGGTGGCCTCAGGTAAAGGATTCTGAATTAACCGTTTGTCATGTTGTGTCAGCAACTCATGGATTCGTTGAAGGGGCTGGTTTAGTATTTCAATCCAAAAGTTTCGGCGACTATAACCAAGAAATCAGTAGTGAAGTGTTCAGAGAATGACTTTCTAGCTTGCTTAAGGGTCTGGAAGATGGGCGTGTCCTCATAATGGATAATGCAAGTTATCACTTAAAACTAAAAAAAAAAAAAAAATTCCAGTCATTATTACTCTCGTTTCAAAATTTATGGGACGTGTTTCAGAGATAACTTCCACTGGGAAACACTTCTAAAAATTGGATTTAATTCTCGAAATGACTGGCGCAACTTTTAAAAATGAAAATAATGACTGAAAGCAGTAAATGTTATTCCTTGATATCATGTAAATAATTTTTATCTTTATTAACATATGAAACTGAATTTGGTAAACTCGCAATTTCTACGATACATGATTCACTAATTGCGCTCATGGACAAATAATTAAAACCTTCGATTTTACCGAAGAAAACATCACATGAAATGCAACATATTGTATTACATACGTTGTGATGATGATTGCGCATGCGCGGCTGCTGTTTCCCCCTCGCCTGTAGGGGCTGGGGCAGCGGAGTGGGGATAGACCGGAGTGGGGATAGAGCGGAGTGACCTTGACCCGCCTCTCTTAACTATACATTATGCCGTGAATCTCCGCTCGAGTCACCCGGAAATTATCTTTTGAGAATTCTCTTGTCACTGCAAAAGCCAGATGAGAGTTTCTTCTTTTTATATACTCACTTTTGCATGGTTTTATCTAACTCAGCTTCTGTTAAAATAATAACAATTTTCCAAGCTCCGCATCCCAGTCTTATTCAGAAATCAAAAATCGAGTTTTTGCATCGACATGTTTTTGTTTACGCTTTTTTGTCAGTTTCTCGCACAACGCAACAATGCTTTGTAAACTGCCGCACGAAACTGCGCTCTAATATGCACGGGCAACTGCCCGACACACTTTCTGTTTCCGTGCTGCCTTGCCCTGCTCTGCGCTGCCCCTACTGCGCCACGCAGCTCAATGTGCGCCCCGGGTTATCCTGTAGCGCGTGCTGATCCGTACAGTTCTGCTGCATGGAGCGGCCGAGGAAACAACGGACAATACGAAGCCAGCTTAATCCTGTAATACTACGAGTTCTGCATAGATCCTGGACAGCCAGTTTAAGGAGCACAGATAGTATTTTTCGAGTGCACAGACAGAAACAGTGGTGTGAAGGGTAAGTGGAGGCGACTCATCACGGCGTGCTAAGAATAAAGTAAGTGGAGCTCTTCGTGACTGCTCGATAGGGAGCGGTTAGTGTCCAGTGCAGCGCCTGACACGCAACAAGACGGAGCACCCCACCCGCTACTGTGCTTATCGCGATGACCTTGAGCCGGCGGATAATGCTCGCGGCTCCAGTCGAGAGGTGGGTGGGTGCTCCTCGGAGAAACAATAAGCAAGCCGGCCGCCCGGCCGCTGTGTTTAGTGCGGGGACGGCCGGTGGAACGACTGCAGAACACGCGAGGGTAGGGCAGGGCGACCGGCCGGCCGCGAATAGAATCAAGGTCGGGCAGGTCTTCAGCCAGCCTTCGTGCGACCAGAGATACTTTGAGCTTTAATTAATAACAGTTTTGCTGAGTTAAGCATTCGTGAAAAAGTTATTTGCCAAAACCCTGGAAGCAAAATAGATATTTAGTTTTGAAACAACATATCAATTATTAGATACTTCTTTATTTATACTCTGTCGATGTAGATGTTTTTTATAATCTCTGACCGGAGAAATATCTATTACTAGACAAAAAACCAAATTAAAGATTAGAAGTATCATTTAATAACAACGGTATTTAGTAAAGCAACTGCGCTGAAACCATTTCATTAGATGGGCTTTCAAGGAATTTATTTTCGATGCATGTGTTTCCGCTGTATCTGTGTCACTGTTATTGTAAGAAATGAATAAACAAACCACTGAATTAAAATCGAGTATTCCGTTTACATTAATGTTTTAATTATTAGTGGCTTTTTTTATTACTAATGCCACTAAAGAGAGAAACCTTTTAGTTTCAAATATTGATATAGGAATTAGAAATAACTTTTTAAAACTCTTTGTGTGGAGCACAGCACTTTTTGGTAGCGAAACATGGACTTTAGGAATACCGGAAAAAAAGAAAATTGAAGCATTTGAAATGTCGTGCTGCAGAAGAATGCTGAAAATTAAGTGGACAGACAAAGTAAGAAATGAACGAATTTTGGAAATGATGGTGAGAAAAGCCTAGAGTAATTTGGGGAAACCATGTAGAACCCAGCTCTGTATTCCTCGACGGTGATCCGAACCCGCGTCATCCCGAATGTGAGGCCAGAGCGTTTCGAGAAACCAATTGATATAGGAATGGATCGTATGGGATTCATCCCTCGCCATCCGTACCAAAGTCTTTCTTTACCATCGGCCCAGCGATACAAGAAAATGATATACATATTTGTGGCATAAAATTGGTTTCGTATGGCAGCTGCATTGTTAGAGCAGTATTCGTTTATTAAAATATCGACATGTAGCACGATACCTACTCACCAAGAGAAGCCCCGCAAGGATCAGTGTTTGGTCCCGCGCTGCGATCATGGCGACGATTGCGTCTGGCGTACGGTGAGTGGACGTGGCTCTTATAAGCACAGTACCAGCATCGCCTTGGACTAGACGACCTCCCGATGGCGGGACAATGTGGGGCGGCGGACCCCCAACAGAAATCTGCGCCGACGTGACGGGAATCAGGCGCCACACAACACGCAACGGCGGTGATATGACGCGCACCCGCTGAATCTCTATGGCACAGAGCTCTCCCGACAAAAGGCAACGCTGTGTCCGCACACTACGCTACTAATAGGAATTTCAAGATACAATTAACATCTATTTTTATACGAAAACAGTTAACAGAGCACATAAGGAAAAATTATTTTGTTCGTAAGGGTGTGTCAGAGATTGGAAGAAATTACCAATTGAAGTGATGAATAGATCAATAATTTACCAAAAACACTTAAGGAATTTAAAATTTTTGTTAATCGTGAAAGTAAATGGGGAAGGAATTTAACATTCCAATTATAAAAGAAGATAAAAAATATGCATATAAAAAGGGTTAATTAGATGACTAGGGGAATTGTGACCGGAGCGTTATGTACATCGCAATTAAAATTATTAATAATAATAGTATCAGTTATTGGAAGCTTTATAGTACAGGGTTAAAAGGAAAGCAAGCAATTCTTGGAGTATATGACATCAATGGATTGCTGACATTGATTTAATACAAATCTAAATGAAAAGAGTTTCGCTCATGTGATAAGGGAAATTGTGCTTAGAGTCATCACGGTTTTCTCGTATACAATCAACAGCGAAACGATTTTTCATTGCGTAGGCAGGGGCGGCATACAGTACGATTGACACCCAATATTTAAAAAAAATGATTGTCGTGTATTAATGGCAACTAGAATAATCCCCATCTATGTTAAGCGATTTGTGGTTTTCGAGATTTTATTTTTATTTGCAATTTGTTACTCATTGCCTACTTCAATTAGGCAAATAAATTTTTCAGCATCTCTTCAAGATCTATTATTTTAGATTATAAGTTTCCTTTTGTAAAGAAGCTGCAGACTTAAAAAAAAAAAAAAAAAAAAAAAAACTGGGTAACTGGGTAACTGAGTAACTGAAGGCTAATTTCTCTTGAAATCTGGCTTTGAGCTTGCATAGTATCTTTTTATGGAACCTACTATTGTTTTTTAAAAGTCTATTAAATGAGAAGATTTTAAAATAACTGGCAGCATCGTTCATCCCAAATTTTTGTTGTTAAACAAGGAATTTTTAAAATTCACCAAAAAAATTTCGTGTTTTGACCACAAGTTACTCAACACTAATCAAAGTATTTAGCATTTCTTCTTCTGTCTCAGTTTATTAAAATGAAGGAAATAGATATCTACACAAATTTATCGAAGTAGGGTGTGGAAAACCTAAAGAAAAATTTGAAAGCCGTACCTCCACACCGCAAAAAATTGTTGAACATTCTAAGAGTTCGCGATTAACACATTTTTTAATACTAGTCTCCTGTTCTTCGGCTACCGTGTGCAAACAATTAAATGTTCTGTATTTAGCTGATAGGTCATATTTTGAGACATGCTGGATTGGTTAATTTGTTAGTGGAGGGAACAGTCGAAGGTAAGAACTGTAGAGGAAGACAGAGATTAGAATATATGAAACAGATAATTTGATGACGTGGGCTGTAAGGGGTATGTAGAAATGAAGAGGTTAGCACAGGATAGGAAAGGATGGAGGATTGCATCAAACCAGTCGAAAGACTGACAACAAAAAAAAAAAAAAAAAAAAAAAAAAAAAAAAAAAAAAAAAAAACAAAAAAAAATTTTAGCTGATACAATAAAACACCGTATTTAACACGTTTCCCCTGAAATTTATGACAGTAAACTTTTATAAGCTTGATCATGTTATCTTCAGAACCGTCGAGATATAATGTGAATGCGGAATTCGCCCTCCCCCCCTTTCTTACAAGACTGGTAAAGCTCGAAGTGAGATTATTGGAGGCATAGCTCCTTATTCCCTTTCCAGCCACCGACAGAGTAGAGATGCTATGGTCCGTGGTACACTGTCCTCACGTCACAGCAGAGACGTTACGCTTCGTGATCAAGTCCACGGGTTCAGTGGGAACACACGCGAACCAAGCCAGTCGGCAGCAGTCTAATGAGGTCCAGTCCAAACTCGGGGTCTCGTCAACCACGCCGAGCCAGCAGGCCAGCCCCTTCAGGGTGGGGACTACCACGCTGACCTCGCAATTTAAGGGTTCCAGTACAACGGAGGGTTTTCATTTCCTCCCCCCCCCCGATATAGGTTTAGGCCTCGTCGATGTCGATGTCGAGGTCATTAGAGGCGGAT